>CAAKHB010008033.1:171704-188332 GCA_901007665.1 Aeoliscus strigatus | reverse complement strand
CAAAATCAAAGGTAATTTTGAATAATGAGCCATTCCTTTTGCATTGCTTTTAAAATTAACATTGAAATTGAGATAACCTAAATAAATACAACGCTCAACATATGTTAGTCTCTTGTTCCAGTTCCAGAAGCTCTGCCAGTGTGATCCAAGTCCCTCATGAGGGCCAAGTAAGTTTGGAACTTGCAGGTTCACTTGGAATATGAGTTACATACACAAAGTAGCGGTGGCAACACTGCACATCCTGAGTGAAAATCATCATATATTTGTGTTTTTATTTATGAATTACCTTTGGAGACAAATAAAGTGCTGAGACAAGAGTTTCGTGGTTTCATTCACTTTCACCACATGACGTGACTGACGTAAACGTGGAGCTTCACCTGGCGGAACCATCGTTTGGTGTCTATGTTTCTGGCTAGACTATTGCACTTAATACGGAATAAGGGAGCTTTACTCACAAGAAAACAGAAAAAAGGGAAAGGAGAAACGCAGCATATCTCAGTGACTTGGTGAAAAAGAAACAAGAAGTCACACAAATCGGTCCACAAGTATCTTCTACTGCGCATGATCGAACCGGTGAGCAAACACCGGAAATAAACATATTGACCATCAAAATAAAACTATTACATTTTAGTACACAGCAATAATTAAGAATAATGTTTTATTTACAGTCATATAATGACATCTGAAATGTATTTGAATTAGGTTGGCGACGCTGTTAGGATCATGGGGTTGCGGAGTAGTTAAGTTAAGAATGTAGTGATGAAGCACTTTTTGAATTTTTCACATTTTCAGGGCACCTAATTTTTCATACATATATTATTTTTCTAAATGTAAAAAATGACCGGATTCTCTCAATGTAATTGCAACTAATAAAAAGTCAAATTGCTTTATTTTGAATGTGTTACCCGGATATTTATCATGTAACCTGTCTGGGTTGGAATCGGTGGGAAACTACAATAATTCACATGCACACACCAGGGAAGAGAGAAGTACCCTAGCAAGTGGTTATTCGTCGGAAGCCGTCGTTAAGATTACGTGGTGATATATCTCCCAAAATAGGCTGCCGATGACAAAACATGCCTGAAATAAAAGTAACACCACTGGGTGAGTGCACTGGCTAACAGTTAGCATCTGCTAAGCTAGTTCCGTCAACTTCAAAACTGGCCTGAATGTTTTTCCTTCACTGTCTGTGTCTGCTCATCTTTGGGTGCTATGAATGTGTGAAAACTATCATGGTAGTCTGACCTGTCTTTTATCGAGCAGGTGTTATTAGCAGCAAAGGCTAACCGTTCTCTCTCCAAGGTGCTGGCCAGGATGTCGGACGCAGCTGCATCCTCGTCTCCATCGGAGGCAAAAACATCATGCTGGACTGTGGGATGCACATGGGATACAACGACGATGTAAGCGAAGCAGCTTTTTTTCAAGTTATTACATCAAATACCAGTGTGGCAATTTAATTTTGATCCTTTATTATTCCTGTTACATGAGTATATCCCTCACAGGATCATTAGAATTATTCTATTCTATTCTCTGAAGTGGCCAGTGAGTAATTTGCAGTATAATTTCAAATGAACATGAAGCCTTATGTCATTGCAGAGACGTTTCCCAGACTTCTCCTATATAATCCAAAATGGACGTCTGACAGACTTTTTGGACTGTGTGATCATCAGGTTAGTTTACATTCCAAGTCCCTCACTGTGTAAATCTTATCATTTGTATGTGACCATCCCTGTTCCCCCCTCAGTCATTTCCACTTGGACCACTGTGGCGCTTTGCCCTACATGAGTGAGATGGTGGGTTACGACGGCCCCATCTACATGACCCATCCTACCAAAGCTATTTGTCCCATTTTGCTTGAAGACTTCCGGAAGATCACTGTGGACAAAAAGGGAGAAACCAACTTTTTCACATCGCAGATGATCAAGGACTGCATGAAGAAAGTGATACCTCTGAACCTCCACCAAACTGTCCAGGTGCAGTGTTCATGTCATTCTGATGTGTTTCCATCTGCTATTCACATATGCACCAGCTCTCCCTCTTTCTACGACAAATTGAGGTGCTTCTGTTGTGCTGGTGGCAGGTGGACGATGAGCTGGAGATCAAGGCGTACTATGCAGGCCATGTCCTGGGTGCTGCCATGGTGCACATCAAAGTGGGATCGGAGTCTGTGGTGTACACGGTGAGTGAGCGGCGTTCACATTTGACAATCACAATCTGAATTTGAAAATCACTATCTCAGAGTAACGGCAGACTTCCTCTCATTTCTAGGGCGACTATAACATGACACCTGACAGGCATTTAGGGTAAGTGTCAAAAGGGGAACAGTGAGGCAGCAACCAAAGTCTGTATGTGTGAAGTGAAAGAGAAGTGATGCTCCTGGCTAATGGTGTGTTCCACCTGCAGTAGACGCCTGAGTTGGTTTCTCACGCTAATGTAATTTACGAGTGAAAAATACCATCATAGACAGAATAAAAATCCAATCTTGCATTCTGAGTTGATGACTAACACATTATGTGTTATTCCATGTACAACTACATTGTAACAACAAACCCACTGGTCAGGAAATAAAACATTTGTGTGTGCACAAGTGATTGAAATGAACAAAAAAGACCAAAGTGCTGTTAAAACAGGACTAACAGTTTATACTGACAGATAATACTGCACGCCACCATCCAGGATCCTGAACCAGTTCTTAGAGTTGGAGTTCCCTAGTTAGAAGGGAGTTCCATTTGGCACCTTCCCAGCTCTGAAAACGACTTGAATTCCGACTCAGACTGTGGAATGCACTTTAAAAAAGAGACGGTCCCTCTGGTTCTTCTGCTGTCTATCATAAATTTGACATATTTGGATGAGTTAATGTTATATGTTCATCCCATTTGCAGTGCTGCTTGGATCGATAAGTGCCGCCCAGATATCCTCATCTCAGAGTCCACATATGCCACCACCATCCGTGACTCCAAGAGATGCAGAGAGAGAGACTTTTTGAAAAAGGTTCATGAATCCATAGAGCGAGGAGGGAAGGTATGAGTGCCAAGAAAGTTTGTCTCTTATGTGGTGAGAAAATTCAGATTTCACTAATTTGTCATTTTTGCTCATCAGGTTCTCATTCCAGTCTTTGCTCTTGGAAGAGCACAAGAACTCTGCATCCTGTTGGAAACATTTTGGTACACTCAAACTGCCTATCCCGATTAACCTGAGCGTCCCCCAATTGGGGGACTCTAATACTTAAGAGGAACAAATTCACCAAAAGAATATTATAATGTTGCACATCAAATTAAACAACAGACCCTGGGTTAAGAGAATATATATGTCATTTTGACATGCCATTTTTATTATGTGTATGCAATTTTTAATCAGAGGCCGGAAAAATGCTAGAAAGACAGGCCATTTCCACGATTGATGGTTCCTTTTTTTTTCCATTGCTGTGTAATTGCATATGATTATACCACTGAAATGTCTCGACTTTGACTGTGTTCACTTTACTAAGTTTGATAGAATAATGACCGTGTCTCCCTGTTTTTAATGTGCCATTCTGTATGCAGACACTGATAACCTCCTGTCACTCCACAGGGAGAGAATGAACCTGAAAGCTCCAATCTACTTCTCCACTGGGCTGACAGAGAAAGCTAATCATTACTACAAGCTCTTCATAACCTGGACCAACCAGAAGATTCGAAAAACCTTTGTACAGAGAAACATGTTTGAATTTAAGCACATCAAGCCATTTGATCGCTCGTATGCTGACAACCCTGGTCCTATGGTGAGTCTTTATATTCATTAAGTCTCAAGTTCAGGTGCAGTATTCATCATTTATTTATTACATATATCTTGTATAGTGTTTAAGTTCTTTGCCTTAATTTATTTACATTCTTTTCAAGAACTTAAATGTACCTGGACTTTGTTTTAGTGCACAAATGGCAAATACAAATGTAGATTCTTAAAACAGGAACAGTTTGTGCGGTAACAATAGGTGTCCTTTCAGGTGGTGTTTGCTACCCCGGGGATGCTGCACGCTGGTCAGTCTCTGCAAATTTTCAAGAAGTGGGCTGGCAATGAGAAGAACATGGTGAGTGTCTGAGGGGAATATCTAAAACACTCGTATGTGTATTTATGCATGAGAACGCCTTTTCTTCTCTGTAGGTTATCATGCCTGGATACTGTGTTCAAGGAACAATCGGTCACAAGATCCTCAATGGCCAAAGGAAACTAGAGATGGAAGGGAGAGCAACAGTAAGATCCTCTTTTAAAAAGAAGTACACAGACACAACACACATACACACATACCAAAAAATGGAAATTGACAAATTTCAGTGCATTAGCAGTGTTTCAACCGTAGAGGGCGCCAGAATGTTTACATAGTAGTTTAAGGGGTTTAGTTTCTCTCACGTCTCACCACACAGTTTTTTATATATACTGTATAATGAAAGATGATTTCGTTGGATGCTTCACATAAGCCCTCTGGGTTTTCTGCCTCTCCTTGCACTGTGTATTTTGTATTAGCTTTATGGCATGTTTTTTTCATTTTATGCTGTACAAAGTAAAGAAATCTGTGCAAACATAATTTAAAATGTATTTTTTCTTTCAATGTACGAAATGTTCATGCCCTTCAGTGATTTACATATATGGAGTCCTTGAGTGGCATGAGAGAAAGGATATTGCAGTGTCATGAAACCATATTTTGAGTTGTTGTCCTTCTTTTAGTTGGATGTGAAGCTGCAGGTGGAGTACATGTCCTTCAGTGCTCATGCGGATGCGAAAGGGATCATGCAGCTCATTCGAATGGCAGAGCCCCGGAACATGCTGCTGGTTCACGGCGAGGCAGTGAAAATGGAGTTCCTCAAGGGCAAGATTGAACAAGAGTTCAGTAAGTTATGGGCACTAAAGGCTGCCCTACTTTCTGTTGTTGTAGACAAACATGTGAGAGCTCCAGGTACCAAACATCGCCTGTTAGAAAGGTTTACGTTTAATAGCATTAGAAGTTTCATTTTGAACAGCACATCGTAGAACATCGTAGTACAGAGGGCCATTACTCAGTTTTAAACTTGGATCTATCTCAGAGACTGTATGTTTTAACTTTTATGTGAAGTATGTGACAAGTATGTGTCCATTATGCACATACTTTTGTTTTAATTTAAGTGTCCACTTCTGGCAGGTATCGACTGCTACATGCCAGCTAACGGGGAGACGGCGACTGTGACAACAAACCCCAGTGTGCCTGTGGACATTTCGCTCAACCTGCTGAAGAGGGAGGTGGCTCTCGGAGGTGGGTTTGTTGAACGTCTCTCCTGATTTGAAGTATTTGTTGGTCGTGCTTTAAATGTCATGATGACAACCAGCCTGTCATTGATGGAAACGCGATGAAGGAGCAGATATTTGCATTTTTAAGTGAACCAGCCTTTTGTCAACTTTTGTCAACCATTCATACAGAAAACATGTAAAATAGTTCCTTCTTCAACCTGAAAACAATAGATTTGAGCTGATCAGGTGCCGAATCACTGCTAGGACTTTAACAACTACTGTGCTAGTTTTACCTGGAATGACCTTGATTACGTGGTAACTAGTCCTCCAAAAACTCTTTTTCTTTGTTGGTTTCTGCTGTTTATGTGTTTGTTTCTTTATTTGATTATTTTGGATTAACAACTGGAAACTGCTGGTATGTCACAGGGCCGCTGCCTGATCCCAAAAAGCCACGCACCATGCATGGCACCCTGATCATGAAAGAAAATGTAAGTTTACACACAAAGATGTACAGTTGATATTGACTTCACTCATAGCAATAAATCCTCCTCTGTTCGATATATTTTCTGGAGATTAGATGGATGACTGGACCTGCAGTAGTCAAAACAGTTCTTTTAGGTGTACTGAATCATTAGAATCCGTTCAGTAGAAAGAGTCTTTCACCAGCTCCGACTCATTCACCCTCCACCCCCGGTACCGGGCCACTGGCGCTCCATGAAGCACTGACACATTACTCACAAGACTGCAGGCCATTATGATTTGAATGATTGAATGATGATCGAACGGGTGATGTGCCTCCTCCTTGTCAGAGTCTAAAGTTGGTGTCCTCGGAACAAGCCCTGAAGGAGCTGGGCCTCAACGAACATCAGCTACGCTTCACCTGCCGCGTGCAGCTCACAGACCCCCACAGTGACCCCGACACGCTCCACAGGATCTACACCCACCTGAAGAGGTGAGAATATCACTGTAATATCATCATGTCACGTCATGTTATCAGATTTCAGCAGTTTTGATTTAATTCCTAAGGAAATGTAGTTGGTTTCGATAACAAGCTCCTGTTGTAATGTAATAGCAGTGTAACTATTTCAGTTCATCTATCAAAGTAATGTAAACTACATTTCATGGGTTTCTGATTTCAAAAGGAATGTTCTCACTTGTTTCAAATGTTGACATGTGAGTACTGTCAAACTCCTTTTAAAATCCTGCAACAATGAAAAATCATTATCATTCATTCACCTATGAAATCTGGACAAAACAGACCCAAACATTAATATTATTTAACATCTCACATGCCACCATTGAAATAGAAAATAAAATAAACAAAAAATAGCTCAGTGTGCATGATTTGTGTAACAAGGTTGCTAATGATTTTTTTTAATAACTATTTGACTGTTAGTGACAGAGGCATATTTATATCAGAGAGGATCAAATGAATGGGGGGCTGGAAATGAGCTGCTTGGTAACATGTGAGTAGTTACTCTCCAACACTGGACTGCAGTAAATCAGTCAATGTCAGTGAGGATTATTGCTTCCATTCACATATAAATACCCTCTTGTTTTTTGTTGTATGCTATCTTGCATATATTGCTTATTGCACATTTACTTATATTTCTAATACATGTGTAAATACTGCATTTTTACTGTTCCACTCATATCTTTGGTTGTAGTACAGTGTATATTTCTACAACCGTTGTAAATTACCCTGCTGTTTTGTGCCGTAACGCCATGTGTTCCATGTGTACATGCTGCAGCGTATTAAAGGGTTACTCCATCCAGCACCTCCCTGATGGCACCGTCATGGTGGAGTCGATTGTCATCAAAGTCTCCTCCTCTGCTGAAGACACCAACACCAAAGTCATCCTGCTCTCCTGGAGTTATCAGGTACAACACCTCAGTCACGTTGTGTAAGTGAGATTTACTGTGCTCTGTCTGCACCACGTACGCACCCACACAACATCCTGTGGAGAAGTGATCAGATGCAAAATCTCCCTTGTGGGAAGACAGTGTCACACTAGCGGCTTTGAACAAGATTTACAGACGTTTCAGAACACCTCAAAATGAAAATGGAAGGAGAGCATAGCGTCTCTGTGGCGTTTTGTATTCTACACACAGGAAAAGACAAAAAGCAAGCAATGAAAACATGATGACAAAGATGCTGATGTTGGTAAATGTAAGTCTTCTGAGGTTAAACTGAGATGAACATCAAGTCAAATGATTTAACTCTGTGTTGTGGCTTCGATCAGGACGAGGACCTGGGGAGCTTCCTGTCATCACTCCTGAAAAAAGGACTTCCATCTGGACTTGGCTGAAATATCAACACTTGAAGTGATTTTCCCTGGAAAAAAAACGTTATCACTGCCGCTCTTTCAAAGCTGGACTTATGGAGGCAAAACACTCATCAAGGCTGATTCACTGCGGAGATACTGGATTCTGTTCTTCTGTTTCTCTCCTATTATACTTAATTGTAGACCGTATTACCCAAGATAAAGAAAAAACATCATTGAATGAAGACATCACAACATCACAAGACTTTATTTTGCTGTACAAAAAGTAGAATACATTTGTTAAGACCACATTTCATATGAAATGAAAACACAGCGGCGATAAGAGCACGTGACCTCTCAGCTCTTGGTGATGATATAGACTCCCCTGCTCCTCCTGGCTCTCCTCCACAGCCACGTCAGCTTCAAGCTCCTCCATTTACAGTGGTTGGTGGTAACGTAGTACAGCACAGGGTCCAGGCAGGTGTTGAGGATGATGAGGGCCATGGTGACTCTCCTGGCGTCATAGATGGCGTTGGCGGAGGAGCAGCTCTGAATGACCCCCATGCGTCGAAGGAAGTGCAGCAGGTACACCACATGATTGGGCAGGAAGCAGAGCACTGTTATGGCCAGGATGGTGTAAATGACCCTCATGGCTTTTTGGGCCGTTTTAGTTCGTATCCTGGAGATGCGCTTGGCAGCCAGAGGGTAGCACACCAGGATGATGGTGGAGGGCAGTAAGGAGCCGAAGATCAGGCCCAGTATGCTGTACGCTGCCAAACGCTTGTCCCACTCGATCTTGGCAAAGTTCTCAAAGCATCTTTCGCTTCCAGATTTATTCGTTTTCAAGGGTCCCATGAAGATAAAGATGCCACAAGCCACAGCAGCAACGCACCAGAGCGCCGCACTCACAACCAGA
This sequence comes from Aeoliscus strigatus, assembly GCA_901007665.1. Taxonomy (NCBI): domain Eukaryota; kingdom Metazoa; phylum Chordata; class Actinopteri; order Syngnathiformes; family Centriscidae; genus Aeoliscus; species Aeoliscus strigatus. The sequence goes on along the minus strand of CAAKHB010008033.1, from coordinate 179,914 downwards.
GAGCAGCGTGAGCTGCGCAGCCTCAGATAGGCGTGTGGGTGCACAGTGGCGAGATAGCGATCCACGCAGATGCACGTCATGAAAAAGATGCTCATGTGGATGTTGGCGAAGAAGAGAATTCCTGTGACGCGACAGGCGGCGTCACCAAACACCCAGTTGTTTCTGTTGAGGTGATAGTGGATCCGGAAGGGAAGAGTGCAGAGGATGAGGACGTCAGCCAGAGCGAGGTTCCTGATGTACACACTGAAGGCCGTGCGGGGAGCGATCCTGAAACTGAAGACGAAGAGTGCCACCAAATTACCTGGAAGACCTACAACGAGCGCAAAGATGTAGACCACTGGGAAAAAGTAGTATTGATACTCTTCAGAGGGGGCGACACAGCGGGCACCCGTCACATTCATCATGGCCGAGTTGAAGGGCAAAGGGGAGTCTGGGAGCTGATTCTCATGAGCGCTGCTGATTTCTGTAACATAGCATAACAAACATTCTTACACTCACACGTCCACAAGTGTTACATGTTACTTTTTGTTCCAGATTTTTCACCAAATCAAGACAAATAATGGATTAGCTACACTTAATACGATCAATGTTTATTTATTCAATGTGCCAAATTTCAATCAGTTATCATTAACTACATTCAAACGACAATTTTCATAATAATAAAACCATTTTAAATGGTAAAACACTTACAGGCTCTTTGGCTTGATCTTTAAGTGAAAGTTGGTTGAAAGCAGTTGTTGCAGCTGCTGCTCTCAAACACCTACAATGCTCTTTGCTGAAGCCTCTTGGTTTCCTGTCTCAGTGCTCTTTAGGTGGAGAGCTACTGAGTAGGAAAACATGACATGATGCTACATGAGCTGCTTTCTTCACCCACCTGCTGTCAGAACACATAAGATGAGGACAGACAGATCAACTTAACTGTCCTTTGCAATTTGTGCAGACATGGTTTCAAAAATCAATCACAAACAACATAATCAAAGCGTGACAAAAAATAGCAGCTAGGGAGAACGTCAACATACAGAATTTTAAATGACACATCCAGGGTACTGCACCGAGAAGCTCTCACAAGGATTAGAATGAGATACCACCCAATAAAAATGAATTAAAACATAAAACAGTAGTGACAGTTGTTACAAGATATTTAAAAATATATAAGTAAAAGCTAAAGGCAGCAAAGTCAGAACTGACACCCATGAGTATAAGCAAGAGGCACAATGGAGATCGACTTGTTTCAAAGTTCAATTTAACGATCGCGCAATTTAGACTATTTAAAAGAGATATAGACGTTGGGAGGAAGGAGAGGAGAGCAACTTGCCATTTCTGTTTTGAAGTATACTATTATAAACATGATAGCAAACAAACATGTTCATCATTTACATCCCAGACAAATGCAAGAAGACTCATCTGCCCTGAATCACCAGGTGGACGTGAAGATGACGTCACAGGAGCTGTGATGGCCACAAGGCGGCAGCATTGTGCCATGTACATTTTGAAGCAACAATCAACAATTGTTTTCAATTTTGACAATGACCTTTCCTTTCATTCATCCATCCCATTGTTGGTAACAGTTGCCAAAATGTAGATTATCTTTTAAAAATAATGTGTTTCTCTGTTCATCTGTAACTGACCCAGTCGTCTCAGTGATCTGTGTGTGGCAGCAGTGAAGCAAAGGCTCGTGGGGATGTCTGTAGGATTCCCTCATCCCACCGCACAGCATCACTTCCCCATCACCTAGCAACACTAGCCTCCATGATTTCTCCCAGTTTCAAGTGAGGAGCCAGACACTCTTAAATCTGTTTTTCTGCCCATTGGATGATAAATTCATCATTTGATGTCTAAAATCATCTGATGTGAAATGCTTTTGGGGGGGGTCACTTTGAATCTATTCCCCATGATAACATGCTCAGTTTGTTCCTGCACAGCATGATCCCTGATATTTTATTTAACTTCATATGTATCCATGCTCAGTTGATCTGTGTGAGTTGTGATTCAGTGGGTGGGGACTTTACAAGCCTGCGGCTCATCTTGGCCTACTTTCCCCCCAAAACAACGTGCACAGCAAAACAAATGTTCTCCTTCTCTGGCCAGACGTGTTTGCTGAGGAGAACTGATGAGATGAACAGAATGTCCCAACTGTGACATTGTAATATAACACCAGAGACAAGGGGCCTCTCCTGAGTCGTTTCTTGGATCTGTCACATGGTGCTCAACATATCCTCCACCCCTTTAAGCAACCGTTGGCACAGACTGAATTTGAGTCTGAGTCATAATTTTTGGACACATTTTACATACGCCACAAAGTTTTATTATATTCTCTTTGCAGTAACATAGGTCTGAATAAAAATATTTATTTGTGGTTGACAGTCGCCTCACAGAATGTGTTGGGGCCTTTCTGTGTGGAGTCTTCTTCATATCTGTGCGAGTTTCCTCTGGGTACTCCAGCTCAGAGCCCAGTAAGACCCAGTTCAGGTGGAAAGTATTTTCACATTGCTGTTTACCAAAAGTTTTGCAGCACCAAAATATGTTTAAAAACAAACTTATATTTTCATCACTGGTCTGCCCAATAGCTCCCACACTTTGAGAGAAAAACAAATGACATGGAGCTAATGGTCACAACTCAACACTGGGAACAGATGATGGACATTATTCAATTCAATTCAGTTTTATTTGTATAGCCCACCATCACAATTACAATTATTATCGATGGACAGTCCACACAATCCCTCCATGTTGAAGTGTTCTTGAGCAAGACACTGAACCCCAAATTGTCCTGATCAGTCTGAATGTGTGTCAGCAGAGGGGAACTTGAATGTGAGTGTGAACGGATAAATAAGGCAACACTGTAAAGCACTTAGAGTGTCACTGGCGCCATAAAAGTGTAGCCCTTTTTACCATTTACCTCGTAAACCAAAACCATGAAGCAACATAGCTCAGTGCAGCCTAGCCTGGTGTAAAAATTCCTTGGAATCAGCAGTAGTTAAACTGATTTTTATAATCGTTAAAAAGCCAGGCTGTTTTTCCTCACTACTATTCATTCTAAGCTAAGCTTTGCATATTCAACATCCACAGAATAAGTAGAAGATGTTTTTTTCATGTTCTAGACAAGTAGAAGTAGATTCTCTGGGCTTTTCCTTTTTTTCAACTTGCAGGCAGAGTTTTATGATCACGTCAGCAGTTCTCTGCACCTCTACATACATTGAGCATTCTCAGATCGCTGCCGGTGTGAGTGCGGTCCTGCAAAATTAAACTGAATTTAAAATAGTTTCAGGAATGCATTTTGTATTCACTCAGAGCTGAAACAGACATACAATATACATGCATGATACGAGGCATTCATGCCTGAGCAGTGGTGGTTTGCAGGGTATTACACCTGCAGTCAGGGGTATAACATTACCAAGTGTGGGCTCGGCAGTGCAGCTCGCAGCTCTGTTCTGCAGACCGGAGAGGGGAGCAAAAGTAGGTCAACCTCCCAGAGACCCACACATATCTCCCATTGATTCCATGCTGCAGTGCTGCAAGTGTCTGCTGTACGAAGGCCTCTGATGGAGGCGAAATGGGAGTGGACAGCTGCCTTCCACTCGCTTTAAAGCCTCGTCCTGATCTGGGTAGATGCCAAAGTGCGCTGGGAAGAAACACAGCATGACGGCAATCATGCATCTATTTAAAATCTTGCTGTGAGGCGCCCAGTTTCCTTCATCTCATCACTTATTATCCACCTCGCCCACTGTGTAATGTTAATGTTCCTCTTGTCTAAACTGCCCTATGTCACTCAAGTCAAATGCATTTATGAATAACATTTTACTATTATACTACAACACATGATGTGATGACTATGTAGCAATAAAGGAATTGGGAATCTTCTTCCACTCTCAGTGATGATGTTTCCATCAATCTATCAATATCCTTTATTTAACCAGGTAAGAAAACGTTCAAACAAAAAACATAAATAATAAACATTTGATTGAGCTTATTTCTCTGTCTTTTACAATTGTCTCGAATCCCTCCTTGATTTTAATGCTTAATGTCAAGAAAGCAGGTGCACGTGATGTATGAGTTCACTAACCACCTGACTGATTCCTGTTATGCAACAATGAGTTTATCAAATTACTCAACTTACCTTACTTTAACTAAATCAGTTCAATCCAAGTGCTTCTTTAGGGAGGGAGCAAACAGTGTGTTAGTGTGTTAAATACACACTTTTGACCCAAAAAAACAAAACAAAACAAGATTTTACACAAAACATTCATGCTGCTGCTGTAAAACTATCTGCACAGGTTTCCAGTGCGCAGCCAGGTTGGCTGTACGAGTTCCTCCACCAGTGTTCAGATTAGCAGACTGCTGACTCAACAGATTCACAAAAACGCTGCTTTGATCTCAGCTTATTGAAAAGAACCGGGATGCAGCAGAGCAAAGGATGAAGGGGAGGTATGGGGAGTTCTTAAAAAAGATGGAGAGATTGCTATTTTCATCTACAAAGGATAATTATGCAAAATAGAGAGAGAGAGGGAAGCAATTTAAGTGTTGATGGAGCACCTGTTTTTTAGAGCTTTAAGGACAAGCAGGAGCTTATTTCTTACTATTCCTATTGGTCTCTTTGCACAGAGATGCATTCATGTATAGTCACCATATTTTCCTGTGATGCATGTGTTCTCTACCAATACCAACCATACTTGTGCATTCTGGATCAGTGTAGCCTGGCGACCATCAATGTTGTAATCAAATTGGAGTCCACTCTGGACCCAAAGTGGTCAAGCACAGAGGGATTAATCTATTGCATTCACTCTGAGATTCCGTCATGGCAGTCAATGATGGTGATATCTGGCTAGAGTGGATGAGATCACCTCCATTCGTGGTCAGAGCTGTGGGTCTTTATAAAGCCGGGATGGGAAGGAACAATGGCATTCTGAAAAATCTGCAGTGAGATCTCACATTTCTTGGAGTTAAAAATAGACCTGAAGGACTAATGGGTGCTCTTAAGATCTTATTATACGGAAATAACCTCAATTAAACAACAAGGACAAGTCAGAATAATAAGAATAGGAAATAGTTTCCTGATATTGTTGACCAAAAATATATATATATATGTGACGTCACTACTCATTCATGCCCAGGCAGGAGGCGGGGGCGGGTAGCTCAGCATGTGATGCCTTCACGCGCTGTGGGAACACCTGCAATAGTGTTTAGTGCATCTCTTAACATTTCATCAGCAAATAATATTGAATTTTGTTGCATACTTAAATTTACACTACTTTTGACACATGTAAGAGAACTATTTCAGTTAAATATTACTCTGCTATGTGACAAAATCAAGATTCTGTATTCTTTACCAGTATAAGATATTATGCAGTTAGATAGATCCAGTAGCAAAGAACACACAAGATGCACACACATTACTTCCTGTCTGCCACATGCTGATCAGCAGATAAAACACTCTATTTCTAAAAATGGACACACTTTATTTTTTAGTCATTAGTTTAGTTGTGAAATTCCTGAAAATATATAGTAAAACGCATAAAACATTACAAGGTAATTATACTATGAAAAATGTTTATATTGCAACACTGTATCGAGTCTGTCATGGCAGGTTTGTAGACTTTCACTGTCTCTGCGTCAACGACCTATGAATCATCGCAGCGCCTCAAAAGCACAAAAAGTCCGAGCTTGACAGGAGCTCGTGAAGGCAGCACGGGGTAGTGTGGCGAGTGAGAGGCGGCTGGGAGCTTCAGACTGGGGGGAACCGCTGCAGGAGCAGCACGGAGATAAACGTCTCACCGGGAGATGAAACCCGCATTTTAGGCTCAACGAGACTTCATCACGGCCCAAGATGACGGTGGATTTTGAAGAATGTGTCAAAGATTCACCCCGTTTCAGGTAAGAACAGGAAAACTCATCATTTCTCACACACGAAATTGTTTGTTAGTTAAATTAAACATTATCGTCAAAACGTCATTTTTGTTTGCTGCTCGTCGGGCTGAAGGGATGTTTTTTTTAAAATGTTATTGGCATCAACATCTGTATCCAGTAATTTATGGGATTCCTGATCAAGATGAGCTGTGCTACCATGTGAGCTGTCACATGAGTTGAGATCAAACTTGTGTCCATCCTTCTTTCAAAGCAGGATCGCACACACACACACACACACACACACACACACACACACACACACACACACACACACACAGACAAACAAACACACAAACATAAACACACACATACACACAAACAGACACAAACACACACACACACACACAGACACACACACACACACACACACACACACACACACACACACACACACACACACACACACACACACACACACACACACACACACACACACACACACACACACACACACACACTCACAGACCCCTCACACCTTGGCTCCAAAGGTCACATAAATAAGGCAGGAATTTTCTACAACCACATCTCAAACATGACCAGGAGTCAAGAGCCTCTCAGGACCTGCTGAGCCTGGGTCATCTTACACTGCTGCACTTAGAGTACTAGAACAGCACAAGGCAAGATGCAGGATCACAATTAGGATTCAGTCCGTCAGTCACAAAACACACTGGCCAGGAGTGATGCAGTTGAAGTCAAAATTCCAAAATGAGTTGTGATGTCACAAATCAGAATGCTCGTGTCTTCAATTTAGATCGTTTTTCAAGAGCTGAAACACTTTGAGTAGCTTTGAGTGTTATGGAGTGGAGGGGAAGTAAAGTCACTGGTGTTAAATTTGACATTGCGGAGTAGTGTCTTAGTGCTGGTGCATCAGTGTGTGCTGCTGCCTTTTTTTAACTGCTTTGTCTTCTGTTGCGTCCTGTTGCAATGTTATTTTTGCATTTGGACAAAGAAATAAATGAACAGACTGAACAACTGATGAGTTGAACAAAATAGTTTTGTTTGCATCCCTCATTTTCACACAGGCTGCTGAAAAGACACAAAAGAGTATAACACACATGAGGGAAAGGAGGCGTCGGCTGCAGCATAGGTCAACTGCCAAAAATATCGGGATGATTGTATTTGTTGAGGTCATGGTACCTCCAAAACCTGCAAAGACATTACACACATTACAAATTTTTGGTCTGTCACATGTAATAGAGAACTACATACAAATTCCTCCGTATTGCACATGAGTGTCATAGCAAGTACTGCATGTATTTGGAGATAGGATCTCTGCTCCAAATCAAAGTCTTCCAGACTTGGCAGCAGCACCTTAATGACTGCCATCTGCGCTGGGGAAAGGCACATCTCAGGAAGCGTTGAGTGAGCGCCGTTTGCACTAATCCTCTCCTCCGTTGTTTCATATGTAAAGCAGTGAGGCTGCAGAGAGACAAGCTGCATACTAAAGACTCACCCAGCCCGTGGTTTTGGAAGGGATGTTCTTCTCACTAACACAGATGATCATATATATGGATCTATACCGCCACTGACACAACTTGATGTGAGGCACTGCAGCAGGACCACTCTGTCCAGTTTGTGTCTGTGATCTGGATCTAGTTCAAACGATTAGGAAGGAAAACCTGGATCACATGTGGGTTTAAGAAGTTATAATGGCCTTTCACAGCCCATCCATCCATCCATCCATCCATCCACCCATCCTTCTTTCCTTCCATCCATCCATCCATCCATCCATCCATCCATCCATCCTTCTTTCCTTCCATCCATCCACCCACCCATCCTTCTTTCCTTCCATCCATCCATCCATCCATCCTTCTTTCCTTCCATCCATCCATCCATCCAATCATCCTTCTTTCCTTCCATCCATCCATCCATCCATCCTCCTTCTTTCCTTCCATCCATCCATCATCCTTCTTTCCTTCCATCCATCCATCCACATCCATCCTTCTTTCCTTCCATCCATCCATCCAATCATCCTTCTTTCCTTCCATCCATCCATCATTCTTTCCTTCCATCTATCCATCCATCCATCCTTCTTTCCTTCCATCCATCCATCCATCCTTCTTTCCTTCCATCCATCCATCCATCCATCCATCCATCATTCTTTCCTTCCATCCATCCATCCATCCATCCTTCTTTCCTTCCATCCATCCATCCATCCATCCTTCTTTCCTTCCATCCATCCAGGCTGCGTAAGGTTGCCCCGGGTGTCATTTGCCCTAAAACATTTTCCAGCCAGCTCCTCTTTGGGGACCCCCAGTGTGTTTTGAGGCCAGATGAGGTATACACTCCTTCAGCATTCACTCTTC
>CAAKHB010008033.1:130309-145658 GCA_901007665.1 Aeoliscus strigatus | reverse complement strand
TGGCAGCGACCGTTGGTGGAGGTGGGGGTCAGGATTACAAATGGAGGGTTAATGAGTCAGGTCATTCAGGCAAGTGTGGATTAGCTTTAGCCACTGGTTCGTTGTAACCCTGCATGACCTTGACATGTCACTGTAAGTTACATATGGCCGAGCTCATAGATGTGCGTGACTGCTGATGCTATATGTGTCACCATGGAATGACTATCGTCTGCTGTGTGTGCTGGATGAGTGAGCAGAGGATGTAATCAAGCACAAAAGCATCCATAATGCACCAAACTAGGGGAATCTCCCATTGGTGAAGACCATGGCGTTCGAGAGCAACAGGAGCCCTTGGTGCAGGAGACGATGGGCAAAGATCAGGTAGACGTAATACCACCAGATACCTGATATATCGTCTGAGGCCAACAGCAGGATTGTAGCTGTGTTTCAACCTGTGGAGGACACCTGAGACCAGCTCTGAAAAAAGTGCGTTTACTGCCCCTGTGTTTACAGGATCCATTTGGATGATCAACCTAAATGTACGTTTACACAAATAAGCGCCTCAGTGTCACATGGCCTTAGAGTAACCAAGCAATCTATGACATATTGTTGGAGTACCTGGAGAAATCCCAGACACATGGGGAGGGCCACACAGAAATCCAGGAATCAAACCCTCTTGCTGTGCTAACCACTGCAGCACTGTGTCACCGTTGAAAAAGTCATTAGGGGGTTTGAGTACCTCTGTAATCCTTCAGTGGTCCAGTGGGGTTTCGCTGTTGACATTTTCAGAGAAAAACACTTGGATTTGCATTTTTGAATAAAATCAGAGCATCGTCTGACGCCTCAGCCAGAAGTGTTCATGTTTCCACAAACGGTAGTCTGGCTCCATTCATCAACTCCTCTGAAGCGTCACCTCACATTGCTTTTGAGTTTTAGTTGAAGTCGGAGAGACTGGTGCTAGGAGGCCCATTCCCCTGAGATGATGTGACCTTAGCGCACGACTCCTCGTATCAGCCGAAGTAGAAATATTTTACTTGGTCATGTTTTAATCAGGAGAGACATCATTTGCCGTTAACGCTCCCGTTGCTGAGAGACCCAAACAGTGTTCTGATAAATAAGAAATGACATATCTTATGACAACTGTTCCCTTGTGCGTTCTGCCGTTGCGCTCGCCCTACAGAGACGACAGTATAGAATATGAAATGGCAGCACACACATGGGACTGCCAAGTGCCAGCTGGCGTTGTTGTGCTTAAAATAAATGCCACATATCTCAAAGCATATGGATGTGAGTTCAGGCGAGCAGAATATTCAAGAAAAGTAGAAAAACACTGTTGGCCCTCACTTCCCTCGATTTCCTGACAGTGTTGCACTCTTGCCATTCCAGAACAAACTGTCTCTGTTTGCAGCTTCAGACACAAGCCAACTCCTCTTCACATCATCAAGCAGAGGGAGTCTTTCTCAGCTCTCTTATGATTTTAAGATTTCACAATAGATTTTTCTTTCTCATGGGCAGCGGTGAATCAGGCCAGCATTTTAATTCAAGCATGAAACTCCATATGAATACTCAATCAATTATTGACGCGTGTTTGACTCTCGGAACATCCATTAAAAATGAGGAGAGTCTGACACACAGATGCAAAGAGAAACTAACTAAGTGAGCTGCCAAGTCTTATTCAAGATATTCATGCATGTAGGAATGACATATAAAAGTTCAAACAGGTATAAATGGAGAGAATGGATTGAGGTTTTCAGGGTTTTTCAATGGTACGCGATGTATTCTAGACTAGAACATATGTCCCCATGTGTGACGCCAGCGTGTCATTATATTTAGAAATAGGAAAACAAAGTGGGACGCAGCAGGAAAGAGTTATGACTGCAGTCCTCATCATTCCTCACAGACTGGAGCGGTGCCCTTTGTTCAGAATGTCTGTGGACACACACATACACACACACACACATCTGAGAGCTGGTCACTCATTTGTGGTTGTGTGGCACCAGTCTGCTTCATGATGAGTTTTGTTAAGTTTAGATCTGCAGCTTGTCCACTGACTGACTGCACAGTTGATCCACAGGAATTATTAATAAGTGACTTCAGGAGTAGAACGTATGTTGTATGTTCATCACCTCATTCTAACTAGCCATGACGTCCCAGATGCTGCTCTGCTCTGCTTAAGTGTTTCAGAACCACAAGTAAGATAAGAATCAGCATACACAGGAAGTGGATGAAAGATGAGAAGCATTTGTCCACTAAAATGACACTTTGACCAAATGCTGAATATTGTGCTGTCTGAAAGTGATGTCATTATTGCAGTGCTGCGGTATTTATAGCTGCATGTATGAAACGAGAGAATTCTGAGTTAAATAAGCAGAGTAGTAAATCAGGCTCCTACTACGACTGGCAGCAGACGACTACAAGAAACTGGTGAAGGCTACTTCCAGGTTTGCTGGAGTCTGAAGTCCTGGCTGAAGACTAAAACAACAGTGATCTTGTCACACCATGACATGTTAGGTGTGTTTGACAGAGGTGCTTAGGCCCATTCATGTGCAGGATGTTGCACAAAGACAATCCCTCAACTGAGTCCCTGACACTGTTTTGTGCCCTGACATGCCAGTGAAATGAAAGGGAAACGGGCGAAACCAGCACTTGATTGTGACATAGATTGTTTACGTGTAATTCCTAAGATCTGATATCAGGACAGGGAGGATTTCCCATCAGGTTTGACAATGCCTTCTTTGTGGAAACGCATAACAACTGCATGCCGGTTATGTCTAACTCCACAATAAAATGATCTCATTTAATGGGAGTAAAAGCCACATTGTACAGTGCTTAACCAATGTATTCCATCATCTGCCATAAAGTTCAGATCACATCAATTTCAGAAATCTTTTAAAAAGAAATAACAACCTGAAATGAGGAATTTCAGACTGAAGCTTTTTAAATCCAAATTTGAGCCACCAAACTTGGTTCATTCAACCTCATTCAACATTCAGCCTCGAAAAGATTTTTTCTGTTGAAAGCAAATAACTATAAATTGACATTTTGATTAAAAAAATGATAATGTGCTGTACTGTAAACAGTAAATTTGAGAATTCATCGATAACAATAATAATTATGTTTTAGTTGCTTTAATTAAAAACATTTCCATTAAACAACTTCCATACACCGGTGTATTAACCAAATGTTGTGTATACACACACACACACACACACATATATACGTCATTTTTTTCTAGGAGAAGAATTTTCTAGATTTCACTGACTGACAGACCCACTCAGTTGTGATCAAGCTGGGGCAAACTGGAGCAAAACCGCTCCACTAAAAGTAGCGCCTCTCAGGAATGCTTCAAACTCCCACAGTCAGGAAGTCTCCCAGTGGTTTTCCTGCCACAGAAAACAACATGGAGGTGTGCTGGTTAAAGCCTGTGGTCGAAGTCGAGCCACCGTCCTGTTCTGTCCGCAAGCAGCTTGTGCAAATATTACACCCGAGTGTTTATTTCGGCTTCCCTGCTAGTTTTGTGTGTTTGTGGGATCCCAGAAGAAACTCATTAAATTCTCTCCAGAAAACAGAGGGAGCAAATAATCGTCACGGGACCCCAGTGACTTTGCCGACTCAAGACATTTACTCGACCGCAGAGATTTGCTCACCTGTTACAGGCGAGCTGGAGTAGATGGCGTCTGGTGCCGCGTCTGGTGCCGCGTCAGAGCGGTTTTCTTTGTCCTACACTCAGCCTGAGTGGCTTGTGTCTGATGTGATTCCAGAATAAGAAAGCGGCAGTGGAGTTGTAGCAGCGGCAGCATCTCAGTCACATTTTCAAATGCTGCAAATGAAAGTGTGCATTTTGCCGTTCTGTCAATAGAAAGGTGTCTTACTCACCAGCTCTTGTAAACCCGGTGTTCAAACACCCATAAGCCTAAATTTACAGGGCCTTCACTAAAGGATGAACAAGCCACTCATCCAGTTATTCGGGCTGCAGGAGGATGCAAACGCCTCCGTTATGGTGATAGCAGCCTGTTCTGGATGTAGATTCTTCTTCAGTGTCACACTGTACCAAAAGCCTCCTCTCCTCCCTCCCTCTTTGCCCGAGTGACCTATTTAGCATCGGCGGCGGCGGCGGCAGCGGCGGCAGCAATCACAGGCGATGTGCTCAGAGTGTGAGAACTGAAAAGACCCAGTGGAGGCAGCATTATTGTGGTCTCTCGTCTGAGTGACATTTCTCCTCCATTCATTCCAACAGGCTTTAAGGGCTCATTTGCATCTGTCTTTCATTTCATGAGTCTGTCTTTCATTGCCCCCTGTTGGTGAAAAACATACACATAAAGCTTAAACACTGATTACCGATTTGTTTATATCAGTTCTCTGACATAGTGAACAGATCGATCCAAACAACCGTCTAACTCAAAATGAATGTTGAATGAATGATTGATTGAAAATCTGCAAAAATGTGTAGGCTTTTACAAATGAGAGGAAAGGCAAATGTGTTTTAGGAAAACACCTAGTAAAAAAACAACAACAGAAAATATATAAAAAAGTTAAAATACAACAGTATTTTTACATGTGTTTTTATGTGTAACTTTTTTATTATGAGTATGAGATTTATTCATGCATAGAAAAATACAAATATAAAAAGTATTATTTTAACTTTATATATGTTTTCGACAGGGTGAGCAAACAAACAAATAAACAAACAAATAAATACAATTGTCGACAGCAGGATTTTTCCTTTAACCAAGAATGATAAAAGTTGAAAATGTATAACTGATCAAGTGATACAAGGGTTGCAGAAGAAATGTGTTCCAGGGAGACACGCGCATATGAAAAGCATATAGAAATGTTCACGCGTTTGTAAAACATCACCCATCTTGTATGTTTCAGATCCTGTTCGATCAAGCTCAACGCTCCGTGAAGCAGCAGTTGCACCACTTTGTGAAAGAGTGAGTAGAACTAAGTTTTATTCCAGCCTGCTGCAGGTGCATGAAAAATTCAGTGCAGGTGGAAAGAGCCCAAAAGTTCAGACCCTTTAAAAGGCCATGTTACCCCTTTAAACCCTTTAAATATTAAAAATACAACCTTTTGTGACCCAGATTTGTTGTCTCTGCTTAAGTATTATGTGGCCTCACATAGGCCTTTTGGAAAAACCCACATACCCAATCAAGTCTTAAACTCACCTGTGCTTCTTAGGGATGTGCGGAAGTTCAAGGAGAACAAGAAGCATTTTGACAGAGTGCGAGAGGACATGGAAATCGCCCAGGTGAAGAATGCTCAGGCCCCGAGGAACAAGCCCCATGAGGTTGAAGAAGCCACCAGCACACTCAGCATCACCCGCAAGTGCTTCCGGCACCTCGCTCTGGACTACGTGCTCCAGGTTATAAATGTGGAAGCTATGGACCTCTGACTCCTTTCTGTGCTTTTAATCAGCAATGTTCTGAGTTGCTATTTAGTTTCTTTCTTTTCTTCCTAAATGATGATATAGGAATATAATATAATGTAACAAAAATACGAATCCAACCTAAAAACTGCTTAATCCACTAAGTAAGTAAAGTACAGAACATAAAATAGACCTGACTTGTATGGATGGAAATGGCAACAAATACATTAAATTACATTAATGACGTGCCCGTTAATCATAACAGGCACGTCTTCTTTTATTCACACCTACTGTACTTCCTGTTCTACTCCTCCAATATTTAAATAATTTGAATCAATCCTTGTTACCTCCAGAAGTGATTTGTACAGGTAAGAATTCCACCCAACCATCGCTGAACTCACTGAACTGTTGAGGCTGGGGGGTTGGAGTTTGGTGGGGGCTCTCAATATCTGTTCAGTTTTCCCTTCACCCTGCAGCATCGTCTGCATCCCTCCTGCTACTTGTAGGATGGTTCAAACGCAACACTGGTTTATTTAGCCCACAAGTTGTATCCCTCCTGCCCATCAGCGCCTGTGGAAACAAAGAGACTGATTCAGTGTGATGGCCGTGCCCTCTTTCCATTCTTCACCCAGTCTGCTGGCAGACATCTCTGTCTGCTCACAGACCCTTTTGAGCTGTGTCTCGAGGCCAAAAGTGTCAAAGCTCTGTGGTGTTGCGCTGTTTACACAAATGACCTCTTAAATGTAGCATAAAATGTCATTTATCTTTGCATCAGTTAGAAAATACAACAGTGAGGCTTTCGCTGAAGAAACCCTATAGGGACAATTTATAGACAGATGCTGATGAAAGAGCTTAGTGGGGAATACTGCATCTTTAATATCGTACAGCTTCAAACTGAATCAGTCATCGGTTTTTCTTTATCAGAGTTATTTAGAGAAATTACACTTAGTGGTGCTGGAAAATATAACACTGTCCAGTAGAGGGAGCTGTCACAACATACAGTTTGTGCCGTAGAGACTCACACAGGTCATTAATTTGTCTTTCAGATCAACGTCCTCCAGGCCAAGAAGAAATTTGAGATCCTTGATGCTGTAAGTGCATTGAAAAGCTCAACTACTGCAAATTAAAACTCTGCATAATATATTCAGTAAACCTCAAGTTGTTGACCCCTCTCCCATCCAGATGCTGTCGTTCATGCATGCCCAGTACTCACTGTTCCAGCAGGGCTACAACCTGCTGGATGAGATCGACCCATATATGAAGAAACTGGCTGCTGAGGTGAGCTTGTTCATCTGCTGGCTTGTTCCCACAGTGTTGTCATCGATCCTTAATGCCACTATTGGCACAGATGAATTATATAATTCACTCTGTCTAGTACTAACATTGGCTCAGCAGGTTGTTGTGTGTGACTGCAGCAAGATCGATGCTTCATTAGCAGAACTAACGTTTCCACTACAAGGTCTCTGAATCATTCAGGGCTTAACAGTGACTTTAGCGCAAAGAGAGGGGTTTTACAGGCATGCTGACCTTAACTTGTGTGATCTGACTTTCAGCTCGATCAGCTGGTGATTGATTCGGCCATGGAGAAGCGAGAAATGGAGCATAAACATGCCACTATTCAGCAGCGGGTGAGTCACTCATTCAGCTGCTTTCAGTTTCTTTTAATGGGTACTTTTGGAAGAATCTTCATCAGGCGGCAGGTTGGTACCACATGTCTGTCTGCTCACATCACACCTCTGAGATCCAGTCTGCCACCTGGTGCAGTGCATCTGTCGTGACTGGCGTTGGATTAGACCTGGGCAGCTTGGAAGTGTTTGATTAATCTCCCTTACAATGTCCAGGCAACAGTTGAAGCATTAAATCAGGTGGAATTAAGTGTTTTAAGCGATATTAATCCCACTGTTGTCTGTTGTAGATGAACAGTCAGCACATTAGCTGCTGTGTAGTAGGTGCTGATCCATTAGCATTAGGCTCTTTGTGATAAAAACGCTGATGTTATTAGCTTTGGTAGCATGTTAAGGTCTGTGGATAAAAACAACAGTTAGCTCAACGATTTGGACCTGGCTGAAGTTTGGTAACTACTGGCTTTTCATAGAGGTGGACGCTATACCTGGTCACCGAAGTTGTGTTGCCTCCTGGTGGATGTTTCTGTTATACGTTATCGTTAGAAAGTTTGGGGTCACCCAGACAATTTTATGACCATTTCGGTTTTATAGGATCTCAACAACTGTTTTGCTGTGGTGACTTAATTGCACAAAGATTTTCTAATAACCATTTACCGTAGCCTTTTAATGCAGTTAGCTAACACAATGTAGAGTTTTGATGGTTACTGTTTTCCAGCTAGAATGGTCATTTACCACATTAACAATTTCTAAACTGTATTATTATGTGTATCGTGTATTATGTAATTATGTATAATTCTTTTAATATCGTTTTTACCTGAAAAAAACACTGCTTTTCTTTCAAAAATATAGACTAAGTGACCCCAAACTTTAGAAAAGTAGTGTAGGTCTCCATATTAACAACATCATAATCAAATGTGGTTGTAATTATTTTAGTAATAACTTTGCTACTGCTTTTCATCTTCCTACCTGTTGAATTACTTTATGACAAAACATTTCAATCCATCACTCATAAAATCAGTAGTTCAGTGTGATATTTGATTGCAGTTGGTAGTTGATACTGTTAATTCTATTGCCTTGTGTGAGCAGAGTTTACCAGAATGTTGTTTCCATTTAATATACAGGAATTATTTTTTTCTCTGCATGAACTAGGTAAGTATAGGGTGGCCAGCCCGCTTGGCAGCTCTTTACTGAATAATTCAGAAAGCTTTATTTCAGCGGGTCAGCGTCTGGGTTGGTACCCCAGGATCAGTGACCATCTGTCAGGCAGTTCCGGTCAGCCTCCGTCCCTCCGTGTGCTGGGCTGTGTGCTGTGGATCGGGGAGTCAGGGCGGGGAGGGCTCACACGTGAGGCCAGTTATTGATCTGTTGTTGCCGTTGCAGTTAAACACGAAGCATCGCATGCCGTCCTTCGCAGACGCATGCAGTTGAAAACAAGGTCGCCAGTTGAGGCTGCAATGAAAACTGTGTTGTTTGAAGATGTGCGGACGCTTCCCTGTTGTAAACACTAAAGTGTGATTAATGATCATGATGAGGTGCACTGAACTTATCACCAGAGAATTTTTTTTTGATGCTTTCATTCTGATATTCTGTTTCTTCTTTGTTTCCCCCCGCTGCCGACTCCTCTCAGACCCTCATGCAGGTGAGTGCTCTCCCGTTCTCGGGGCATTTAACAAATCAAACATAATATCAAACTGTAGAAGGTTTGAGGACGCTGCAATGCATCTATCTATCTATCTATCTATGCATCTATCTGTCTGTCTGTCTGTCTGTCTGTCTGTCTGTCGGTCTGTCTGTCTCTCTCTCTCTCTTTCTCTCTATGTGTGTGTGTGTATATATATATAAATATGAAACTGTAAACTTTAGTGATGATATTTTATGTATCTGTCGTCCATATCAGATAAAAAATGATGTACAATATACACCCAGTAAAAGGTTATTATCAAAGTTATTGGGCACTAATCTGTAGAATATTAATGCTGCGTTTAGAACACCATAGTCTACATTGTTATTCTTCTCGTCTTCCCCTTTTCCCCCCAAGTTCCTTTCATTCTCATCACATCAAGCATGTGCAATAAGCCTTGTGTAAACTTACACAAGGCGGCCGTGGCTCAGTACAATACAAAGCAAGGGAGTAGAAAGGGAGTTAAAGTGTGAACACTGTGAGCTGGATCTGTTGCTGGCTGAGCACACAGTGCAGCCAAAGCCTCTAAATGCCACAGGGATTCATTTTTAACCAGAGTTTTAATGGAGAAGTCTTGTCCCAGGCTGTTCTCTTACATTTACATCATCGGCTCAAGACAGCCCCATGTGTTTCCAGTTACATTTCACCCCTTCAACAAAGATATTGTGATTAAATAATGATTCGTTATTTTGTTGGATGTGTTTTCCCTTGTAGTCAACAACACTTCACATCAAGTAACAAAGTGTGCTAACTTGCTTAGTGTACGTTGATTTGCATTTCACCTACCTATGCTCACACTTTGAGTAGTAACGTTCTAGTGTCACCTTGTTTTTCCCATTAGTGTGACGTGAAGCGCTCCAGAGAAAGATAGTTACTGTAATTCAAGGTCACCTCTCAAGGTTCTTGACTTCCAGGGCCATTCCTCCTGTCTCGGAGGAGGAATGGCGTGGACAAGAATTAATCATCAATGTAAATAGGTTGAACAGTGGAAGTAGTTTCTTTAGAATAAAACCTGAAAATACATGACAAACACACACAACTGAGATGCAAATTAATGACATAAACTTGTCAGAATGGACACTGGAAATCCGGCATCTATCTTAAAGCCCAATGGAGACGAGTTTTATTATGTTCATGCTAAAATGCCCCATTGTGCATTAACATTGTTATGTAGTTTATTATCAGCCAAGGAAATGTCAGAGTATTAAACCAACATTAATGTTGTGGCTTGTGGAAGTTGAGCAGGTGGGTGGAGGATTAGCTGAAGACTTGTAGACGTCAGGCTGCAGCAAATGATAGTGTCGTTTAAATCGACACGCCGTTCGGAAATGTGGACAGACTGAGCGATCAGCGCTACCAGCTGGGCTCGCCATTTGTCATGACCCCTCCGAAGGCTGACCTTTGTGCAACACAGGTGGATGAGGCATCAGCACAGGTTGTCTGCATCATCCGGATGCTTGTTTTTCCTGCCTGCAGCTCCACAACAGTTTACTTATTCATTCAATAATTCACTGATGCTCACTTTCTGTCTGAATGACGTTGCATCATTAAAAATAGATGGTCTTTGTGTTTATAGATGGTCTTTGTGGCTCTGAGAGAGTGCAGAGGACCACGCAAGACATCTTGTTCTTGTTCCCCCCTCTTATGTTTTTGTTTCATTTTACAAAAGAACTGGAGGTAAGGTTGGATGCTCCAACTGGATTTCTCACACAGCTCCAAGTTGCAGGGACTAGTCAAGCCTTCACTTTAGTGTTTGTTAGGTGAACTGTGCTCCTGGATTTATGCCCTCTGGGTCAACACATAGTGAAACTGCCCTCTCTCTTGAGCAGGGGAGGTGTGTGTAGCGGTAACGCTTGCGTTTAGGTCAAGAGCAGCTACAGTTAAGTTGCGGGCAGCGTCCTGCCAGATTGGCAGCTGTATGCTAATTAGTGCTAATCCTGAGGCTCAAGGGGCGGCAGGCAGGTGGCTGCACTGGAGGGCACACACACAGTCAGTGTTGGAATTACGCAGCACTCTGCAGAAAGGCAGCCCGTAGCACCGGCTGCTGACAGGCTGAAGGCTGCAGGTTCACTAGGGCTCCTCAGACATGCTCCTACCCTGAGGCTGTTCTGCAATTTTGGAGTCTTTGCATTTGAAAAGTTTTGGCTTTTTTAAATACTGTTGGAACGAGTTACATGCGTGATAATGAAGATCTTTTGCCAATGGATCAACACTCTGGTGGGTTGACTTGAATATCCTTTGCAGTTTAGCACTAAATATTCTCTTTAAGAAAGTCTAACTGGCTGATTTGTGTCTGTCAGCTTTTACAAAAGATGCCAGTATTTGTGTTGCTGTACCTTTAGTTTGAATTCATTTAGAGAATCTACCACAAACGTTCCATGAGTCATCTATTACATCGAAAGGTAAAATGCTCAGGAATGTTGCATGTGCATTTAAAAGTGTTCCTTCTGGTCCTGGTGGGCAGGTGCAGAGAAGGTTGAAAACCAGACTGAATTCATAGTATTACATAGTAAATGTATGTTTCCTCCATAGTAACTAATTTTATTCTACTTATTTTCATGGAAGTAAGATTTTTCTTCACCATTAGAGCAATATGTCTGATTGCCAACTCAAAATCACTTTTTATGATTAAACAAAAGGTCCATCTGATACAAAGTGTGGAGACAGTAGCAATGGGTTTAGTTAGTGTATTTTTTTTCCCGATTCATGAATGATGTCATTGGCTCTTTTGCAGTAACAATCTAATAACTGCAGTTGGTCAATAATGATAAATGTTTTATAAAACATTATCATTTGAATTTGAAAATGCTATAAAAACACTAAAACATGAAAATAGTATAGTGACATTGATACTGAAAAGATGTGTGACCTTACATTCTGGCAGATATGATATGACAGCCTTTAGTTTCTAGTTTGTGGTCTTTTTTTTTTGTATGTTAAAAATAGTGATATGTGTTGTAGAAGTACGTCGTTCTATTATTCAGACAGGCAGTGTTGATCTGGGAGCTGCTTCAGGCACACTCGCCGTGTTATGAAACATCCCTCTCATTCCAGCAGACACGTTCACATATTCTGTTTTTCTTTCATGTCACTATTTTAAAAGTTAAGTAACTCTGCTGGGAAGACTTTGCTTCATCTTTTCTCTGGTGTTTGCTCATTTGAACACTTGCATTCTGTGGC
Organism: Aeoliscus strigatus; assembly: GCA_901007665.1. Taxonomy (NCBI): domain Eukaryota; kingdom Metazoa; phylum Chordata; class Actinopteri; order Syngnathiformes; family Centriscidae; genus Aeoliscus; species Aeoliscus strigatus. The sequence continues at coordinate 133,825 of CAAKHB010008033.1, read as the reverse complement.
TTCTGCATATTCATTTAAAGTGTTGTGGTAGTCTAAGTATAAACTGATATTTAAACTGGAGCTTCATAAATCCCTTTAACTAGTTAACTGCCTTAAGCCCAGTTGTCAGCATTTGTAATTCAGGAAAATGTTGGAGGTTAATTTTGCATGATTCATATTCTGTTTATGTAATAATTTGCGTCACACTCACATCTGTTGCCTTATGAAATGCCCCAACGTGCAGCGGATGGAAGATGCACATTACTCCATTGCATATACTTAAACTCACATGTGACCGTTTCCACATAATTGCACAATTTATGATCAGTCGCTGGTTTTATGCAGAGTAAGTACAGTACAGTGCACATGGAATGCCACTGGTATTTGAGGAACATCACAGATCTGTGCTGCTGAAAAGATGTATTTATTATAGTTATTTTTGACCATCGAAGGAGGAAAGTAGCATCCTTGGTCTTTTATTGCGACAACTGGGTGTAACTGTGGTGTCGTCTTCTTTTCTGTCAGGACTTTTCATATGACGACTCCAAGGTGGAGTTCAACGTAGATGCTCCCAACGGTGTGGTGATGGAGGGCTACTTGTTCAAGAGGGCCAGCAATGCATTTAAGACCTGGAACAGGTGAGCAATGCAGCAAATATTCATAAAAGAACATGGAAATTGCTGCATGGTAACAGTATTGTGTTGCTAGGAGGCAAATTCATTTGAGTCAGTCATGCTTTTATCTGTATCGGATAGGCATCTAAAATATGTTTTATTCATCTGCTCCTCTCTAGACGCTGGTTCTCCATCCAGAACAGTCAGCTGGTCTACCAGAAGAGGCTTAAGGCAAGTCCATATATCTTCAAGCTATCAGCCTTTCCAGAGGTAAAGTGGGTTCTGAGAGGTTAAGTGCACCGTTAAAGGCGAACCTTTAACTGTGTTCTTACCTGAAACCCAGCATCACTCGCTGGCGGGACGTGACTGAAGCTCCTGGCTGTATCGGAGCACTTAATCTGTAGTCAACAGAGAGCTCGGGTCATTTTCCAGTTGTAAATATCTAATGTCCTGGAGTTTTCCATACCAGTAGGGATGTCTTATCAGGGAGGAACAGCTGTTTAGTATTTGTGTTGTGCATTTCAGAAGTGAAATACTGTTTGTGTGCACAGGACTCTCTGACAGTGGTGGTGGAAGACCTGCGGCTGTGTTCAGTGAAACCATGTGAGGACATCGAGAGGAGATTCTGCTTTGAGGTCGTCTCCCCATCAAAGTAAGGCACATGGTTATTGTTGTGTGTGGTGTGGAGTGGTCTGTTGTCCGAGAAATCTTTTTATTTCGGTTCAACTCTGCGGTGTGTTTCTGTTAGTCATTGTCACTGCTTGCTAATGCTAGCATGTTAGCTAGTCTCTTTTTTTAAATTTTTTTTTTTACGCTTTGTGGTAGGTGATCTCAACCGGGTATCTGATTTTAATTTCACATTGCACATCAGCAGGGGCCAGCAAATGGCCTGAAAGTTTGGTCGTTCTCATCCTATTATGTGAAATAAGAACAGCTAAATTTCTTGGCATTAGCTAAGGGTGAAAATCTCGACTTACCAGTCAAAATGACTGAAAGGGGACAGGAATACGATCGCATGGCTCAGGAAATGTATTCTCCCCTTTAGAGAGTTTGTAGTTATACAAATAAAGTGTATTGTTATTATTATCACCTACCTATGACGTTATTATGCTCTGAGTCGCGATTGTCTCTTGAGGTAAAAAGTGGTATTACAAGACTTGGCGTTCGGGGGGCTAACTGGTTTGCGTCATCACAGTTCCCCTAAATTGTACTTTCTTTTATTCAGCTGTTCGAATGCATGTTTAATCTGCTGAACAAGATACACGGTACAACTGAGCAGGAAAAACTCTTTCAAATGTGATGTAGGCTGAGTGTGTCTCAATGTATAACACAGATCTGACAGGAGAAACACTGACTTGATAATACTATGATAAATGTGAACCTTTCAGGAGCTGTATGCTTCAGGCTGAGTCTGAGAAGCTACGACAAGCGTGGATTCAGGCAGTTCAAGCTAGCATAGCCTCAGCCTACAGAGAGAACCCGGACACATTCTATATAGAGGTGAGTCTCAACGTATATCTGAATTATCTGAACTGAGGACTCATACCCTCACGCTGAAATAATGTTATTTGTTGATATAATGTATAATATGCATGTTAAATTTCTTTATACTGGGCTTTTTGCAAATAGCATCTGGACAGAACGGCATCCCCGTCCACCAGCAGCATCGACTCAGCCAGTGAGCCGAGGGAGCGCAGCACCCGGGGGGAGACCATCCTGCAGAGGATCCAGTGTCTGCCAGGGAACGAGCAGTGCTGCGACTGCGGCCAGGCTGAGCCTCGCTGGGCTTCAATCAACCTGGGCATCCTGCTGTGTATCGAGTGCTCCGGTATCCACAGGTGAGGAAATGATCATCTTAACTCCAATGTTGTCCTTACAGCTTTGGGATTTAAAATTCGACTTGTACACGTTTACTTACCAGTAAGTGATTTTACACACTGTATTAGATACTGCTGCTGAGGTGAAGTGTCTGTATTCCTCTTCCAGATTAGAGGAGCTGCCAGCAGCCTTTTGATCTCAACTCATTTTGTGAACGGCGCCTTGCACGTTCAGCCACACATGAAAGAAAGGATTAAAGCACAGTATATGAGAGGAGGGATATTAGACTATAGACGGCTGCAGGGGCGAGGGAGCCCAACAACCAACAACAACGCATTCAGTAGTTTCATTCAGTGTCAGTATGTATTGAAGAAGAGCCAAGAGGCTGAATCTATCTTTGACCAAAATTAGTTGTCCACATTTTACATTTGAAATTTAGAACATCTATTTTTTCTTTTTAAATTTGGGGGAAAAAAACTAAATAAAAACTAAAAAATGTGCACATACAATGTGCACATTATTATTATCTTTATTATTATATCTATGGAATCATCCATATAGAATCTTCAAAATGCTTAACGTTACGATCACAAATGTATCACTGATGGATTGGACCCATGTTTTGGACCCCAAATCAATATAGTCAATCCCAAATGTAAGCAGTTCGGTTCAACAGGGACTCTGTGTTCAGATGTCTGTCACAGTCATTTAGAAATCAGTCACACATGACGTATGCAAATCCTCAAGGGCTTTGGCTGGTAAATTATCCATAAATCACCAAGAAATGTGGATAAAGGTATAAAGAGAAATCAGAAACAAAATGTTAGATATTTCAATTATTTTAATAAATGTGAAATCGCACTGATGAAATTGAGTCATTTGACGAAGACCGGTTGTGAGTTTGCGCTCTGTGATGCTTTTCAGATGAGGGTGTCTAAACATGGTGTCTCTTCATCCAGATCAATGCTCCACACTCACGTTGTGTTACATCACATTGTTGCATCACTGAGGTTCATTTTCAAGTTCCATTGGGAAAACTGTCCCTGAGGAGTTGCGTTTAAATTCAAGCTACAATTATCACTGCTCATGTAACCCCATCCTTATG
>CAAKHB010008033.1:81728-114569 GCA_901007665.1 Aeoliscus strigatus | reverse complement strand
ATAAGGTTTTATGTTACAGATAAGGATGTTTTCATTTCCTGGTAATGTGCTGCCCCCTGTTGGTTCCAAGGGTAAAATATTAATTGCTGACTTGCTGAAATCCTCAGTAATATACAAAAGTATTTCACTTGTGATTCAAGCTCTGACCACGACGTGCTGCGAGTGTACCAGCTAGGACTGTAGCACAAGCTGCTGCTCTTTATGAATATTTGCACACAACTTATATCTTTTCGTTTTTGTTGTCGTTGTCTTGAGATCTTGTGAAACTGGATATGTTTATAGAGATGGAAATTGTCCTCCACGGTGAACAGTAAAGTTCATCTTACGACCGCGTCCTTCTGTAGATCCCACTGCTCTCTGTTATTTCAGGTACAACAGTCTGTGCTGTCATCGGCCCACGACCAAACAGGAAGCACCGGTTCCCTGAGGCGCCAGCCGACGTACCCGCCTCCTGTCTCCTCTCACACATCCTACCGGCTCCATGAGAGCACCATCTTCAGTTCTACCCCGAACCTGTACGCCTACCCTGCATCCGCCGCCCTGGCCTCCGTGTCCCAGGCCGTGGACCAGATGCAGGGGGGCTCGTCCCGCCACAGCAGGTCGAGCGGGGCTTACTCTTCCCTGTCGCTGCTCCAGAAGAACAGCAGCATAGCTATGGGCGGCTCAGCTGCAGGACAGTTCAGCAACCAGCAGCAGCAGCAGCAGCAACTGGCAGCGCAGCCTTATCACCGCTCCAGCTCTACGTACCAGCGGAAACTCAGCCAGTACCCGTACCTGTGACGAGACAGAAGGCAGCACAGCTCTGCATGAAGACCAAATGGAGACCGAGGCTGGAGAGCACGAGCTCATTACAGACGCCTGTGATTGGACCTTTATCCTCCCTTTAATGTTCATTCCTCGTCTTTAACTTGTGTTTTAATCATGGTCTTATTTTAATCTATATGTGTTCATACTGTATTTTAGAGGTGACAAACATTTGACTCTCAGAGGGCGTTTAATACTGTTGCATCCACACGTGAGGACACACAGCAGCAGTTTCGCTTTTTCGTTGGTGGTTGGTGTTGCCCCCCCCCCCATGAGTGAAGTATTGACAACCAGTTGTCCTCAGAGTAGCTCTCACGCTTTAGAGACCAAACTAGAAACTGTAAACGTGACTACTCACAGACTGCCGGAAGACACATTTTTAAACTTGTTTCTCAATTTGCGATGTTTTGAGGAGGATGTGGAACCTCTTTAACATTAACTGTCAGGCTGCTTTGAAGGAGTCATTTACATGATTCACCTTATTTAGACACGGTTCATTTTATTTAACATATCTGCACGTTGTGATACTTAAGTTAAAATTCTATCTTTATTTTATGAATGTAGTGTGTGTGTGTGTGTGTGTGTGTGTGTGTGTGTGTGTGTGTGTGTGTGTGTGTGTGTGTATCTACTATAAAAGATGCTAACTTATGTACCGTATATGTGTAATAACTGTGTTCTTGAAATGTTTCCCATGTGTATTTTGAGTACTGACTAATTCTATTTATGTTGAAAGGAGCAGTGCAATGCGAGGCATTTGGGGGGGTTGTCATTTTTTTTACAGTTTAAGTTAGTTAAGGTTGCATGTGTCCAACATGAAGTAGCAGGTTTGTTGAAACAGCAGCGATTTGGCTGAAATGATATGTTGAATTAGTAGAACAAACTTCTTGACATTGGGGAAAAAAGAGCTTGTCTTGTGACGTGATGTGAAGTAAAAGCTCATTGGGTTTCACGCTGTCATGTAAAAAACATTTGAATTACAAAGGTGAAAATTCACTGTGACCCTTTGTGAGTCTGATTTAATGATGATTCATTAAATTCTGGATTCATATTGTGTAACTGCTTTGAAATTGAAATTTTGGTGAAATCCTGATTGTTCTTAGGATCCTGCTGTGTTTGTGAAGTGCTACATTACATAGAACACAATGAACCTTAAACCCGTATGTACGCAATAAAATGTTCTGAAAACTGAACTCATGTCTATTCGATGATTAAAAACTAAATTTTAATCATTCAGAAAAGAGTGAACTAAGAAATTTCCAGCTGCACAGTAGAGTCGTGTATAAACAAAGACTTCAAACCAGTTTTACTGGGTAAGAAATATTTATTATTCACCTTCCATTGCAATACATTTTATAAAGCTGTGTCACATTCTGTCATCATAAATCTTATCTTACAATCTAAACAGACAAAAGATGACCGTGGCAACACTCCACAGGGTAAATCTCCAAAATAAACTCCATTGTTTGCTCGTGTGTTTAAAAACAGCAGCTGAGGTGAAAAGAAAATGATCAGCTGTGGAAAGAAATAGAATGAGGAGTAAAATGATGCATCCTTTGGGAACCAGGGAGATTCCAAGATGAGCTTCAATAATAATAATAATAATAGGTGCGCGCAAATGTGGCACTTGCAGCGGATCTCAATCCTGCAGGTCAAATAAACCATTCTACACCAAATCGTAACAACAATGTGGTTTTAAACCACAGGTCTTGAACGTTGAACATTTTGACCTGTGTGAGGCCATCTGAATGGAAACGAGCCAGTCAGAGTTGACGCGGCAGAGTCAAAATGCCCCTGAAAGACGTCATAAAGTCATCTGTGTGCACACATTTTCAAACTCCCAAAAGATTCTCATGTCTTCCTGTAGTTCTTTTAAAAAGCTAATTCTTTGCACACAGACCATAAATAACCTGTTGGTGTTGCTGCAGTAGGACGGATGAAGCCACTGATGAAAGAACTACGTTCCAGGGATGAAGTTACTAATAAGATCGTGACCTCTCTCACAAAGTAAATGATCTGCGACAGTGAATATTTACACTTTGTGTAAGTGAAAACAACTAACTCTGCAGAAATACACAGCTCGCTGCTCCAACAACTCCTCATATACACACAATTCAAAATATCACATACTTGGTACTTGATGTAGTAGTGCCTTAATTTCTTGGAAAAGCCGCTGGCTAATATCCATATAACCAGTCCACTGGCACACAGAAGGCGGCCGTGATGGCGTGAACGTTGGACAGTCCATGGCTGAAGGAAGGTGGTTTCTTTCGAGTCAGCAGTGACAGCTAAGCTTTTAAACACAGAATTGTACTAGAACCTCCTATGGTTACGGTGCTCTTTTCCCCCAAGTCAGAAACATGGATTTGTTCCTGATGCAGAGTTGGACTGCTATTCACACGGCGAGGGGCGGGGGGGGCATTCAGAACTCCTCGTGGACATTTCTGGCATAATCCATGAGCTTGCTGCCCGTGAAATATTCACTGTACTTGAGAATCTCATCCAGCTCCAAGTTATGGTTCTGGTTCTCGTCGGCGACGGCGATCATCTGCTTGGCCTCGTTCAAAGCATTGTGCTCGTTCATCGGGTCCATGTACTCCTGTGTGCCACACAGGAAGAAGACTGTCAGTGTAACGGCCCGAACACACTCCGCAAGAACAGAGACATTCTCTCAAGTGGCAAGAACAAGAACAAATCTTTTCATACTTAATGACAAAGTCCTCACAGGGCCCTCCCACTGCTGCACACGTCATGGACGCTAAGCACTTCTGACCAGTCACACAATAGTTCTCAGACACCAGACGAGAAAGCGTAAAGCCCAAACCAGGTAGCGCGAAAAAAAAAAAAAGACGTCATTCTCTTCTCGCTGCCCTGGGAGAACAAACTTCTCTGTTCTGGCAGAATATGTCCAGACCTTTAATGTCACGTTGGGGGTCATCTGCATAAGATGTTTTATCACATGACAAATATGGATGCAATGACGCTTATACAGATAGAACAAGCACCTCCAGTTCCTCCATAGTGACGATGTCATCGTGGTTTGAGTCAATAACGTCTTGGAACTCCTTCTTGCGCTCTCGAACCCAGTCGTCATCGATGTCTTGAGCCTGCTGGTTCTCCACGGTGCCCACGGGAAGAGAGATGAACTCTGACAAGGTCAGCTTCTTGTCACCGTCCTGGTCTGCGAGCAGAATACAGACCGTCTCATGTTTTGCTACATTAACCCTATCACACCATTTGTATGGCTGACTAGTTCTGGATGTGTCAGGCCTTGCGGGGTTTAGTATGACTGACAGTTTATCACACACAATGACCATTTGAATGATCCAGAAGAGGAAAGACATACCTAGGTCACGTACAATCTCCTTCACCATGTATTTCAGCATTCCTCTGCTGTGCTCCGGGTGGAGGAAAGACAGGAACTCCTGCTCGTTCAACAGCTGGTCACCTGGGGGGTCATCAGCCTGAAACCAGCGGTCCCTCAGGCTTTCCAGAACCTCCTGAGCTGTACGGAGGACGGTAGAAGTACTCTGAGTACAGTGTTGGAATAATACAATTCTTCAAAGAATACCAGCCTGTCAGCAGTTTGGACACACCGTCTCCGTTGTTATTGTCGAGTAGAGTCACCAAATGTAAAAAACAGCAATCTGTGATATTTCAGCCACGTTCAGATAATAGTAATTTGTATCTAATTTTGAAAACGTTTCAGCCACAAACCTTTAAATCAGAATTCAGTCTGTTTAGTCACGTGTGTCCAAACATTTGACCTGTGCTGTTTTCCCATTTGCATCATCTTCTTACTTTCCTCATCCAGCTTCAGATCTTCATTATTCTTTACTTTTTCAGCGACTATTTTTTCATCAAAACCTTTGCTGGCAAGAAATTTGATTCTGTACTCATCCCATGTCACGTGACCTGTGAAGCAAACAGGAATTCAAGATTAGCTTTGTCTATATTTGGATAAAATGCATAGAAACCAAGGTTTCACATTATAATAGATTGGATATTTGGTGATATACCTTATTATTATTATTATCATTATTATTAATGACAGATACCGGCACAGAATAACGCACCATCTCCATCTGGATCCACAGCGTGGAAACTGTTCTTGTTCTCCTTCATGGCCTCTTGAAAATGCTCCTCTGTCTTCTCCATAATCCAGCGCTGCATCTCCTTGGCACTCACACTCTGATCCTTGTTGAAATCAACTCTGAAAAGAAATGACATAAATAATAGATCAACTGTCAATTCCATTCTTGCCTCTGACAGTGTTGCTACACTTCTTGTGCCACATGCAAACACGCAGTCCTGAACAGATCATGGCAGATGAAGAACAATGTGGAAGCAGATTTCTGAAACAGGTTGGTTTCAACTGAGTTTCTTTGTGGATGACTTTAAGGAATTTGAGGAACACAATCAGAACTCGTTGTCACAAAGCATCATTCTGCAGTGCTCAGGAATGCTGCCAGTCCTGACTACCGTTTAAACAGACTGTCTTACTTGGTAAATATTCCTATAAGCTTCTTTCTGTTCCTCCTTGGCTCTGGGTCTTCATCAAACTCCTCTATCTCTTTCCCCAAGAAAACCTCCTGATGGAAATCCTTGTTGAGGTGACCGTCCATCTCCAGCTTGACCCCATTCAGGTGGTCTGGGGGGAGGATTTCATTCTCGTCCTTGCTGGTTGGACTTTTGTCTTTGGAGACCGACATGTTGGCCGGACGAGCATGCACATCCATGGTGTGGAGCAGGATGTAGAGAAGCAGAGACACAGCCGGGAGGTTCCTGTGCCCGAGAATTCTACAGACAGCCATGATTTCCTACAGGAAGACAAAAGTTAAACCTTAGTAAGGTGAAGTAAACAGAGCAGCTTGATGACGTAGACAGCGCGCAGGTCTTCGAGTGGACTGATGCGTTTAGGACCTGTCAGACTTTTGACTTCTACCAACGCCCCCGGACCCGATCAAGTCAGTTTTCAACAACAACAATAGTCAACACGAGTTTTTTAACATAGTGGGAAACAGGGTTTTACATAGCGACACCAAGCAAATAAGCGTACTGGCAGCAGCCAAGACATCACAAATTCAAAGCTTCTTGAATGTTCCACTACGGATTTTTTGGTTTAATGAACGCCATATTTGATTTAAAAATCACTTGATATTGACCCTGTTGTTGAGGAATAGCTTTAAAAAAAACATAGGAATTACGTGTTTTCTTAAAACACATTTCGCCTAGCTAATCAACTCCAGTAACCAACTAAGCTAACTGGTTACCATAACCCGACATACAAAAATCCATGTTGGTCTATATTGGTACGTTAACACTCAACAGAGGCAGGAAATGAGGATAAAACTCGCAGTGAACGAAGTCCAGACAGCACAGAAGTGGCTAGCATCGGTGGGCGTCAGTTAGCTTACCAACTGGGCGCTGGCTAGCGCTAAATGTCAACTTCCTCGTCCAGCAGCTTCGGGTCCGGTCACACAACCTGTCAAACTCCACTTCCTGTACACGTGGCTCCCCCACTTCCAACTGTGGGAAACCAACTGGAGAATTACGACCAGGACGGAAAGTTCGTGACTCGCTCAAGGTGTCAAGTGGGCTGGAAGCTGCTAATCGCTAACGGTGCACTGTCAAACCGGGCAAAGGGAGCGAAAAACTGCAGTATAACATCCGGTCTCCACCTTCGAAATAAATCCGTAATAGACCAGCGTGTCTCAGGAAAGAATTCAGGCGGACAGGTGGAGTTCCGAACTGTTAAATGTAGGTAGCTAAATGTTCAGATAAACAAGAAACTGATAATGCTTATAAATTTCATCTTGAATTGAAAGTAACGACATTGGCAAAAACTACTGTATCACTGAAATGTTTGGGCCGATGTGCACCAAAGAAATATGGACCATTTGAGCATAAGTGAAAACTACAAACACTTTTACTCTCCATAATCTGAATCGCTGTGTTTTATTTTGTACGTACAAATATCCTGTGTTCTGTTCTGCAATGTGCGACTTGACGCTAATTGGCTGCTGCAGCGCGTGAGACGCAAGTGACAGCAACGGAAACAGGAAGTAGAATGACACCGATGTTACGCCATATTGGTGAGGTAATCCTACACTTTTGCAGTTCATACTACTGCCTCTTGGTGGCACTGTGGTAAAACAAAAAATATATATACGACTCAAACGCAGTCTAAAAATAATTACATGCAAAGAGAGAGAGAGAGAGAAATAAAACTGTAAGAATAACTAAACCCACAATGTATTCACATTGGTCCAAAGTTATTTACTGAAATATATGGTTTTATAATTTCTAACCTCCTAATAGTACAATAAGAATATATATTTTGTTGAACACTGTATAATAAAAGTTACAAAGTCAGGATTCCTTCACAGGTTAAGGGCAACATGAGAGACTTTGTAAGTGACGGCTCATCGTGAGCCAAAACAAACAGATACACATCTCTCACACACATACATATAGGTTGTCTGCCAAAGAACCTCTTCAGCTTGAGTATTTCATCTATGAGATAAAACAGAACTGAACAAGCTAGTAAGGTTGCCAACAGAGGCAAGGGGGAGGAAGTAGGAGGGGGGAGACAAGAGGGAGGGAGACAGGGTATGATAAAACTGCACTGAGTCCTCCTGGAAGTTCAGTCAGAAAGCACAGGAGCAACTGATGGACACAGACTTGCCACTCATCAAACGGCTGCCTTGATGTGAAATGTGTGTTGGAATTGAGTTGCTACCTTCTGAGGAGCCAGTTTCTTGAAAAAGAAGAAGTCTTGGGCAGAAATCAGGGCTGGACCTCGTCCATCTTTTTTCAATCTGCATCCCTGCGGGCACATGTGTGCGGTCAGACAGATTGATTTGACCGCTGAACTGCATCTTTTGATGAAAGCCCAACGTTTGTGGATCTTGGAGTTTTTCCAGCCACCACATCACTTTGCTGGAGACTGGATCCACTGCTCGGTGTGAGAAACAGCAGGAGAGAGCGGGAGCGAACGAGAATATCAGCCACAGCCCACCCTCAGCTTTTTGGACGCCCCTCCTCTCTGCCTCTTCTTTTGCCCCCTGCACCACACAACACCCCACCACCACACCCCTCTACACCTCACCCCCCAACAGAGCAGAGAGCGTGAAAAATCTCACTAATGGGTTTATTTGCTGTCAGATCTGTGCCGATCTGTCATTCCCTTGGACCATTCTGCTTGACACGTTTCATAGTTGAGTAAACCTCCTGGCTTCCTGGCTGAGAGATCATCAAGGGAGCAGCAACGGCAGCAGTCAGCCTGACAGTATCTTAGACAGGGAGTCCCTGAAGCTGCATTCATCCAGTCTCCTCATTGGGACCTCGTGTCAGAGAGCTGCGTGGGCATCCTCCCGAAAAGATTCAACAAGGATTCTGGTGCTGATCGAATCGGACTGTGAAGATGTGGTGTGGGGCCGGGCCTCTGGCGGTGGTGGCAGCAGTGTTGTGGACTCAGTGCGTCCTTCTGGATGGGGTGGAAGCCAAGAAAGAGAGAAAGAGGCCAAAGGAGGCCACACCACAGCACACAGAGACCTACAACTCCACTCTCTCCAACAGTGAGGAAGTCGGTGGAAGTATCAAGGTAGTGACAGAAAACCCCCTTGCATATGTTTTTTTTAAATTGATATAAGCTCATTGTACCACTACTTGTACTAATTTACAAACTTTGATGCAAAAAATTGATGAGGCCAGCCAGCAGATATGTGAGATCTGTGCATGTTCCTGTCGGGACAAATTAAGGTAGTCGCTCTGACGGGGCAGGTGTGCCCTAATAGGTCAAGCTTCAGACAGTTAGATGGACCGAAATGTGTGAAACCCTAAATGGATGACTTCCGGAGGTATGCCAGGAATGTGGACGTCTAAAGGCTGATCAATGCATCAATTAGTGTGCGCTGCAGGCAGCTGCCGCCAATTTTCCGGCAAATTCATCTTGAATGAAATTTTAGCAGGACTAATAATTGTAGTTGAGTAAATAGTTTTCATTTACAGAATTGTCACCATGACAAGTGAGGAAAAATAATGTGTAAATGACGACTGTGTTACGATGGTGCGATTCCATTTTCAGGAGCTGGCCCTTGACTCGGTTCTTTATTGGTTTATTGCTGGTGTTGCATATTTGCAAGGGTTTCCAACAAGCCATTTGTTTTGTCTCCAGCCCACCCATTATGTTGGCATTCTCATATAACCCTCACTGCCCTGTATACCCACTTTCTCCTACCAGCCAGTCCCTGGAATCATAACCTCATGAAACCAAGCAGTGAACTCGTGTTTGTCTCTTTGAGAACACATTGTAGGTGGTTGTGGCCCGGTGATGTTTATTTGACTTGGTTTGCCCTGTAAAAATAGCGGCTATGAAGGATGACCTTGTGTCAACCCTGGAGCCTGCTGAAGATTGCACCCTTCAGGGGTTTCTCTCCTCTGTCCTGTCCTACAGGGAGATGGGTGTCTCACTATGTCCTCCTCATCGCCGTGATGTAATTCCTGGGAAAGTTAGGTGGGCAGATATTTAAAGACCTGTGGTGATGTTGTTCCCAGCCTATTGATTCTGTCATTCACGGGCCCGGTTTGACTCCGCTGTGTCTGGGACATCCGATAGGGGCGGTGCGGCCCTGAAAACTGGGGCAGCATGCCGTGTAAGCCCCTCACAAAGCCCCATAGAAAGGGTCCTGAAAGAGAACACCTCGGTGAGGATTAGCCCCCCACGCTTCTCTCACTAGCATTCTTTTCATCTCATCTCCCACAATCACAGGGTAATGACATAATCACTCTTAAGACGCCGTGTTATGCCAGATAGTGTCTTTGCCAAACAGTGTCACCTCAGATGATATCCCAAGCTTATTGCTGGACTTCTTTGGAGTGTTTGTATTCAAGGTTGGAAAATTTGTTGCTGCTTTCCCAACCAATGTTGCGAAAAAAAATTGTGCCACACACCATGAAAATGGTAAACTTGCTTTTCTTGGGTAGTTTATCGTATTACACATCTGTTACATCCCAGAGAAAACAACACGTCCATTGGGGTTGTCTTGGCGAGAAATTTGTGTTCTCAAACAAGCCAAACATTTACACTCCACATTTACATTTTTTTCCCCCGTGCCCAGTGGAAACACTTCTTATGATGACCAGTCCTTGTGTGTGGGCTGTTGGCAGCGCGCAGTCACACGCTGCATTCCTTGGGAGATTTTCCATTTGAAAGTGATCACAATAGTCAGTTGCTAGTGGAATTTTTTCGAACGAGATCATAACAGAGGAGCGTCTCAGGAAGTCTCGCCTTGTCCAATTTATATGTTTTGAGGCACACGTACGCGAGCCATATTGCTCTTCTACTCTAACGACGAGAGGAATCTGTCATCCTTGAGAGCAGTGAGGGATCTGTGATGGCTGTAATTGAGGGAGTCAAGTCAAACATCACGCCTGGCGTGTTGAGTAATGGCTGGCGTTAGCCTGAGGCAAGGGTTTTTTGTTTCCTCTCTGTCATCCCCAGTGATGATTAATGCTGCAGTGTGTGGGACCTTTTGGAGACACGTAAGAGACAAGACGGGGTCCCAGGGCTGCTGAGAGAGCACACACCTCTCACACACTCCTCAGAGTGTCGGTGTAATACACAGTGTTGAGTGATAGAAAACGACTACAAAGATGGTAGAACTACCGAATGATGTCATATGACAGAGAAAAAGACGAATAATAAACACTCTTTTGTGAGTACTTTAGATATTGAAATCAAAACAAACAGCACAGTGTAGTCATGTGTCTTCACGTTGATGCCAGATTTAGAAATCCTTTAATCTTGCCTGATTGATCATGTTCCTGAAACATGATTTTAGTGTTGTTGCTGTGTATTACAGACCAGTTGTGTAGTATATATGTGTACAAACTAGTCCAGATCCAACAGATCAAATTGGAGTTGACCATTAATTTACACTTGAAGGTTAGTTCCAGATGTGTCCTGATGTGTAAATGACAAGCATTATAGCATGTATTGTAAATATGAGACACAGAGCTGCTAGCGGAGCTAATCTTATCACAGATAAGATATACCCTTTCAGTTGATGTGTCTCATTAACGCATCACACTTTTTTTTATAACAAATGTGACTTGTTATTCAGCCGTTTAGACTTTGAGGCAACAGTGTCAAAATTCTTTATGCTAGACTAGAATATGAGATGATATTCGTTTCTTGCGCCATTTGCACGTCACACCCTGGCCCCTGTTCTCAGACTAGGAAAGGTGGTCTCATTGGGTAGGATTATCCTGAAACGTGGTGTAGAATGCTCACAATGTTCAAACAAAAATTAGGTTGCACATGTGTGACACATATTTATGGATCCCTCCAATCAGGACCAAATATTTGAGGCACCAATGAAAAAAAAAAAATCCTGTCTTTTTAAAGGATTGTTCCTTTTCTCGACCTCATACAAGAATATACTAATGGAGGAGAAATGTTTACAGGAGAACCCTTTAAACACTTCCCCCTCATTAGAATAGTGTTGGACTGTCATTGCTCAGAGACCAACATAATATAATGCACCACAATCTTTCACTAACCACATGTGGCATCAGAGGCCATGTCTGCTAATGCACATGCAAATGTTGCATTATATTGCTTTAATTGGGCTAATTCTATGAATTAATTGGACAGTCACAATAACTCCTAGCATGTTTTATGCTCTGACTCATAAGTGACACAGTGGCATCAGTCAAAGTTGTTATCTTGGCGAGGTGAATTCATTTGTACAGCACATTTCAGCAAATTAGTTGAAAATAATTCTGAAAACTGAAAATGCATTATATGAAAACTGGAAACAGCACAAGTTAAAAGGATATTAGACACCTTTAAAACAAAAAAATGTAAATCATTTAAGTTTTAAATAATTAAAACATAACTAGTAAAAATGCTAAAACAGTAAAATGAGTAAAAGTACAAAATACTGGAATAAAATTGACAGTGCAGACTTTTGAAACTTGGTTTGATGTGAAGGAACTGAGGGTTTTGGCAGTTCTGCAGGTTTCTGCCGATGTGGTGCTGAGAAACCACCATGTTTATTATCTACCAAAAACATGAAATGTAACTGTTTCACAACTTCTAGTTCTCCCCACCTCCCAAGACAGGGCCAAATTAGCTGAATAATAAGAAATACGTTTGAGAAACGTTTAAGCATTTGTAACATGTGACATGGTTCAGGGCCATAAATGAACGATACAAAAGTGTCTCTAATGACTTCCCCACCTCCAATGCCTGCAGTCACAGCCTGAGATAGACCTGCAGCTGAGACTGTACTGGATCACCGGTGATTTTCAACAGCTCTGTTTACCTCCCACAGTGAAAATGAGCACTCTCATCAATTGCAAAGCTATAATTTGTACACAAAACAGATGTGACACATTGATCAAAAGTCTCTTTCACCTTCTATTACCTTTTTCATATTACGTGAAAGCAGCAGTATTGAGGCTGGTGATTTCTCAAAATCACCATCCAATCTCATAAATGTAAACACTCTCTGTGTGTGTGTGTGTGTGTGTGTGTTTCTCTCTCTCACACACAAACACTCACACGCACACAATGAATACATACCCACACCTTTTTTCAGCCCATTTTATATAAGCACACTAATTCATATGGTGTACCATGATTAACAAAAACATCCTCACGGTTTAATTTTGTTTTGCTTGACTAATAAGTTATAATCATTGAGAAGTGTCAGCATTGAATGCAGAGCTGTATTTTCCTCTTTGGCGATAAATCCTCAAGGCGATATCTTTCTGTGAAGTACAGTGGGAACATGGGAGTGGGTGCATGATGCACGCATGTTACCAGGATCCCCTCATGCCACACAAACCTGGGGATCCCTGCCTCTTGGTGAGGGATCGGCCCAGTGTTAGACCCATCCAGCCATGCACGGATGACTGCACAGGGAGCAGTACAGGGATGTAAAAACAAGGGATTATATGGCTCTCCATCATCCTGTCCAACATTAAACCTGCCTGTGCAACACTTGTATTAGCAACAAAACGTTACATGTACTCCAGTGTGCATGCATGGTGTGAAAAAAAAACACATGAAAAAAGAAAGTAAGTTCAGTGGTACTAGTGGAGGAATTTCGGGAGCTGTGTCAGATTCGTTTGCAGCCCCAGAGACATGTTTTAACAGTTGTGTTTGTGTTTTTGGTGGCATTCTGCCCCAGGGAAATATTTTCACATTTTTATTGCTTCAAATAAATTCAACCTAATTTTCTCCCAAACTACATGACAAACACACTTTCAACAGAGCACGTATGAGGATTATTCATGCAGAGCCAATGCAGTTTTTCTCTCTGGAATAAAACGTGTAGGATCACAAACAAACCTGACCCATTTTAATCAGTGCTCCAAGTAATAAATTTAGCTCCATGCTATAAGGCTTTGTGGTATTTGTAGTAGGTACCACAATTTATACTTCTAGCACACCCACATTGGTTTAATAAAAACATGTGATACATTTATAAAACACAACACATTTTTCTAATCATTTTCTTGTATGCGGTGCCCAAAGACAATCATTTTAAAGACCTTTATGATGAGCTGCAAGTTTTCAGAGTAGTCAGAAGTGAAGGGAAACCCTAATAGAACTCCAGATTATCACGATAGATAGATAGATAGATAGATAGATAGATAGATAGATAGATAGATAGATAGATAGATAGATAGATAGATAGATAGATAGATAGATAGATAGATAGATAGATAGATAGATAGATAGATAGATAGATAGATAGATAGATAGATAGATAGATGTTGGTCAGACATTCTGCTCCCAGAGTCTCACCAGCACTAACCAGGAGCTGCTTGCATCATGGGAACAGGGTGGGATTATTGTGATCCATCCATAGCAATTACAACAAGCAGCACAAATGAATTGACTCGTTGCCTATGAAGGTCCCAACACTTGAAAAGAAAAGATGTAGCTTTCAAGATGTGTGTGGTGACACAGCATGAGTACTGATGGAGCGTTATCTCCATCCTGTCTGTGGAAAATCAAAGCAGATCTTGGATCGAATGCAAGTTGAACCAATTCCAGACAACCAGCCCAGATCTAGCATGAGGTTCACGTTAGTGGAAGTGATATCGGAGTAATTTCTTCCACCAAGTCGTTCTTGAGCTGTGGGCCACAAAGGTGGCTTGATTTAGAGGTCCATCAACAAGAATAAATACTGTGTAGAAGACTGAAGGATTCACACCTTCAGACAAAATAATGCCTGACCTATTCCGTCTGTCCGTGCTGTGAAGGCGTGCTCTCACACCTGCTGACAGATGAGTCTACTTCACAGTGCTCACACGTCAACGGTGATCAAAGCCAGAGCTTAGGTGTTCTTCATCGACTTTCAGACTGATTCCTGGATCGGCTCCCTTCCCCATTTTGTACACAAACTCTATGTGCTGATGTGGAGCTATGCGAGGGAATTTATTGTTTACTTTGCAACACCAGTGTGTAAGCGAGCTTCTGACAGGTCATCGAGCAATATGGTTTTTGTGTTTGCATATGTGGCATCTTTGATGTTCTCAACAGAGACAGAAACGAACTTGCTTACAGAGACGTTTTTTTTCTGCAAGTTGTGTTGAGTCATCATGGCTGTCACTGAAGTGTATGAAGTGTTTTGACGGCGCAGATACCTAAAAAGAAGACAGTCTGAATAATAGAGAGCGTTTAGCATTCCTTACAGTGATAATTCAATTATTTATACAGTGTTCTGTTGTCATGTTTTAGTTCAGAAAAGAAGGTAATAATTACCTTGAGCACAGAAAATCCTTTAGGGCAAAAAATGTAATGATTTAATTACAATGGTGTGTGTTAAAAGAAAATAAAAAGCTCGGAGTATGAAGGATTTCCCGACAATGATATGTTCTCTCTTTTTTTTTAATCATGTATGGGATGTGAGCGATATATAATTATGTGTCACATGTGTGGGCCAATGTGCAATGTTTCAAATCTAAGGCTTAAGACAATGCCAAGAAACACAACAACACATCCACACATGATAACACAAGAACAACGCTTACCTTTTTTGGGAATTAGCAGCCACTTTAAGTGGTAAGTTAACAGTTTTACAATTCATCTGAGTGGAAAAATACTGAAACTGACAAAGACATTAAATATCAACACCACCCCAGCATCACCACAGCTCTCAATCATAATCATATCAAAATGCTTTAATAGTCACACAACTAATTTGCGAAAGATAAACAAAATGTACACTCATGAACATGCATAAATAAATTACATACAATATGATAAACCTGTTATTATGTTATTCCTATGTATTTATTTATGCAGTAATAAATTTATTGTAATTATATTTCTACCTCAAAGACGACATTGTGGTGTGGTGGTTAGCACCGTCGCCTCATAGCATGGAGTTTGCATGCTCTCCCTGTGTCTGTGTAGGTTCTCTCCGGGTTGTCTGGCTGCCTCCCACCTCTAAGAGCATGTTGAGGTCAATTGGTCCCTCTTAAATTGCCCGTGGGTGTGAATGTGAGTGTGAATGCGTGTCTGTCCTTCATGTGGCCCTGTGATGAGCTGGTGTATCGTCCAAGTTGTACCCTGCTCTTTGCCCATTCATTGACAGCTGGGATCAACTCCAGCGCAACTGCGATGTGTAACCGGAATAAGCGGAAGAAGATGAATGAATGGCGACTTCATTTAATTCTTTTAATGTGTTATGTTTAAGTCATTCTCAGCTCTCCGCAGTTAAAGTCAGTATATACAGATTTTAGCTTGGTTTAGCATAATGTCTGGAAACAGCTAGCATAGCTCTGTACACAGAGGTGTGTCATTAACACGTTAAACATAATGTCATATAATCACTTCATGTGCTCAGCCTTCCATACAGCAGAATTTGTATTTGAAGATGCAACGCGAGTGAGTCGTCTGAGAGCCTCTGGTTGGATGGAGCTGTTGTCCATCACATGCGGTGATTTCATCGAAAAACTATACAAAAACTAATCTCAGGACAATTCAATAAAGCCTTCGCCATTTGCTGCTGCCATCCTGTTATAACTTTGTTGCTGTTGTCATGATTTCTATACAGTATATCATGTTAGGGTGTAATTCTTGCTCACTACATAATGATCCAATGATTCATGAAACTGAAACTGAAATGTAAGGTTTTTCCACTTTTTTGACATGAGAAATAACTATTCCTTTAAAGTAACCATTTGAAGGAGTTTGAAAACGTGAAAGAAAAAAGGCTTCCAATGCTGTGGGAATCCTATTGAATACTGGTCGGTAAATGTGCTTTGTCTCCTGGCCTCAGAAGCACAACAAAAACACTGAGTGCTCCAACATACAGCCGTCACAGCGCCTGTTAAGTTGTTTATTATGTCTGCTGTCAGAGGGAAGAGTCACAGGGAAAGAGAGAGACTGCAGCAAATTCCAACGATTTTCTAAAACTGTTTTTATTCCAGCATATTGAAAAGACAAACAAGGAATTACTGTTGCTGCAGAACCAGAAACCAAGTCTTTAACAGTGAAGAAAGCTGTCTGTTGGTTTTTCAGATAAGCGGTCTGTGTCCTGCTGCCAAACCTAAACAAATTCCATTTCAGACAGCTCACCTTCACAGCGCGTCTTTATCTCCTCTTCTATCTGCACTGGAGGCACTTGACATTTGGTGCAGGGTAAGACTGCAGCTCACTGTAACTGCAGTACATGAAGCTTTACATTTGACTGCAATGGAAATAGGCCCATTGAGGTATACTTAAAATAAAAATAATACTTCCAGACATCGTCTTATCTCAGTAACAGACCCCCCAACTACTATACAGTCATTTATGACATGCATTTTTCAGATAAGAACATTGAGCAAACACACAGTTAGGAAATAACAATCCTAAATCAGAAGACATGCTGGTATACAGAGAGTATAGACATTTTGTAGATTAAATTCCTCATCATTACTTAAACAAACGGAGTTAATAAAAGAAAACACCCATGTGTCTTGGCCATAAGAGTGCTCATGGAAATGTTCACGTGTCAAAGAAAATCACTTGACAATCACTTACATTCATCTGAGGCTATTGGGAGAATAAGAACTGGAGTGAAAAGTACAGAGGAAAGCATAAACAGGGAGAATGGTGTTGGATAGCAAAGAAAAAAGCTGTTTTACTTGAAAAAATGTTTCTGTGTGTGGGCTTTATTTTCTACTTTTAATTGTCTCGTCTGCTTTCATTTTCAGCTACTAGTCTGTACAATTATTTGATCATCCATGATATCACAGGTGTGAAAAGTACTCATGTTGAGTACTTGTGTTTATCAATATGACGACATAAGAGCACCAAGAGCCAAACGTTGGGTCCAGTATGTTTCATACGTGAGCTAAAGGGTATTTGTGCAAAAGAGAACATGATGAACTGGCCATGTGTTGTTGTTTGTTCTGTCACAGATGTCTGACAACCAGCGAGTTGATCCATTGGGATCATGGATGGACTTTGTCAAAAGACCCGTTGGCAACTTCCCTGCAAAGTGTCGGAAACGCAAACGACCCCTGGTAAAGCCACAACCTGTCCCTGCATTAAACTCGACATTCATTTTCACATCTCATGAACGTGCTGACGCTGTGTGTGTCTGTCCTTCACTAGCCAGGTCCACCTGGTCCTCCAGGCCCACCCGGACCACAGGGACCCCCTGGCTCCCCTGGGGCTGAAGTGACCCAAGAAGTTCTTCTACAAGAGTTCAAAGAGATGATTAAAGGTATAAACACGCAGATACTGAAATAAAGTTATGTACATACAACTCATTTCTTGTGTGTAATTTGTGATTAGATGCTTGTGATTTATTCTCATGGAGAAGTAACCAAGTACGTAATATGCTGTTTGACACAACTCTGGACACTCATGCCATAGAAACAGCTGGTCATAGGAAAGTACATGAACTAACTCTGAAATTGTTTTAAAATGGTGAAATTCACCAAATTTGTCAAATTGGTGTGGTTTCAAACTGCATAGTAACCTGGTTGTGTTTCTGCCAGAGGCTACAGAGAGGAGGGCACTGGACAGACAAACCAGCCCCAGCCAGCTACCCATGGCTCTTCTCACGCTGGAGGGGATGACCTCCTACCGGCGAATCGAGGAGGCTTTCCACTGTAAGCTCAAGGGACCTGTGGTGGTCGACAAGAAGACGCTGGTGGAGCTCCAGAATTTTCAGACAGTATGTTTGTTTGAAACCAAGGAGAAGTTTATGAACTGCTTCAGCTGTGTTGGCTGCACATGGTTGACAAAGTAAAGTTGTGGCTAATCCTTCTCTGCATGGTTACACGCTTTGTTTCGGACCCGTTTGTTTCTACATCGTAAAACCATGTTCAAAAGGTGTTTGGTAATCTTTGCTTAGTTTGCATGAGGGGGAATTATGAGAGGATCATTCCTCGCTGGTAACTGGCACTGGCAAAGCATGCGGTGCCAGTCAGAGACTCCAACTGGCTCTTTTGGTCAAAAATATCTACTTTTTTTATTCTTCACATCACTTTCTGGACCGTATACAAAAGGCACTCTGTCTGTAACTTGGAATAAAGTGTGGAGAGGACAGAAATAGATACTGTTTGAAACGGCATGCTGTAGTGGAATAACTATGCTCTGTCGGGATGGGCTGACAAGGTTGAAGCAGTGAGGATTAAGCTGTGTTGTACTGTGAAACATGCTAACACAGCTCTGTGTTAGTGTAGATGTGTTACTATGGTTTTGAAAGCCACTCCGAGGAAAAGAGTCTGACAATGAAGAAAGACACAAGGAGGCGGAGGATTAAAACGGGGTCTAAATCCAGGTCTCTGGGGTTTTAGGATTAGCCTGTTGAAGCGCCCTCAGGCGAGACTCTCAGTACCTGCTGCTCTGTATCTGAAGTTTTGTTTTGATCTCCAAGAAGAGGGGTGCAAGCAGGGATTAATACATCATCTAGGTCTGAAAATGTAAACATATCAACATGGATTTCCTGTGCTTTCAGCCGCCGGCGAAAGGAGCCTTCCTGAGGGGGTCTGGGATGGACCAGTCCACCGGCAGATTCACAGCTCCCATCACAGGGATCTACCAGTTCTCTGCTAATGTGCACATTGGTAAATCACAACTGCCCTAAGCAGGGGAATTCTAATCCACATAGCACATATTGTTTGTACTGTATGTACATGTCCAATGCTCAGTAGCATCACACCCACAATGTAGTGATGAGTTGTTCAATACAACGCTCGATGTACCAAGGAAGAAAGACAAACCCAGCATTCATTTACATTCATTGATGGAGATGTACTCCTTCCGAGTGTCCACCTGTTTAAAGGATGACACAAAAACTATTGGAGCTCCTGATGGAGACTGACTATAAAAGCTGTCTCAGCACATCGAGTAAATCAAAAAACTTCAAATTAAAATTTGGGTATGAACCAGACTCGAAGGAGAAGAGTCGCCTGTAGCAGATGACATAGAAGAATAATTCTGTATTTCTCTGTGTTATGTCTAGCTTTCTCTCTCACTGATCCTTTTCCATGCCATTTTAGCCCAAATCACAGCTCTTTGAGGCACGAGTATATGTGATGTGTGAACCAGTAAATTTAAGTATTTGTGGCATTTTGTTTCATAACAGATCACAATGAAGTGAAGAGGAGCAAGAGTCAGCTCAAAGCCAGAGACAATGTCCGTGTGCTGATCTGCATTGAATCCCTCTGCCACAGATACACGTATGTATATAAATCTATATGAAATACAAACAACCCACTTCACCCAGGTGGTTCTCATTTGTTATGGCCATAAACACATGGTGCACGGGGCCCACATCTATTACCAAAGGTTCATGAAAATGTTCTTAGGAAGAAATTAATTCAACTACAACTGCTGTTGCATCCCTGACATTCCGATGTTGCATATTTGTAACAGTGGTATTTTATTGCTTTCTTATGTTGCTGTAACTTTACCAGCATTTATGAGCTGTTAAAGGTGTTGTCTGTTACAGTTTGTGTGGAACCAGCTTGGCATTTCCTGTACAAAAGCAGAATAGGTCTTTAAGAAAAATGTCCTCAGTCTTGTCGCCAAACTAATCTTTATAGACTCACCCTTTGACATTTCAAGCAGCCTGTTAAATTCCACCTCTTGGGGTGCCGTTTCGGATGTGGAAGATGTATGTGATACAGATACAGTTACAAGACTAGTTGGGAACTCTTTAGAGTTCTTTACTATACTTCATAATTTCGATTCACATGAAGTCAGTGAAAATCAGTCAGATGAATAGCTCCCCAAAGTCTAGCTGTACAGTGCAGAGCTCCATAACCTCCTGTCGAGCACCGTACACTGAGCGGAACATATAAATGATATTATTATGATGGGTTACCTAACCCACAAGCATGTTCTGAGCCAAAGCCCCCAGCCACCCTCGCCCTCCCACACATGAAAATGCAGAGAATGTGAAATGAGGCTCCTTCTGATGGCAGTTTGAGAGAAGACAAAATGATTGATTTGCCATAAAAAATGTTGCATTTTCCACTTAACAGGAGCCAGTGCTCTCCCAGTGTGGTTCACTCCTGCAGCGATGACCCAACCAGTACACATTCCCTCGAAAAGCAGTGTGTTATTGAAGTCAACATTTTGGAAAATGCATTTATTCACTTTCTTTGCAAGAATTTGACGAGATGTTTCTCAACACATGGCAACCTTTGACTACGTATATGGTCAGGTCAGGTTTTTTGTTGCCTAGTTTGTGTTCTTTCTTGGTTTTATGCAAAGCCACATAAGCATGCAGTAGTTTTTGTTTGTTTGTTTTTTATAGTGGAACAAATCGAACTCCACTCCAAAATAAATTAGAGAGAAGTTGCTATCTGTTATAAACATATTCATGTCTTTTTAAATCTGATTGCAGTTCCCTGGAGATGATTGTCGGATTAGAAAGTAACAGCAAGATATTCACAGTCAGTGTGCATGGGCTGCTGGAGCTACAGGTGAACAGCACGCTACTCAAACACTGCACATTTTCATTTCTGCAACTTTCTCTGCATCACTCAAACATTGTTTTTCCACCACGTTGTGCTTTTCCCTACAGGCTGGGCAGTACACCTCCATATTTGTGGATAATGCAGCCGGCGCTTCCATTACAATACAGAATGGTTCTGATTTTATGGGTATGCTGCTCGGCGTATAGCATCACACAGAAACTGGACATTGTCCAAGCCATCCACTCTTATTTTCTCAACTGACTGCTTACTGGCACCGCCACACAGCTCCAACCACAAGGAAGGTTTGAGGGAAGGAAGTGAGGCTGATACTGACTCGACTGCTTGACAGTGTGACAGTGTGAAGAACTCAAGGATCAAGTTTGTTTTTCACAGAGCACTGCTGCTTCCCGGACGAACTCGGGATACCTGTTACTTCACCAGTAGAATAAACTGAAAATAAAAAAGGATGTTACGACGATGGTAAGAAGACCTTTGAGGTACAGATAAAATATCGCCTTTATGTTCTCCACAGAAGAGTGAGCAAACAGAAATACTTTTGTGTATATATGATATATGCTGACAAGTTGCCTTATGTACACACAAATGAACTTTAGCTATTTAGCTACTTCGGCTGTTTCTCTCAAGGATGTAATCTCACATTTATGAATATTTTAATGATACATAGACTCTGTGAGTACACTGGAAAATAATGCTCAGATATATGAAATAAGGCCTCTCACAACCTCAGAGGAAAGTGAAGTCCACATGTAGTTTCTTATTGCTAGCATAGCATTGGTTTAAACATTACTGGTAAAATACACAGAGAGTTGAATAAATTCAGCTGTGTGGTTTAGAAATGCTTGATGCTACATTTCTCCGAGCAGACCTGACAGAAGGTTAACTCACGGAAATGATTAAATTTCCCGTGTAGGTCATTTGAAGATATTTTGGGGCCAGACCGCATCATGTGACCAACACCAATGTTGGAACTACACAGTTTGACCACAATGTCAAATTCACTTGAACAATTCGTTGGTGGTTCAATGGTGCAACAGCATCTTGTGAACCAAACCTAAATTTATATACAAACATGTATAATCTTTGTTTGAATTAGATTTTTTAAAAAAACATTTTATTAATCTTATAACCTTGTCTGTGAATGAAACCATTTGGATGTGATTTGCGTGGTGTCTCCTGGTAACTGTAGACGTAAACAGATGCTAACATCTGTTTATAGAGGGGATGCATGCAACATTCTGTGCTTCTACAGCCGTTTTTGTAAGCACCATAGTGCCTTGGTACAGCCTCACAGAGCTGCTGTGTACATCCAGATACATTTTAATGATAAGAGCTGTAAGAAGTACTTACAGACCCGTCATTTATCAGCTCTTCATATTGACTATATTTTATCCTTGACACTGATATTTGTAATTTATCATAACTGCTACAGTAAAATTGGGATGCTTTGAAATGTATGCTATTTATGTTTGATGTATTGATCATATTTACAGTTTTGTGAACTGTAAAATTGATTACTGCAAGAATAAAATGATACATTTTTACTATTTTTATTACCTATGATATGCTGTAATTTGAAATTAAACTCTTTAAAGACATCGTCATCTGTTTTCTGCACATGATCAGGATGATGATAACAGTTTACATGTCTTGTGATGTGAAACTCACGAGTGCAGGTGAGGGAAATTTAGCAAGTCTGAACTGAATTCAGTGCTACAAATTTCTATTTTTTTTAATTTTTTTTTTTTTTTTACCAAATCCAACCAACTAACCACCAAAACAAGCGTGAAAGTTCATGTATGACTAACACCTGAACGTTAGACTGACAGGGTACCAAGTAGATATCTGACTGCTTTTAATGTCAAATTACCCACACATTTTTCACAGAACTTGCCGTTATTATACAAATACTATTATTTTTACACAACAGGATTACACATAACTGCCAAGGGTGTCTTTACTTTGAAAGCTGTCATGATGCCCCCTGCCTCCAAAACAGTAATGCCAAATCTTTTTAGACAAACCTGGATGCTCCTTTACCCTTTCAAGCCAGAGTCTCCAGGCGTCAGTACATGGGAATGCAAGGTTTGGGGTGGGCTAGTTCATGGCAGAGTTGTTGAAGAGGAAGTGTTGTATTGTTAATCCAGATTCATTCAATGTAGAATCGTTAATTTCTTTTTTTTTTTTTTTTTTACTTTCCCTGGTATTTATAGTAATATATCCAGATTTCTGTTTCATTAGATGATTTGCATATAACAGAAGTATTGGGAATATTTTCCAAGCCAGAGGTACCAGTATTATTAAAAAGCGGTGGTCCATAGCAACACCCCATGGTCCAGACAATTCAGGACTTTATCAAAAAATCTTTAATATTGGGATTTTCTTTCTTGGGTGGTCTCATAAGGCACCAATAAGTAGGTCTTAGACGTAATGGCATGAATTCCTGTCCAGCCAGTAAAATGAGCTTGTTAGCATCATTGCTTGAATGCCTTATAATAGAGGCTTCTCATGGAAGCATTGCTGGGATGCCAAGTGTCACATACTGTACCCAAGCAGCAACCACAAGAACGTTGCACCCACGTGCTATTTCAGCCACCAACTGTAGCACACATACAGACTGGACTGCAGGAAAACGCACCCAAAATGTTGGACTGGATTTTGAAATAAGCTGCCTAGTATTTAAAAGGTCTCACTTAATATGTTTTTATTTCTCCACTGCTCAATTTAATGACTGCCAGGCAAGCAAAATGACAAATGAAAATAAAGATGCTGAAAATAGCTCATCCAGAATTTGGAAGGTGGCAAAAGCACATTTACGTCCCTTGTTTTTTTTCCATAAAACGTTTTCATTCAACAGGTGACAGCGTCCAGGAAGGACAGACAATGAAAGTTCCACATGATATTTGCCTTTCATTGCTCAAGAAGCAAAGAGAATGACACACACTTGTGAGTTTTGATTGTCTGCAAGTTCTTTTTTTTTCCCTTCCAAAATGTGTTTAATGACAGCTATGTGAACATGCCATAACGCATTCGCTGCCCTGCAGTGGAACACAGAGACTGCCAAAGACGTTGCGAAACCACCCTGCGCCGCGACTCTGACAGGAATTTCCCATCGCCCCATTATCAGCATCAGACAAGCTGAGTGATTGCAATTACATCTGCCCAAATGCTAAGAGCAACTGCTTTTTCTTTTTCCTTTGGAGAAGTGAGGTATTATGAATGGCCCCATTGTGAATCGGCTAGGTCTCTGTCTGCCCTGTAAAGCAACACAGTTGGGCTGGGGAGTTTTAATGAGGCCTTAATTATGAGATTCCACTACCTTAGCGACTGACTCAATGGGTGAAGGCTTTAAGCAAATTGCCCTGTGTATTCCTTGAGACAGACACTAGGACTGTCTGGTCATA
Organism: Aeoliscus strigatus; assembly: GCA_901007665.1. Taxonomy (NCBI): domain Eukaryota; kingdom Metazoa; phylum Chordata; class Actinopteri; order Syngnathiformes; family Centriscidae; genus Aeoliscus; species Aeoliscus strigatus. The sequence goes on along the minus strand of CAAKHB010008033.1, from coordinate 90,393 downwards.
AAACAACACACCACACACAGACAGAGGGAAGGAGACAGTCCTAATTTGCAAACCACTTACCGCCATAGATAGGGTTTGTATAACGCCAGAGCCTTCCCTGTGTTGTACTTAGAATCAAACTATTTATTCGCTTGTGCCCGTGCACAGTTGGTGGCTGGAAGCAGCAGGTGCAGTTTGAAAATTTGAAAAGCTATTGTTTCAGCATGACCTTGATATTATTATTAGGATTATAATCGTTTGTGTGAAAGAATTTGGCACTCCTTTGTTCAAGTACACTGTAATATCTGACCTCTGTGTCCTCCCACTGTGTAAAACCCAAGTGAAAGTATCCTGGAAGCATATCACACTGTTGACATTGGGATCCAAACACATTCCCTTTCCTGTGAGTATAAAAGTCAACTTGCCAGTGCTTTTAATAAGAAGCATAAAGGATCATCTGTCACCATAGACTCCCCAGGAGTTCAGTCTATCCTCTGATGTGGTGATCGTGTGTTGAAAGTGTCACGTCGGCACAAAGAATCACTGGACCCAGACAAAAACTGAATCTTTTAATTTGAAGGAGCAAAAATATACACACTAGATATAAAAAAAAGGCGATTCTACGGATTCAAAAGGGAGAACAAAAGGCGACACTCACTAGGAGGTGGTAAATATGAAAAGGAAACACCAATTTGGATGACTCTAAACAGAAAGCACAAAGCTAAGGCTAAGGATTAAACTACACAAAGCAGAAGGCTATGAAACACTTAATCAAAATACTCTCAATACTGGGACAAGGACAAGGCAAGACAGACTATGACTGGTGAATGCTTTCACGAGTCGTACGACGACAAACTGGCAACAAGACATGAGGCGCGGCAGGCTTAAATAGGGAGGGGAGGGAACAGGTGTAAACAATGAACGTAATCAAGGGGGGGAAGAATGACAGCAGACAGGGACTACAGTACGTACAATAAAACAGAGAGGGGAACAGACATGAACTTGGACACCAGGGCTGACTGGACCATCTTGACAGAAAGAACTTTATTGAAATCAAATTCTATAGGAAGATTACCTGCAAGTTTAACACAACTCACTAACTACTTGTGTTAATTAATAGCTGTCTGTCTGTCTGTCCTTATATAACAATATAAGGACAGACAGCTATGCAATAAAATGATGATGATTATTTATTACCACATTTACTATGACATTTTTCAGTCACAGCACTTCTTCTTGCTTTGTTTTCAACCCCAGAATTTATGTAAAGCATCGGAATTAATCACTTGAGACTGCATCAGCTCTTTCCAAACACCAGCAATTAAGCTTTGGTTTGTATGGTGACCATAGTTGGAGTCCGAATATGAAGAGGATGTGTCACTTTGGCGGGGAGCCAGCCTCCGGCCTGGACCCCATCACATTATGTCTTTCTTCTCTGTTTGTCAGCACTTCCAAACATGGCTACCTGCAGAGAGGAACAGACACTCAGACTCTCTCTAAGGGATGCCAGGCTCCTGTATATTATGTTTTTAGCATGCCTTGGATTTTTTCACAGCAGTCTAAGTCCATCCAAACAGCGACGAGTAGTCCAAGTCCTGCTGATTCACAGGTTACGCCAAACAAACCTGTTGCTTGGATACAGATCCTGTCCTCCAACTTGAGAGGCTTAAACACAGAGACAATGCAACGCCTCTTATTTCTTGATGACTTTCACATAAATATGACAGTCATAATCCTTTTACTTTCACCGACTTCCTTCTTTTGACAGGAATAGTTGTGCAAATGTATTTCAGTTTAATATGTTTTTTTCCAACATATATTGAAACGTAGGATATACACATGAAAGATGTATCTAATAATAATGTAATACATATTAAGGCTTTGCATTTAACTCTCCAAACCAATAGGGGATAAGATATTAACCCTGGACTGAGCTGCTAATCATACATCTTACTACACTGACTCACTATCGCCTCTCCAGGAGCAACCTGGTATTCCAAGACTAGGCAAACTACTGCTAGGTGCTTATAATGTGTCTCTTTCAAGGCTTTTCCTGAAAATATCACAGCAGTGCCTTATAAAAGACCATTTTTTCATGACTGACTGGCTGAAGGGAAAACATTAGTCACTGCTGAGCTGTCATCTCAAAGATTTGTGGTTGTTTTTTAAATTGTAAGAGGCAGAATTTCATCGCCATTTATGTGTTCCCAGGTGTTTATTAGCATCTACATGATTTGTTTTCCAGAGCAGCAGCTTCATTAAAGAGAAGGGGAAGACAAACACATATCATGCCTCCAGGACATTATTCTTATTTACTGGCGCAAGTTGAGTGTAACCACTCTGCAAGCCACGCAAAGCAAATGTGTCATGGAATAATCTCACATTAATAGTGTTTGGGGGTGAGCTTGGTTTCAGAAGAGGACAGCAAAGCATTTTCAGTAATTTAGTTCTCAAATTGCTGCTGTCAAGTGTATTTGAGGCTTCCCTCAGTCATGCATGGCTCCTCAAATAGTGTCTCATGTCTCAGTAATGTCTACATCTCTGCACAGTTACAGCCTCACTCAGCAAGCTCAGGCACAATTACACAAAAAGTTCCATGAGGGCACATTAGAAGTGACAAACACTGGTCCTGCTTGACATCCACGTCGTGAAGAGACAGAGACACACACCTCCCAGCACAGACAGACATCAGCGAAGACGAGTTGGAGAGGAGACGGTGGGTTTTAACAACGTTATATCTGTCAGAACGCTGCTCCCATATAATTACACTCTGTCTGACGGGGATCTGTCATTGGCATCGATTGTTTGTCCTGATGCCCACCCTTCTTGTGTGAGTGTAGCGGGAGGGGGGGTGGCTTGTTGGATTCCATAGAGCTGGACAGGTTGCATTCAGGAACCCATGGGAGGCCCAAACTGGAGCCATTGGTGAGATTGGTATCGTGTTAATGGCCCAGAAGGCTCCAAGATGCATAACAGCAAAACCATAAGAGGCACAGGAATGTGGTGCTCCCACAAGTCATTGTCATAATTAGGGACATTTGCACTCCCAGACCTGTGCTCATTTATAGATTGTCTTGTCTGACTTTGTCATACACACAACAGTTCTTTTATTCAAAGGCATGGCTCAAAATGTCAAGATATATCTGAATTATTCTACTGCAAATCTATATATGAACAAGTCTGTACTCTTGCCCGTACGCTTTTTGGGGGGAAGAGGGGGGGTGCAGGTGAGGATGTCAACAGAAAACAGACCTGTTAGCCTGGTGAGTTTGTGTCTCATAGTTTGGAGTGTGACCAGGCAGACAGCAGACAAGACCCAAACTCCAGATATTGATATTGGTGGAGCTGAGAGGCCCCAGAGTGATGACACAAGCACTACATGATTGGAGTAAGTGATATGTAGGGAAACGTCTTATCGGTGCAGTGTGAACAAACACTTGAAAGTCAGGAATTCAGACCAAAACGGTGTTCATCTTTTACTTCAAGTGGAATTCAATTACTACAGCACTATCTATGTTTGTATGACACGTAGTTGTGGGGGCAAATAGCATGTTTCGGTATTTCAAACTCAAGGGAGCAGTACAATGACCCAAAAGGAAATTACACAGACTGGACCTTTATCATGAAAAACTCAGGCTTAAACGTAATAATATTAATGTGGAGGATATTTTCCAGATCCCGATAAACGTTTATTCAAGAGTGAGCTATTGGCCTTGGCAGAGGTCAGAACTCCTCTGAGTACATTTCTACACCAAAGATTAAGACTCACAGAACCATGCAGACAAATCTAAGTACAATATTCTGTTCAGGAAATAATCAGATAAAAATGAATGCACCCAGTGTCTTTCACTGATAATCTACAAAAAGCCAGTGTAATCACATTTTAAGACAGTGGGATGTAATGTTCAGTTTGAAACGGGAAAGTAACACAGTACTTTCTCACAGTGCACAGACAGTAAACTACAATCTCCCATATCCTGTAAAGGGATGTATGTTTTGGTGGTAAATATACACACTAACTGTTTGTGTCTTCCGTCTCCCACTGCTTTGTGATTGAATTACATTCAGTTTCACAGAAGGGGCATTTCTGGACGTCTTTGCAAGACGATTTAAAAAAAAAAAAGGTAATATTTGTGGACGTAACTCTTCTGCTTTGAGACAGGTTTACAGTCTGGTGCTGGCAGGATGGATTCCTGAAATAAACGTTCCAGACCCAGGGAGTGAAAACAACTCCCTTTCTTTTGTGAGGGAGACGAGGCTCGGCCCGATATTCATCAGTGGGGATAACCTCTGACCCCAGAATCATATGACGCTGAGTGCTGGAGATCCCGCTGCAGCCAGACAGTCTGTCTGAGACGCCATCTCGCTCTTCTCGACACTTTCTCTCTCTCTCTGTCTCTCTCTCTCGCTTTCCCCACCATCTTCCTGTTACTTCAACCCACATAGGAACTTGATGAAAATGATGGGACTCTGGACAAGAACTGAATGTTTCTTCCTCTATTCCTCTATTTTAAAAACTTGCCCAATATACTCCCTTACTCCCTACTCTAATTTGAGTTAATTTTCAAGTATAAAGACACAGTCTGTCTTTAAGAAAGAGGTGCCAATGTTTTTAAACTAGACTGAACATACAGTATCTTCAACAAATTAAACATTTGTCCTCCTCTGTATTTTAACTTTATTTTCACTGGCGGTGCAAATGCAGACAGCCACAAGAGCTGTAAGACAAGCTGTTAAACACAGGACCATTAATCACTATGCCACTTGGAACAACACAAAACTTTGCACCATCAAAGACACATGACTCCAATAGAAACTCAACAAATTAGGTAACAAGACACAGTTGAGAGGATACAAGAAATTAGATGAGACATACATTAGACAGGAAATAAACAGGATTCAAAAGAGGAATATACACCGTGAAGCTCTGATTCCTCGGCCAAAACACAGAACTCAGTCTAAATCTTAAAGTCCAAATACGGAACCATGTTCCCAGTAAGTTTGAAGGACAGACAGGTCAAGACAAAATATTAATCACATCATGTAAAATTAAAGTTTTCTATATTTGTGGTTCATACCACTTTTGCACATTAAATAGACACCCGACAGTACTCATACACTCAGCCTACTTCTGTATTGTGACAATTATATGTATATATATGTTTTAATTTTTGTTTTCTTTTTGTCACGCTGATCTAACCATTTGTTTTCACTACTTCTAATTATTTTACTATTTTTGAAGTACTTCCTATGTCCATATTGGTTGTAAGCATCAAAATGCCAGTACAATCATCTTCATGCATTACAAAGACCTCTTACAAAGACCAGCAACTAATTGTGACTAGAAAATGTGGAGAATAACAGTGATGAATGAGTAGATATTATCAGAACTTGTCATATTGGGTGCAAATTACAAATCTACTTGGTATTTTTTTTCCCCCTGTCATAAAACATGTGGGGACGAGGTCTTTAAGTCGAAACACCAGCGTGCAGACAAGATGGTGGGCTCTCTGCGCTCCCAACAATTACCATTAGGTGCGCAATGACAGAGCTTTTCCTCACAGTGCAATGGACTGAAACAGCTGCTGACAAGCTCATCTCTCTCGCTATCGCTCTCAAGCCCTGCTCCAGCCCGATCGTTACATCGTTTTTTTGGATAAGGTATTCTCAGGACATACCTGGAGATGATGAAGGCCTGATAAACAAATCCCTAATGGGCTCGCTGCCATTGATGTCGTCTAAGTGAGGAACAATAAGCTTTTAAATTGTTTCCATTGTGCCGTCCTGTGCTACAGCCAAGACGCTGCTTCATGCTGTGATCACAGGTTTTAATCTCAACATGATGCAATGGGTGTCATGGTTGATTTATGAGAGCGCTTCTATGTGAGATGTACAGTAATTACAGAGTAACTAAGGATACATCTCCTGGTAGCATACACTCATACTTTCACTAATCCAGACATGGAGCCTCTAAACATGCACTTAACCTTCTTCGAGAAGAATTTACATGCACGTTGATCAGTCAACAAAATGCATAAAAAGGGGTGAGCCTAAGCTAACTACTGGCATCAGTTCTGTCTGTCCCTCAGGACAAATATTATCCCTCTTACAGGAACAGGAGGCCCAGCCCCATGCATACATTTATAATTTGGCAACTAAAATGTCTGAGGCATTTCACTCAGGTGAGTCACAGTTGAAGTACCAAAGAGGTGTTGGGCTCCAGTGCTGCAGCGCTCAGAATGAGGTGGAGAGCATGAGGCAACTTGTTTTTTGGTATAGAGGATACGGGAGATAGTCCTGTAATGAGAGCTTTGTGAGTTAATGGCATGCACAAGTCCACCTCCTGCCTCCATGTTCCCTCTCCAGCTCCGAGCTGAGACGGCGGCAGAAACAATGCTGAAACTTGTCATGTTAGACAAGCTCATGAAGATCAAGTGGGGCGTGTAGGTAACATGGGCAAAGCACAGACGTGTGTGAGGCAAACATCTGACATATCCATATCGTGCATATCCACAACATACCTGACCAGCTTCCTATCAAAGACTTGATGAGGCTGCCTAGTGAGGTTTGTGATCCAGGTTGGTTCATCATCACGCAGCAGTATGTGAGAGAACCATGTCCAGACTGAGGAGCATTGTTGCTGACAACTGCATACTGCTGTCCAGGGACAACTGCCTGTGACGGCATTTCCTCGGTTATTCTCTCACACATACTGTGTCTTTATTTCCAGCGGTCAAACTGCCATGCTGAGTCGCAGAGCAGCGCCCACCACGGATAAATGCTGCTTTGTCAAGAGTTCTTCCCCCCTCAGAGCAGCTGTCCACAGCTCCTTCGACCGGGTCTTTCTGTAGCAGCACCAAGTAAGTGCGTGTCGGCTGTCTGGTTTGGAGAGATGAACACTGAATGTGATAGACAGTTTCCATAAGAGAAGTGATATTAAAACATTTTCACTCAAGACACTCATTGTGTCTAGGCAATTAAAACTAGATGCACCTGTGTATTTGATGAGTGCACATTAAAAACAGGATCGACATTGTGCTGTTTCACAATTCCTGGTGGCTGCATGACTCACTGATGCTCGGAAGATGTTCCCAAAATCGTCCTCACTATTAATTCACCGCCAACAACAAAAACAAACACTTGACTTATTGAAATAAAATCAGTGCATTTTTGTGTCGAATTTCTGCAAATAAATAAGCGAACGCTGCCTCGGCAAACACAAAAATACAGAAAAAGTCTCAGTGGCTGATTAAATACACAAGATGCCAAAAAGTTTTGAGGTGAAGCCGAGCAAGTGTGCCACTAATAAGGTCTTGACTATTACCTGGACTGACAGGCGGAGAATGGGAGGAGAGGGGCTGGCTCCACACTGCTCAGTCAGCCAGAAAACCTCCAAACGGCAGGGCTTACACAGGTCAAGTGATTTGGCGCCTCGGGTGTATTAAAGCTTTTTACAAGAGCCTAAAGGATTTATGTTGCTTCACCCATTCGGTCTGTACTTTTATAGGACCTGGCACCGAGCTGCTGTGTTTCTAACCCCCCCTCAATCAATAGGGTGATAAAGAATGTTGCCTTCATGGGTATTTGGCTGCTTGTTTTGTGGCAGTGGAGAGAGGTTTTTATGGCCTCTGATGTTCAGTATGAATGCAAACACATGAAAACACATGAGACACTTGAATAAATGCTATTTTTTTTTGCTTTGTGAACTTATGAAGCAACATAAAACAGTTTTGTATAACAACAGCAGCCTCTCCTGGTGATAATACAATGGGCACATTTCACTGTTCATAACAGTGGAGAGCTTACCGCACTACGTGTAACAGAAAAAGAAAGGAAGCAGGAAAAGGAAAATGAAAGGCTAGCAGGAGTCCTTTCTCAAAAAGCAGGTTTAGTAAAAATTAATGAGAAATGAATCCTGAAATGAGGACATTTCTGCAGAGTTTTCAGTTCTATTTTCCCATAAATTGACTAAATTCAAACCAAACGTATTTTAAAGTTTCATATTTTTGACTTCAGCTCAGGTCATTGGTGATTGAACCTTAATGTCACTCCACACACAGACTCATCTTACACTGAGAGTGATGTGTGGCAGGGAAGATCTTGTTGTGTGTTCCATCACAGTCCTTTAATTTGTCAAATTTAGCTTTTATAACTATAGGTAAAGACTGTATATCTCCACCCACACATCCCCCAAGACAAAATATCATACATAAATGGAACATTAAATTATTTTGTATCGCTATTTCACTCTTTTGAGCCTGTATTGTCAGTGTATGAGTACTGTCAAAAGCTCAGTGCTATGTATGGCATTTCTCTAACTTGGCAAGTGAATAAACTGAAATGTAAATTCAAATATTGATCAGGTCATTAGGAGTTTTCCGCATGATGTCAGATGCTGCCATCTTGTGGATAAACCTGGAGGGAAACATTCCTGTTGCTCATATGTCATTTCTGTCTTCTTGTCCTTGAATAAACTGATGCAATGAGACAAAAAGTGAGCAACTGGTGCACTCTATCATCACAGGCTGGCCTCCAGCTAAATGGTTATGAGGTCTCATTGTGTCAGTCAGAGCTTCATAAAACACAATGAATCCTGAATGATGTCACATCACACCACTCAATAAGTAATAGATTAAAACAGATCCACTCTCTGTGTCAGACAGTATGAAACACATACTTCAAATCG
>CAAKHB010008033.1:25742-69474 GCA_901007665.1 Aeoliscus strigatus | reverse complement strand
ATGAAAATAAGACAGCCTGCAACTATGCGCTGATTATGTATTTATATTACAATATTTATAACTGCTGAAATAAACAGAAAGCCACAGTAGATCACCGCTGTTGGTTTGTTGTATGGGACACTACAGCTCGCGTTGAGTCCCTGAGTCACACACACCTGAGTATCCTGTGATGTCCATGGCCTTGAGGTTTCTGCACTTGATGACAGTAAGTGTGAGTCTGCCTGCGGTGGGCAGGTAGCAAAGTGAGAACATGATCTCCCCAAGGTCAACGCTTTCCTGAAGGAACACACACAAACACACCGATTCAGTTTTACAGCTGCGATTTGATCTGGAGCGATGTCAGTCTCCTCCTCAAGGCCTCTTCCGTCTTTTGATTCAAATCTTATATTTATCAAATCTGTTGTATTTGCAAAATAAATGATGTCACTTCTTTTATTAGACTTTACCCCGTCTAGTGGCAAAGCGTGAGGGCCTGAGGTCAGTGATTCCCTCAGAATGAGCATGCCAACAGCATGCAGCATGCCAACAGAGATGAAGAATGAAGATGAAGAAGGATTTGTAGCTTAATTGCCTCTGGATTATGTTTCCTTGAGACAAGCAAGCTGTTTCCTCATGTGCCTGGTTTATGCTAAAATAAGCTAAGATAAGATAATCTAAGATAAACTAACTGGCTACTGGTTAGCTGTAGTATTAGGTAATAATATTAGATAATAATATGTAATATTGAAATGAAAATGTGTGGAAGACGTACATTTTCAGTCATACAAGAAATATAAGTTGTTATAAAAGTACACATGTATACAGAAAGTGCATCTGGTAAAATGAAAAACAAAATAAAATGAATTTGATTTTGGTTATTTCTGAATACGCACTGAATACTTTGTTGCTCATCTATGCCTGAACATTGTGATTAGAATTCCATCACCATCACTCGAAAAAAAAAAAAAAAACAGAGGAGAAACAGAGGAGGAATTTACATCCCCATATTTCATCAAGATAGAAACCAATTAAAAACATAATGGATATTGGATGAGTTCTACAAAATTGTTTGTTTTAGCTTTGTACTTCTTAATTACAAATGAGACAAAAACTTTCTGAGCAAAATATTGATTTTCATTTGCAGTCATGGAGTCTCAAAACCCACTGAGAGTCCTTTGAGTCATCCCGTCATCTTAGCTCCATCCTATAAACAGTATTATGGTCACGCAAACCCCCTAATGCCGAACGAGCTCGGTGAGGACCGCGTTGATTGGCAAATCCCAACACGTCTGTCTGAGTGCTGCAATCTCAATAATGTCTCCTCACGCGTACAGCTGTGGTTTGGCTTTGTCTGCTGGGGAAGTGAGGGATTTCGTCTGAAGGGTGTGAAGGTTCAGCGGTAATGTGAGAACAGCAGAAATGTCAAGTGTTGTAAAAGTGTGAAGTGACACTTTGATTGTCCTTGTAGGAACTGAAGCTGTTTCAGCTGCCACTCAGTTTTATCCATGTTGTGTTCACAGTTTTTTTTTCTCATCACTTTTTTAGCCTTGGTAGCAGAGTGGATGACATATTCGATCTGTCAATCAGTCCACCACTGAGATCGGACTGAAATATCACCACAGCTGGCTGGACTGAAAGTTTGTCCAGACATTCATAGTCCAGAAAGGACTATGAATCAAGACACCAACTAACATTGCATAAATTATCGCATGAATTGATTAATTAATTACAGTCCTATTTAGTGTGTTATACTTTTAATCGTATGAATCTTTCATGTATTAATTTTTCATCTCTAACTTTAGCGTCTCTGCATGCGAGTTGCCTTTTCATAAAATCTGTTTTTATGCGTTGGGCTTCTTGTGCTTGAGTTGTTGGGGGTGTAAAACAACGGTCAGTCAAAACCTGAAAACGAATAGGCTCCCATGGGAGACAAGAAAATACTTAGTAGTGTAGCAGAGAAACTAAACTCGAGGAGAACACCCTGTGTATGAGCAAGTCTCAACCCACAGGGTGACCAAGTGGGTAGCGATGAACTGCAGGCCGATAAACACAATGGAAGACACAGGGTTAACAGTGGCGATGCAAGCTGTATCCAATGGCCGATCCTACATGCCACCGTGTAGGACTACAGTGATGACCAGAATCAGCAAGATGATCAACATCTCAATGGTGAATCAACGGCGAAAAAAGAAACAGACTTCAGATTTAGGTGACGGATTCACCCAATTGTGTTGGTATAACCAGAGATCACTGGACCTCAGCTGGCAACCACAGCTATTTGGGGGTGGCTGGACATGTTAATGACGGTGAGTGGAACCTCAACTGATCTGCACTGACGGTCATGAAAACAGGAAACCATGTACTTTGCTGATAAATGCACTGAAAGAGTTCCTCATGATAGCAAATTACGGGTGAATGGAAAACAAAATATCCACCATCGGTGTTGACAGTGCAGCAAACATACTGGCTGCTATCAGAGCCCTTCCATACGAGCACACGCCTGCAATGCTCACAGTCTCCAGAGGAACACCACTGTCTACCTCCATAGCAGTGGGTTGTACCAGCAAAGTGACGCAAAGATTGCTGGCCATTTCAAAAAAAGACCTGCAAGTACCACAGAACTTAACCAGTAACAAGTAGCACTTGTTGCTGGTTCAGCTGGTCTGTCTCCGCAACAGGCTGAAGAAGACGAAAAGGAGGCATGAGGTCCCTCAGCATAGCTGCTAATGTCCTCTGCAGCCTACTAGAAGTGATTGCTTTGTGATGATGAACAAAACGAAACTTCCTTAAATGCACTGTAGGTCTGGATTTCCAGGATAGAAAGTTCAAGGTTTGGGTTATGATATCCAGCAGGAGCGGATGCTCTCAGTGTTCGTGTCAGTCCGTGTCCTCATCACGTAATACTGACTGCGATGGTCAGGAGGGAGTGACTTCATTGTCATCATGAGCATGGTAAGCATGCAAATTTTGACTCTCAGCATAAATGAGTAGATCGAACAATGAAATTAAAAAACACCTGTCAGTTTGCAGGTGTTAAATGTCATTTGCCGCGTTTAATCGCGTGAGAGTGTTTATTGCTTTGCGAATGCCTTATTACAGAGAATTATGACCCCTTGCGCTTCAAAGTTGATAAATACTGCTCTTCACTTTGGCTGCCTGTATTAGTATGTAGAAAACATACCCAGACCAGCTTGATTAGATTGGAACTGAATGAGAAATAGACTGAAGCCAATAAGTATAGCATCTGCTGCCGGCTCTTTATCTTTGTAATGTGTGTAGGTGGGTGTTATTGATGTACATCTCTCCTTGATGTATGGACCGAGGAGAGCTTACTGGCTCTTTCCCTGAACTCATCCTGCTTAGGGCTGGCGTCTGATCTACTTATTAGGCTTCAGTTGATTTGACATTACCGGAGACCCACTGGAACCCACTCCAGCTTGTTTTTGTTTCCATTAAAACTCAACCATCTGTGCATTCTGCCAAACGTAAATTTAATGGGAGCAAGGGACGTCAGTCATAAAATCATTCACCGATTCAATAAGAGTTGGTGTGCCAAGAAGAGGCTGCTTGTTTTTCTGCCATCTAAGCAATAACTTTGAAATTACTGAACAACCCTTGAGGAGTTCCACAACTAAAAAGAGGGGGGCTTAAGAGATGAGGATGTTTAACATAGTACCAGAGACAAGAAACGTGAAACATTGCCTCTGGACATCCTCAAACAACAACAGAATAATAGGTATGCGCATGAGTCAGTGTGTACAAATACTCCTTTTGTTTGCAGTGACAGCAGCTCCAAGCTTTATGCATTTCAGTGCATATAAATAAAAAGTAAAAAGTATAAAAAAAAAGTATAAAAAGTGTTTTTACCTTGTGTAATACCAAACTTAGCAATTTATTCATCCAGCAGCTGTTCCGTCATTTGATTCACAGTACTACTTAAAAGCAGGGCAACCTAACCAAAGCAGCAGGACGTCTAAACAGATGAATCACAGCGAAGAATAAACAGCTCACACACATAAAAAAATATTATATCATTGAGAGGATTCAGAGGAAAGTTGTCTGAGCACAAATCTGCAGTCTAGGGAAGATTGTCTTTGTAATAGATAAATAGTGCAGCATAAATTACAGCAAGAGCCCCTCATAGTAGTGCATCAGTTTGATAAATCTGTGCTGTATATAGTGAGATTTTTTAATTAAGGCCACAGCAAACTTTGGACCACAATTCATGTCCAGAATAAACATGAAATGTCACTGACGCTGAAGAAAATGGGTCACTGAGCGACATTAATCCATGTAGTTGTGTGTATGTATGTGTGTGTGTGTGTGTGTGTGTGTGTGTGATATTTTGGTGCAGCCTGGGGTCATTTTTTGATTTATTGGCGGTAAACACAGTGAACATTGTGCCTCTCCGGAGCTTCACTTGGTCTGCTGGTGAGTAGATTTATTACAGTTTTTGTTTCTGCTGCCTTCAGGTGGCAGCAAGGATTCAGTGAACTTTAGAGAGAAGTTTTTATGACGCATAAAGCAGCAGTGGACCCTGATGCTGTCAGAATCCTTTACACAAATCCTGAACACCTTTAAACCCACCACCCTTTACTTTTTAGGGTGTACACTGTGAACTGTGTCACCTCAGAAATCTCTTTCATATGCACTAAGTGCCTGAATGCACCAGTGATGCGTCATCGTAGCAGGAAGTAGGAGTGTCTCATTTTATTTGATCATACATGGGCAGGAAGAGGTCATATTGGGACTGTAATTACTCTATGGTGCAACACGACCACTGCAGTTTTTGCGAGTTCCTAACCCATCAAACATCTGTGATTAAACTGAAAATGAGAAAAAAATGCTCCCATCATTAGTACCAAACTTCCAGAAAGCTGATGGAGGGCGTGACCTCTTTACAGTCACTATGGCCCTGTGGGACGATGTAAGTGATACTGTATGACAGGATGGTCAGATATGGGTCACGTCAGACATCTGGTACTAGTAATACGATGCTGAATCTAGAAGTTGAAAGAAAAAATAGATTCTTACACTGGTGGCGTAGTCGATGTCCCTCCATATGTTAGTCTCCCTAGAGAGGTCTGACGTGTCAAACAAGCTGTCCAGCACCACTTCCCCAATCATGTCATGTCGTGAAAAACGATCAAAGTCAAAGACGCTCATGTGGAGCTTCCTGACTGCCAGCTCATCGTAAGGCACAGGAAACTGGAAGATCTCATTGAAGGTGGGGTTGAGTGTCTTCCTGTGGACGCGGGTCTGGAACTTCTTGCGGTCGGGCAGCAGGTAGACCTTCACATAAGGGTCAGATGTGCCACATAAGTCCTTAGCAGGAAGGTCGACTGCTTGGAGGACGTTGACAAGGAGGGCCTCATTTTCGTAGTCGTACTTCAGTGAGAAGTTAATCCTGCCACAGTTTTTGCCACTGCCGTTCTTGGATGAATCCTCTGAATCCAGCGTCTTCTGCTGGTAGAGCTCTGGCTGGATTCGACCAATGCTGGTGGACTTCTCGTCTTTGTCCAACATGTAGTCATTTCCCAGGTCTAGACTGCCCACCTGCATCTGTCGGGGCAGGTGTCTTTTGAATGAGTTGTGCCTGTGCAGAAGAAAGAGACAGCATGTAAGTAGTGACAGGAAAGAGCTGAAGATGTATGGGTGAAGATTGAGTTAGCAACATGGTCTCATTCCTCAGACAGTTAGATGCTCACAATTCCTTTACGTCTTCTATGAAGACACAAACACACTTTTAGCATCTGCGTAAGCTGCAAAGGCTTTTTGTGCAACATAAACTGCTTCTGGCTGCATAGGGAGGCATGTTAGGGGCTGTGGTGTTACTGCTGGTTGGGTGGTTGTTTCCTGTTTGTTTCTTATGTTCGACAATGAGTCAAGACGCTAAGTGGGATTTACGAAACCTAAATCATTTCCAAACCCATCTATGATTTTGATTTCATAATGTGTTAAATATAATTCAGTAACATATATAGTCACACGTGCGTCTGTTGTGGCACATCAACATTCACCAACATTCATTGGACACTGAATTACTGGACGGGTTCATCTCATCTAAATGGAAAACAATATTTGGAATGTATTTGACATACATCTCAGGCTGACATGTTTTGCATTTGCTACAAATTTGCTGGTTCGACCATCAGTACCTGACAAGCTGCTTTATCTAAAGAGGATGTTTTTTTGCTTTAATCCAAAGAAAAATATAGGTTTACCTGCATAAGAAGCAGAACGGACAACTGGGGTTTAAAGTGCTGAAAAGATGCTGTTTGGTTTGTGTTGCTGCAGCATTTTTGCCGCATTGTATTTTCTTTTTTTCTCATGAAGAAGTCATCACATATAATTAGCTTTATTATAATGACCTGAAAAGAGAGGCCTCCGAGGCAGAGAATTGGAAAATGTATTATAATTAACGTTGTAGATGCTAAATGGCAGCAATTTCTACCATCATTAGTAGCACATTTCGGGTGTCTACTCTCTGAGATCTCTGCAGCGAGGAGCTTGGACTTTTTGTCCTTCATTTCATGTTGGATTATTGGAGCATCAATGAGTCTTGAATTGAGCATGCGTGCACGTATGCACACATGAATAACCGCATCTCTGCACGGACATGTTTGTGTGTGACTAACCTAGTGGACGAGGCCGGCTCAGTGGTTTGTCTCTGCATGCGTTGCGTGCGGCGCAGGAAGTGCTCCCTCATGGAGAGCTGAACATCAGTGGGGATGTCAGGGGATGTATGGCTTATCTTCACTGCCGCCTCCAGGAAACCCATAGGACCCATGGGGTCCTTCACTTTCTCTGTCGCCATAGTGACTGGAGGCTGCTGGGGACTGGGCAGCAGGAGAGGCGGCTGAAGCGGGCTGTGCTCTGGGCCACAGGCAGGGGTGAGGGATGGGACTGAGAAATGGGCTTTGCTCCGCCAAGGCACCCAACACAGCTTCCAGGAGACAAACGTAAGAAGACCCAGCAGAGCCAGGCCACAAACCACAAACACACCGAGCAGGACGCCAAAAGTAGCGTCTGGTGGGGAGCCACAGGGACCAGAAACACACAATATGGACAAACAGATGGTGATTACAAGGGTGAGAGAGGAAAGAGAGACACAGCAAAGGTTAGCAAAGGTTATTGGAAACCCAATGCAACAACAGCATGTTTTACATCAGAAAATGCACTTTGAATATCAAAGTCACCTCTGTCACTCAGTCATAATAAACATGCAGTCATGCAAATTTATGCTGCTATTTTAATAAACAACAAATAAATAAATACATTTCTATGACTAGAGAAAAAAAATATTATGGCTTTACAAATTGTAAATTGCAAATATGTATTAAATTAAATTAAAAACAAACAAACAAACAAACAAAACAATACAAAACATACTTGTGGTCATAAAGTTCAGGTTTCCTCAAGGATTTTTTCCCCACGAAGTCAAACAGATTAAAATAAGCAGTTTCACAGTCTCATTTATTTTACAGTATTCTGAATACATTTCCTGGGGAACATGCAGCATACAAAGACCTGGAGATGAACCAAGAATGCTGACAAGTGGGATTCATAGGAGCCGGGGGAAAACAGCGAGCAGAGGAAACATACTGTATCTGTGGCTTTGCCTTTGAGATATTTGCCAGACTCGCTCTGTCTCTTATTTGAAGTAATTATATTTATCTGATACTGTTTTTTCCCCAGTCCACCAGGCTGAACTCACATTTTCTACATTTGGCAAATGTGTTTCTTCTCCACACACAGTCATCCCTCTGATTTATCTACTATAACTCATGCAGAGGAGCAGATTGGTCGCCTCTCTGAGGATCTTTAACTCAGCTTCCCTCTCCAGAGATAGCAGGATGCTGCTTCAGGGCACATTGAATTAGCTTTTTTTTTTAAAAACGTTTACCGGGCTAAATCTTTCCTCGCTGAAGACGGATGTGAGTCTCCACCACGGCTGCAGCCTGCAGGCAGTATCAGCTCTGTTCAGGTTTTGTTTTTAGAGACTGCACATGCTAAGTAGATGTAGATAGTAGTAGTAGATGTAACCTGCTGATCCTGGAACAGATAGACGTCACGTGAACTGAGTTACACACTGCTTCTTTTTATTTTTTTAAATGAAACTTTTTTTAAAAATTGAAAAAAGATTATAATAATAATAATTCATGAAAAAAGTCTTACAAACTCCCAAAGTATGAATATCAGTAGATTATCTGATATGGTGGAATAAGCAGATGTCTTCCATAAATGAATTTGCTTTGAACATTTGCTTTGATTGACCTGCATTGACTGATTTGGGGTTGTGACAGAATTTGTTAGTGGTTGCTTCTGCATCCAGCTGATGTCATACACTTGTAGTTGTGTTTCGGTCAATCTTCCCTTTCTTGTCGCCATTTAAGCTCCAATGAACAAAAAAATGCTAATTGCTCCGTTTTGTTCAGCAGCTCATGGATACCTGTGTTTTGTGTCTTTATAGAATGTTGCTGTTTCTTAAAACAGCTGCGACCAACAATGACACCATGAGAGCCAAGGGGGTCAAGGAAATGAGCTAAATTACATCCGGAAAACAAAACTACTCATCATATCATATAGATCCAGATTTGTGAGTGGAATCCATGGGAGAAATATAGGAAATCATGATAAACATTCAGATGGTCTCCATGAATACAAACTACATCTTTTATACTTAAACTTTCCTCGAATTGACCAAGTTAGGAGCCTTCATGTCGACACTTCCCAGAGTCCAAATTCAGCTGAGCCAGGCAGGATTTCAAGCAGGAAGGATTTACTCCTGAGGAGGATTTCTCAGCTGTCCACAGCCCTGGACAGTCCGTGTCATCTGAATTTTCACACGGCTTTCCAGAAAGCCTCATCTTGACTGGACTGTCGCTTGCTGAGACTTCATCTCCCGTCATGGCAAATCGAAGCTGACTCTGTGTCACAGACTGAAATACCAGTGCTGACAATCTTTCCCCGCCAAATGTATTGACAGGTCTGAAATCGGAGTGTGAAAATCAGAGTGTGAATCTGCTCGTTTTCTTGCTTCCCGTCAAAGGGAAGTTTCCTCTTTACGGTAATGAGCATGTGTGAGCCAACTCTCGCACATTCCATGACACATAACTAGCGACTTGAGTAACTTCTTTGATGGCTTCTGATGATAATAATGTCACTTTGATTCAGTGTGAAAAGGTTAATGAGACAATCGCTGCAGTGTGTGCACACGCTTGTCAGATGGCAAAAATAGTATGTGTGTGGGGGCTGAACCGCTTTCACTCTCCTGTGTCAGAAAGACTCCATGCAAAGAGTTCATTACACTGCAGTAATTAAAGACACAGACAGGCGTGACTGTGTGAGACACAGCGAGTGATGGAAATGCTATTGTTCATCCTCTGCAGACAAATGCGTAATGGCCGAGCTGTGTGAATTTATTATCCCCCCCCGGACACAACCTCGCTGACTGTCTGAGACATGACTGAAGTCTGGGTTTAGTGCACTATTAATGATCACACCAGCGCCATGAAGGAGTGGAACACTGCACAGTAATGTATAAATACAAAAATACTTCAGATCAAGTCTTCCTGCTCCTTCAGCTGGACTCTTGCCGCAAAGCTAAAGTGAAGCAGCAGCACCCGGCCTCAGATGCTCGTCTTTAATTTAAAATAAATTCACCTCTGCACTGGGTGACATGCAGGAATGCAGCTGTTGCTGCAAAAAGAAGATGCAACTGGTGGCACCTCCGCCACACTAAGGAGTTGAATCTCTTACTGGATATCAGCTGCGAGAAATGTAATGACAAGGCATGAAGTGAGTCCCTGGCAGGAATCAGTGAAGACACACTCTGCAGGAGCACAGGCGGGAGACAAACTGGACAAACAGGCGTCTTTCACGGACCACACACAATTTATTACAGTGGAGGGGCAGAAATGGTGGTGGGGTTGCGTTATAGTGTGTCTGGATTTTTTTCACAGGATAACAAAAGGGCCTTTACTTGTACTGTACAACCATCTTCATCAGCTGTGTATGTGTGTGTTGTCTTTATAATTACAGATCAGACTACACAGACTACCCAGGAGCCGCTTCAGTAAAGGATTCCTGTCAATGTCCTGTGCACTGACACACTGAGGAGATTGTTCCGACATCCGCACGTGTTCTTTTACACACACATTTTTTTTTACACACGTACAGATTGAGACACCTAACACACTTCTCTTGCACGGTGATAGAAATTCTTTTGATAAGTTGTTTTGATTGGCACTGCATTTCTGGATTTGTGTTTCTTTTTAGGTCCCAGTGAATACTGACTCAGTTCATCTGAAAGGTCTTAGTGGAAGAAATTCCCTGAAGGTGTTCCTGAGAATAAGAAAGACAGACAGACAACCTGAAAACAAATGTCCTTTGACAACGTCTGTCACCAGTGAGGAGGCTAAATAAAATGTTGTTCGCAACTGTTGGTTCAAATGTTCCATTACACTTGACGTCTGTCAACAAAATGTTTGTTCCATTAAACTTTAAAATGGGGTTCATCTCTTCATTTTTGACACTTTGAAGTGTTATCGATACGTGTTACTGTTATAAGCTCCTGCACACAGATGGAGTTTAGGTCACACCGAGACAGAATTGTTTCCCCCATCAATCTGTCCGTTTTCATCCAAATATTAACTTCTGCAAAGATTAATAAGCAAATGCTGAATTAATTACCAACTGTTTTGGTAATCAATGAATTCCTTTTAAGTGTAATTTCTTCTGACAGAAGTGGATTTTCTCTGGTTCTAGATAAAACTATCTAAACTAGGTAGATCTTTGATTTGTGGACAAAACCAAGACATTTCACATCTTTTTTTTTTTTTTTTTTTACCATTTTCAACAATAAAAATAATTGTTATTTTTCAGTATTAATTGTTTTTTATGTTACATCCTAACCTCGTCCCAACCTGGCCCCAGTCTCCAGAGCATATTAGCCTTGTTCGGGACAAACAGACAAAAAAAAACGACAGTGGAGTCGACAGTTCATTAACTGAAACGTTCACCGACTTTGTGACTAATTTCCTCACACTTGTTTTTGTGTCGTTCACATCAAGCAGCTTATGTTTTGAAACTAACCCACAGCTTTAACCAACAGGTGGAGGTTGTCAGGACAGCGGCTTCCTGTCCTGTCTCCCTGAGGGGGAATAATATGGGCTAATCTTGATGTGGGTACCTCAGCCATTTTAGGATTTGTGTTTCCCGGGGTGTCTTTTTCAGAGCAAACAGAAAATCCCATAATCCGACCCTGACTCCCTCCTCCCCACACACCATCATGCACCACCCCCCAAGATCCCCAAATCCTTAAGCTTCCCCTCATGAGCAGAGGAGTTTAGACCAGCACATCAGCTGAATGTGTCAGGAATTAGAAGCTAAGGAGGAAAACTCATTTACACGGTGTGAAAAGATATTTAGAAGTTATTTTTCATTCCCAACTTTTACTTCCTATGTGTTGTTCAGATAGAAGCAGGAGACATAAATTAGATCTCCATGGACCCATGATGAGATTTTAAAGCTGTCACTTAGAAACTTTTTATACTTTTTTTCTATCTAACGTTTGCCACAACGTGCATCCTCGTGTCCTGGTGTTGTCATGGTGATAGAAAGTGAAGGATGCAGACAATATAAAGACAGAAGTCGACATGATTTCACAAGCTTCCTCTGAAATGTTGGATGAATAGAAAACAAACCTGAAAAAGTATCTGTACCACTGTGAGCACAAAGGAAGAGCTCCAGGAGAGACAGATGCCCAAAGGAGAAGAATATGATTTATGCATATATTTGATATTTATGAAATACAGAAAATACCTCTAGTGGTAAAACCACATGTGGACTGCTGTTTATTTATACAGTGTGGAACAATACTGTATATGCTAATTAATACCCAGACGTGCATCAAATACACAGGACAGGACAAACACACAGTACAAAGCGCAATACCGGTATATGATCGCATCATACAAATAGAAATATCAGTGAAACCAAAAAAATAGAACAAAAATTTGTGAAAACTAAAGACAAACTCACTATGTTAGTGAACACTCTGAATACACTGCTATTGGTTTTAAATTATGAAGTACCATTAAACCAATCCAAGATGTCCGTCAGAGGTCATTTTGCTGACTTTGTGTCATTTTTCATGTCCAAACAATTGTGACAGAGGTTTAAACTATACATTTCTTCTTCAGCCCCCTCCTGATTGAACGCCTATGGGAATGGATGTCAACAATCCTCGCCACTTCTGAAACACTCTGGATTCAATCACATCTGAAGGATCAGATCGGAATCTCTTGTGTGTCTGTGTGCTGAAAGATAACGATGTCTGAAGTGATTCTACATTTCCTGTGCAAAATCACATGTTAAACTAATTTATTTTACATAAAGTACAATAAAAAAAAGTGTCTTCGGGAGCAGAAAACACTTCTTTATGTCCTATAACAGTTGACTTTCTTAGTTTTACAGTAATAACGTACTGTGATGTAATAATAATAGTACACACACACACACACTCAATAAATCACCAAGGAGAGATGCTTAAAAAGCCTTTATCTCCTCCACAAGTGTTAAGTTAATCAAACTGTGCTCTCCCTCCTCTATCTTCCAATCCTCCACAAGCTTCAAATGCTGTTGCCAACCATCCAGGAAATACTGAACTCATTACAAAAGCCGATAAGTTTTTTCCCTGAACATGTGTCAAATGTCAACAGATTCCTATGTACCTCAGCCAATCAGAGCCTGCGGGAAATCGCCCACTGTGCTGTGATTGTGAATTTCAGTCAGGCATTAGCATCTGGTCATATCAGACAATTAACCTGCATGTTGACCAGGAGCCCCTATCTCTGTCACACAGCCTTCACCAGCACGTTGCCTTTTCTCACAGTGGACGGCTGCAGGCAGAGAGCAAATATTTAAATAGGCAGCAAAGCTCTGCAAGTCAGTGTCTTCTTTGTGATAGAAAATAAACATTTAAAACAGAAAGATGATTTGGTTGCGATATACAACACGTTGGACATTAAGAGTTCAATTTACAACATTCACTGCCGTTAGATAACTCTCTAGAAGAATTGAGGGTGTGAATCTGGAATGCTTTCAAAAGCCATTGATATCCGATTTTGTTTTTGTGCTGGTTGGAATATTGGTCTTTGTTGTGAGAAGTGAGTTGGTGAGGAACCTCATGATTCAGGTGATGATGTATCTACCTGTGTTTTCCCACAGAAACGTGCTGACTTGACGCCTTGGCATCAGTTCAATGCAATTGGTTTTTGTATTTCCATGAGAACAAGGTTCATCTTGAACTGATGACACACTTGTATCGGTAAAGCAGCGAGATGATCAATTGCAAGACAGAGGGTGACGCATACGTTTCGGGGGTGAGAAAAGGGGTGTCTCACAGGTGCAATGAACTTTGACCTCACCCGAGAGAGGTTCCTTCCTGGGTACAACCACGAGTGCTTTAATGGAAATGCAAATTATCGAAGCACAGTATGACTCAGGGAGGGCTAGGGGGCTGTTTTCCTGTAGCACATCACTCTTCATTCCAAATTAATTCAGTTCTGGTGAAGAGTCCTTGACATGACCTTCTGTGGGGTCATTAATATCCAAAGACACCAAGGTCACACGTGAGTCGTTAAGGTCACATTAGCTGAGTGTAGCTCATGTGGTGTGTTTTGTTTTTTTTAAATCAGAAACACTGGGACCTTGATGTTTTGTGCATTCACTGGATACATCTCCCAGACTCATCATCAATCTGTCACAAATATATTTTTTACTGTTCAGACAGCTATCAGACAGATCAGTCTGAAGGATGTGATCTATGTGACGTCTGGAGGAAACAAATAACAGGACGTTAGCGGAGCAGATGGAAGCCACAATGCTATCAGATAATAAAAGTTGACTATTTATACCATTACAAGGGTGGAGAACCGTTGTTGATTGCTTCATACTGTCTTGCTGCACACCATTATATGTGTTAACTTCCAGAGGTTCTACTATAAAACTAAGTGTCAAGCGCCAATCTGGCCGTGTAAAAAATAGCTTGAGCTCATTTTCAGTCTCAGTAATTTTTATCACCAGGGATTTTAAATGGGTGCGCTACATCCATTACACACAGAAGTTGAAGCGCCTGCTCGAAAGCTTTTGCCCCACTCAAAATGCTCCATTGGCCTGAAATATTGCACCGTTAATCATGACGAATTAATATGACTTCTAGCAATCCTGTCATAGGCACCAGGAGGATATGAGCGATGTGGCTGTGTAGGAGGGTGCTTCAGCTTCTTAATGTCTCTGATTAGGTTTTGAAAAAGTATGTGGGAGAAACATAGTGATCAGTTTTGACACTTGACACTTAGGAGGCATTAAAATGCTTAATTGTTTACCAGAGGATGCTTGGAGAAATGAGTTTATTTCTTTGAAAAAAACGAGTATTCATTTGCGAGAGTTGTTCAGTAAATGTGAAACCACTGCTGGTTAGCCTAGCGACTACACATGTCAAACTGTTCCTCTGAGGACTTTTAGAGAAAGATGTTGGGATTAAGGCCATGTCCACACAGAGTTGTATAAACGTTACAGCCATGTTTTGTAATTTTGAGGTTTAAGACCAAATAAGCTCTTTTTTTAAACTGGGTCCCAGAGTGAACAAATTGGTAGACCTTGCATTTCTGTGTTTACAACCTATATACAGCTTTCCTGAACCAATGTTGCCTTAACCCGTATTTCAAATGGTGACTAATCAACCATGATTGAATCAGGCAGGACTTTGAGATTGTTGCTCTGCTGCCGAAACATTACTGCACAGTCTCTGTTGCAAATATGACAATATGACGCAGTGGATATATTTATGACTATATAACAGAGGAAACCTCTATAGCGGCTGCATAAAAAAAAAGTATAAAAGCAGTGGAAACTATTAGCCTGGTTTTGCCCAAAGCTAAAATAAAATGCACTTAAGAATCAGCAACTAATAACAATTGTTTTTCTTTTCTTTTTTTTTTTGATGGATCCAGGCTAGCTGGGTTTCCTGTTTCCATTGCCAATTCAGTTGCTGATATGTTATTATACTAAATTAGTGATGAATGATCATCTTCATCCTTGGCAGATACATGTATGTATGTACCCTGAAGACTACATTGACTACTCTGTCATCTACATTCAAGAATTGAACCTCATGCCCCTCATACAGTGAAAAATGCCACCACATCAGTTTCCTTTGTGGGACCAGAGCCTCGGCTTGCCCTGACCTTCGGCCTTGGGGCTCAGAGTGACAGAGGCAAATAACAAGTCAGCATGAAGAAATGACGCATCCATCACCGTGAACCTCTTGAAACATGACATTTGTGTGCAGATGCCAGTGGCCTCATGATGCACCATGGTTCAGTTGATAACCAGGAAAATGACGGTGTTTCATCATGAGAGGAGCATCAGCGTCAGCACTGCTGTCAGCCAGCAAGAATATCGCAACTGAATTCATTTCCCCTTTTCATCCATCAGATCGTAAATGATTACTGATTGTTCAACATGACGGCAGCTCAAACAAATCACTTGCTTGAGATGTAACAATATTTTTCATCTATAGAGAAGCAAGTCATTGAGGCACCTTTGATGTTCACAAAGCTCTTTTCCATCCTCTTCTATGAACAACCTCCAACGCAGAAACATATTGACTTTTGGGGTTTTGTATTCTTCTGTTCACCAGAAAAGAGTGTAACGTTGTGCTCGGGGTGTTTTGCAGTGTTCAACAGTAACAGCATGTTGCTGAAGCTCTTACAGTGGAGAATTCAATGAACGCTTTTAAACTCACGGTTTTATATCCAGCTTTGGGAACACATGACTCTCGTCTCCTCGGAGGTGTTTTATATATTTATAATTAGCTTCTTGTGTTACCACTAAACAAGCAAGATCCTGGTTAGTTCAGCAGGTCCACATATTGTTTCCCATCTCGATTAGCCAGGGTATTGATCCAAACCACAGGGCCGTCTTAATTCAGTCCAATTCTGTATTGAATTGAAACAAATTGCACCCAGGAGGGGCCTTCAGAGACCTCTGCCTTATCGCACCTATCCTGCAGCATCTGCATTCCCAGATGTGCGTTTAACCGTGTTCACACACTGAACTCCCGTGCAGGGATATTTTACTGTCTGGTGTGAGTGAGTGACATTTTAACAAGAAGCCATAAAACATGTCACAGAGAAGACAAGACAAATGCCAGAATCCTTCTCACAGAAAAGCAGGCGACCCCTGCAGCGATCCTAATCACACACAATCACATCAGCTGCTGACTGCACACACACACAAATACACACACATGCATGCATGCAACGACGTGGTCACATGCGCATGTATCTCTGCACAGCAGCGACACACACACATCCATACACACATACACACAGCCTGCCAGGAAGGGCCACTAGGGTCCAGTCATGGCAGGAGCCAGCAGAAAACTGATAAGGCTGGACGGATTTGTTTAATTCAACCTTCTCCCAAAGCTGCTGCAGCTGTTTCTGCTAGAGGAGAAAAATAATATAACTGCATCGTAGGAACAGGTGAGGGGAGGCTGGGGATCCAATGAACCGCAGAGATAAACACAGATCGAATCAACATAACAGGCTGTACATTTTTTGGAGCTGTATCTTTGCTCAGTATCCCATCAGGAGTAGATAACATCCAATGTGGCAGACAATAATCAGAAACTAGTTTCCGGGCTTTCAGGCTGACATGAGGTGCAGGGTATCCTGCTGCATCTCGTCCCTATTAGCCCCTCGGCTCTGGTGCTTCATCAAAGTGTCATGATGCACCCTGATCAAATGGAGCATGAGGGAGTGAAAAAAGTGACACAAGTGTCTGCAAACAGAAGCAGACAGAGACACAAATAGAGTGCACGCACACAAAGCTTTGACCTTACTTCACATTTTACGCCATGCAGCTGAGTAACTCCACCTCTGTCATCGTGAAACATGGGTTCAGTTGTTTAATAATTGATAAAAGCTGTAAATCAATATCGTTAGAAGGAAGCAGTTCATGGGCAGAGGTGTGTAAGATAGAGGAAGTGCAGACACATCCACTCTTATCAAATATTCACATGCTTCATAAATGATAGAAGAGTGTCATATCGCTGCCAAAAACAGAAGTAGTCTCACATCAGCATCTGTTATCTCAAAGTAAGACAAGGTTTTTCAACTAAAACTATTACATGAGTGGTTAACAATAAAGAGCTGCTGCTGCTGTTCTGCATCTGAAAGCGATGCACTGCTCGACACACACACACACACACACACACATCTTACAACCTGTTTCACAGCACCTCAGCCGCTGTGGAAATCAATCGTTAAAAGCGAACAAAGAGGCTCAAAGCATCAAATCCAAAGCATTTATTCAATCTGCTGAGCGATGTACTCACCAGTTTCAGTGTCTCTCACTTTTTCCTCTGTCGATCTCACTGTCTCACTTCTTCCTCCCTCTGTTCCTCCGTTTCTCTTTTCCCCCCTTCTCACTCCCCACCCGATACTCTCCCCTGCTTGCTCCTGAGCACACTGAGCCTCCACCGCACTCAGGAACCCTGTTTCTATGGCAGTGCGAGCAAGCGAGCAAGTCAGCAGGAATACTGTGGTGCAAATGTCTGGGGGCAGATCCAGCCCAGTGAAAAGTCAAACAACCTCAACAGCCTCTTACTTCAATCTTGTTGTTGCTTAAAACACCCGCCGGCAACTTCAACTTCTGTTGCAGAACGTATTATTGAGACTAAATGTGCAGTGAAGGGGGAAAGGGAAATCATTTGCTTCTTTACAAACACAGACAATGCAGCAAAGAGAAACATGCATAAGTTTAGGAGCATGAATATTAATGAGGGTATCCTCATAAATATCAAAGCTTTATCTCTGAATAGCCACCATAGACAACATAATCAAAGAGTTGTTTTATTTCTGCATAGAATGAGATTAGGCAAATTTGTCATGAGGGATAAAAAACAGGAGTCTTTTTGATTAGCAATACATGCAAGCTTTGTTCCGTGTCAAGAGAGCTGGCGGTCTGCGGCTATGATGAACACATATACGGCCCCACGCCGATTCGAGAGGCATACACCATTGATTTAATAAGGAGTGTGTGTGTGTGTGTGTGTGTGTGAGGGGGTGGGGGGTGGGTGGGGTGGTTACGCCTCAGTCTGCAGCTCTGACCATGGTCATGCGACATATTGCAGCCCAATCAGTGCAATCTTCAACAGAAAGAGAGAGAGAGAGAGAGAGAGAGAGAAGGAGGGGTAGAAAAGAAAGTGCAACCCCCAACCCCTGAGTCTTCCCTCTATCTAGATTAGCATCAGTTTCTCAGTGGTCCACAGAGGCTGCTCTGACCAGAGGCTCCCACTGCAGCACCACCTTGGAATCAATTGGACGCCAGACACTGACAAAATAAGTAGGAATTAACTGCATTCCAAGCGCTGCACACATGTTTGAAATGGTGCAGTTGGCAAGCATTCAGAATTGTGATCCTAGAAAGTGTGTTTGGATGAGATGAACATCACAGATCCATCAGGGGATGGTGTGTCTCGGCAAACGGTTACTGTAGCTAATGCATTATGCATTGTGATGAAACGCTCCTGCAGAATATCTAAAGAACTCCTCATGATAGAGAAATGTGTTGGTTTTGTCCTTGATGCATCTTGTAAGTCATCATCGCCCAGGTCCCCATGCATCATCTTAGGGGCATTTGCAGTGATAGATAGGAACTGGTGTTAATGTTTGTCAGTGATCAACTTTATTTGTACCAGTGCTCTGACATTGATCTGTCATTGCTCTCCTGATTGGGGAGTTTAAGAAAAAGGACTGCAATGGAGGCTTCATAGACACAAGGCAGACACTCATGATTATTTAGGTTAATTTTTTGTAATTGTCCATTTGTAGATCTTTATTTGGCAATTCCCACTTCAATGATTCAAAGTTCATCTTCATCATCTTCATCATCTTCATCATCTTTCTACAACAAGATATTTGTTGTGTCTCCTGAAGGCCACCTTCCCCCGCTTCAGACTGGATAACTTCCAGAAGGCTGCTGAGGGGCAGCATCCTCCTATCCACTGACCATGTAGGGGAATATATCTCTATACATCTCATCGTCTGTGCCTGCAACACCTATTGCTGGTCTGTCTGTCCCAGGGAGTGGGGTTCCCTTTCTCTGTGGTCCTCCCTTTTTGGGCAGTTTTTGTTTTTTTGCAGTTTTGTGATGTTGGGCTATACAAATAAAGTTGAACTGAATTGAATTGAATTGAATCTCCTTATCTCTTGTAGAACTCCTCCACTCCCTGACCCGCCTCCATGTAGATTCCTGTTTTTGATATATATATATATAACTATTCTAGTACAGGTGCCCCCCGTCCAGCCTGTTGTTGTCTTAAGCTGAATTTACACCGGAAGCATCTGTGCTGCTTCTCTACTCCGTTCCCAGCATGATCTCAATTCACACCGGGGGCATTTCATCAGTGGAGCGAGAACGCCCAACGACTACCCCGAGACAACAAGTTAACACAAGAGTCACGAGATGGCGTGTTTAAAACAACAACAAACAAGAGGGAGACGTCATTTCCTGATTGATCTGCTACAGTTTTCATCAGCTTTCACCCTGATCATCTTTTGGATTCAACCATGGTAAATCAAGCCTCCAAATGTTGATTTACAACTTTATTAAGGCTTCATAACATTATTGAGCGATGAAATATGATACTGTGCATCTCCACTTCTAGGATAAATCTTTCCTCGTCTATGACTCGCATCCTAGCTGATCTCCGACGTACCTGTGGCTATCCTACACACATCGTGATGTTATGGTGTTTTATTTTGAAGATTTGGTTTTTATAATTTGTTGTATTGCGTGTAACGTCCAGTCTGAGCAGTCTGCTCTATGGAAATTGACGCGTCTCAAGCGTCCATGATGGTGGCTCCAGAGATGCTACTGAAAAATGCTGCAGCGCAGCCCGTGTGCACACTCGGGCACACTGACTGACTGGAATGGCCGTGATAACGAGCAGAGCTGTTAAGCGCCACAGACGTTTCCAGTGTAAATTTGCTTTTAATATACATGATATTTACCAGCCTTCTATAGAGCTGGACAAAGACAATTTCTTTGTATCCGTTGTGTTGGAGAGAGGGACATTAAGGACAGTTGGCCCCAGGACCAGGACAGGGACAGACAGATATTTTATATTGATAATAACAGAATTATTTGAACGTCTGCTACATTTCACACAGGTGAGAGTTGTTCAGAGGTATGAAACACAATTTGACAAGCTGGAACCGTCCCTGTTTGAGGGAATGTGACTTCAATCCAAATTAAGCCAAACAAAAGTGCCTGATGACCATAAAAACAGCCCACAATGTGGTGAATCTGAAGTCATACCACATCCTCCAGTTTCTTGCGGTGTAGTCAGCACACCCATCAACATCCGTGATTAACTGAGCATGACAGAATGGTTCTAAGGAAGTGAACAGCATGACAATCGTCTGACAGCAGCTGGACAAGCACTTGATGGAGCATTGATGGGTGCAAGCAGAAGAATAGCGACGTCTCCGCTGACGGTAGACTGCTGATGAGTGTTAGTCCAACAAATGTGTGTGTAGCTGAGCACAATATATATGAGAGCCCGAGCTGCCGTAAGAGCTGCTGTTCATGTACAGTTTATCTTCTGTTGAAGGACGACATGTAGAGACACTGTTGATACAAATAACATTTCAAAGTCATTTTGGACCAAACCTAGATCAAACCTGCACAAATGGTGCAGTAACATTGTGTTACTAGTTGCTCTTACTGCAGCATTGTATTTGTTCCTTTACACACACACCATTCCCTACCAGACAGAAGAAGGACAAAAAATTAATGGAATCCAGAGCAAATATTTGCATGTGCAGGTGGGACTGATCACTCACATCACAGCATTGCCTAACTCACACAGATGCTAAGTCCATGGTAATGGTTTGAAATTCAAGAAAGGCAGTCAGGGGCAAGATGAAGGGAATCAGAGGTATTGTTCGGTTGGAAGGTGCGATGGTGTCGCTGCGCCACTGAGGCTTCATGTAGTCACTGATGCTGAGATATCTGTTCATGGTCAACAAATTTAAACCAGTTTGTTATTTTATTTGCATGAAGGATGTTTGATTTATGAATACACATTTACATACACAATTACACGACTTCACAGTTTGTGTTTTTAAAGGAAGATATCTGAAAATATCAGCTTCTCTGCGTTGGCAAGGAGCTTTGTTATATGCAAAGTTATAGCCGACAACAACAAGCTACAACAACGCTCTGCAGAGGTAATGACAGTGATCAACATTCACACAGTAGCTAGATACAAATGCACCTGAAATAATCTGCAGACATCCAGAAAATGTTCCTACAAACCAAACATCATTCAGTTGTTTTTCTTGCAAAAATATGCAGAATGAAAAACCTGGAGCTGTTCAAGCGTCTTCACAGACTCTATCCAGCCCCTGCAGACCAGCAGTAATGAGGGTGGGGTGTTTGGATCCACTCCAACCATCGTGAGTATACTTTTTTCGGTGGCAGCATGTAGCGGATGTGGAGAGAAACTAGTAGAAAGAAACTCACTACTGCCACTTTTACATATCATGGCGAACCAGAGCCACACCTAGAAAGATGTTGGTTCTGGCAACGAGTGATAGACATTTCCAATTCAAAGGGCAGCACCAAAGGGTGCATATCAACATACCACGCACACAACTCCCGCTACGACCAATCAGCAATGAACAAGGTGACATTATCAGAGTGACAGAAACGAGTCAATGGCAGAGTTTGTATTGGAGAAGAATGGAAGAGTTTGTTGGAGAAACAGCCATGTAATGAAAATGGATCCTTTGTTCGTCTGTTAAAGAATTGACAAACTCGCTTTTAGTTTAGCAGTCTTCATCCGCTGCAGCCGTCTTTGTTGTGGACTCAACAACTTTGGTGCTACTGTCCTGTTAAGCCCCGCCCACAGACTCTGTACATGACTCTGAGTCCACCTACATCCATTGATTTGATGCAAATCTATATTTGCTGGCGGTAAATCTGGATTTTCAATTTCAGATTTTCAACTTTTTACACAGAGATTCTACAGAATTCACTCAAAGAAGACTACACAGTTACACAATAACACCTCCCAAGAATGCACTTAAATAATTTAAAGTTCAGGAACCATGGAGTGCGACGAGTGGCATAAATCCAGCTTGTATATAATACTTTATATGAATCAGAAATATAGATAAAGCAGTTGTTGGTGTCGTCTGTCCAGGGAGCTCCCAGACACAGTGCCATTTCTTTAGCTACAGAAAATATATATATTGCAATAAATGACCTGCA
This sequence comes from Aeoliscus strigatus, assembly GCA_901007665.1. Lineage (NCBI taxonomy): Eukaryota > Metazoa > Chordata > Actinopteri > Syngnathiformes > Centriscidae > Aeoliscus > Aeoliscus strigatus. Next base: position 47,139 of record CAAKHB010008033.1, on the reverse strand, counting down.
TACACCAGAAAGTGTTACAAAGACGAGAGAACAGCCCCAAAGGATGTCTCTGAGGCACCACCAAATAAAGAGATGTCTCCATGGCTTAGTCGACTTTTGCAGAGTGAAAAAGGTCAACGTGTTGCCATTTTACATGTTAACACGCAAGTGTGGTGTCACAATGAAAAGTCAGCAGAATTAAACAAATATACACACGAGGTGATAGGAGATGTAAGCCTACCTACGTTTAGGGACAGCTGAAAAAAAGGTTTGTAATAACCAATAAATAACTATTCGTTCTGGAAGAGTAATCTCAGCATCTGTAGCTGACTGATTTAAGTGGATTATTACTGCACTCAGAGAGGATCTCTCCCGAAGCGCCCAAACAGAGTAGTAGCAGTCTTAAATAGAGCTAAGGAGGCGACCTTCTGAGGTGTTGCTAGTCAGACACAAAGCCATAGTCACAGAGTTCTCACTATACCAAGTTTACTTAGTGGAAGTGGGTGAAGGGAATACAAAGACATCAATGGAGGGATTCCCTCATGATCGAGACATCAGAAACTTTGTTCTTTCTTGACCGATCACGTTTCCCCCCCGTGTCGCAATTGTAAAACTAGTTGGGAGTTGGCAGAAGGTTTTTCAGGTGCCTCAGGTTCCCCAGTGATGTCATGTGACTTGTTAAAAAGACTTTCCCAAATCATGGAGGCTGTTCCTTATGCGCTTTTGCAGAGTATTTAATGACACACCTACAGTTGTCCTCCCAAGAGAACAACTGTTCTCTGCTTCCACTGGGGCTCAATTTTAGATTTTCATTTGCAAAAAGCATAAACAGCTGCCTAAAATATCTCTTGAGGATACTTGTGTGGCTCATTATTGTCCTATCATGACAATGTCAGGGTGTCACAGCACATTGTATTCTCTAAAGTAAAGGGAGGGGAGAAGGATTTGACCTGGTTGTTGATGCTTTTCACCACAAAATTGTCAGAAATCAAATCATACTCAGTTAATTTTTGTTGCAGTAGTTCTTACTCTCAGATGTATCGAGTTATGGAAAATGTATTACCTTCAGAGTCATTGGCCTCTGCAATTTATTCTTCAAACAAACCACACATCAAGAGCCTCCTGTGCTACACAACACACTAGATCTGCTTCTGGCCAGTCGCCTGACGAGAAAATCTGAGTTCAAAGGGACATGGAGATCAGCGCTCTCCAGAGACTAATGCTTTGACAATGAAATCTACTCAGGTATTCACCAGAGGAAATTTGAAATAGCCCCCTGAAATCCTTCCTGGTATCAGAAGGACTGACCTGGAAGAGTGTGGAAAAGAAGTGAGGAGGGTTGAAACTAAGTCAGGCTGGAATGGAGAGAGGAAGGTTCTTTTAAAGGGTTGGATCATCTCTGTTCTTTTCCTGAACTCGGCTTTACCAAAATACTGATGAAGCTACACTCTCGTGTACACGATTTTGTTCTCGTCATGGAGAAAAAAAAATGTGTTTACGGCTGCAAACTATTATCATTTCATCATTAATCATCTGCTCTGTAAATTGTGTTCTCAAATAATCGATCAGTCTATAAAATGTCAGAAAGGGGTAAAAATGTTGATCTGTGTTGATGAAACTTCAAAATGATGTCAAATGACAACGCCTAAATAGTTCAGACCAAAGCTATTCATTCATTCTCTGCCGCTTATGGGTGTGCTGGAGCCGAGCCCAGGCGGGGTACACCCTGGACAAGTCACCAGCTCAACGCAGGGCCACATGAAAGACATACAACCATTCACGCACACCTAAGGACAATTTAGAGTGACCAATTAATCTCAGCATGGTTTTGGAGGTGGGAGGAAGCCGGAGTACCTGGAGAGAACGACCAGGTACGACAACGACCACCGCACCGTGTCGCCCCAAAGCTATTCAGTTTACCATATTTAAATTACCACAATCATTCATGAAAAAAAAGGTCAAGTGATTACCAAAAAATAGACAATCAACGAATAGCAATCTATTTTTGATAGATTAATTGTTGCAGCCGTGATAAGCAGCATGATCATTTAAAATGGTTTATTGTGTTCTATATTAACAACCAGTCTAGCATTGACGATACTTTGGCAAGTTGTAGTATGTGTAAGGGATAAAGACGATGCAGGGAAGAATGGGAATTTGTGTTTGGATTTGGTAACTATTTGCTGTGAAATTTAGATTTGAGTTTGATTTAATTTTATTTACTTACTTTCATATACTTTACTTTCATATTGAAATATTAAACTTATTTTGTTCCAATTCATAAGAATATCTTGCAGTATTTCGTCATACTGGCAATTAGTTTTTGTAAATACCCAAAAATGTCTTTATTTAGGATGTTACAATGTGGACTCACAGGAATGACCCATCACACGGGAATTGGGCAGAGTCTTAATGTTAACAAGCGTTCTTCCACTGACAATTACTGTCACAACGAATATGCTGGAAGGACAAACATGCAGAGAGAGAATGGTGAGAGGAAGATAACAAGACACAGGTGTAGCCAATTAGGACAATCAAATAATTGGGGGACACACACCAGGAAGTGAGAGCAACGCTTAAACAAAATAAAACAGGAAATGAAGAAAAAACACAAGCCAGCAGAAAACTAATACGTTGAACTCGTGACATTTGGGCCCCTTTGCTCACCCTAATGGTCAGGATGAAGGTTATTTTTTTAAGTGGTTGAACGGTAACGCACAGATTGACAAACCGATATGGCAGCTCCCTATCAAGTCTTGGAGAGGCCGGATATTATGGGACTTCTCAGTCTAGTGGTTTGAGCTGTCCAGGGAGTTTCCATTTCCTCCGTCTGCCGGATCTGCTCCATTCTGAATGCAGGGCAGATCTCCAGCACTGACACTCTGGCCTCAGTCATGGCAGAATGCCAGAGCAGCTGTGGGCATGAGGACCTGTATTTATTGAGTAATATTCTGTATGGGGAGCTGAAGAATCATAAGCTATAGTGACAGAGCACAGAGCTACAGGCTGATGTAGGCACAGCCCTTAAATGAAGAGGCTCCTTGAAGGGGAAGTCACATGTAGGATGTCATTGTAAAGACACATTTTAAATACAGCTGGGTTAATACATGGGTAACTGGACTTGCAGTTAACGACATTTAAGACATTTTGTCACTCATCCAAGAAGTGTCTTCAGTTCGAAACTAAAGTGGGGAGTTCTGCTACTAATACTAAATAACTAGGGGGAACTTTGTTGGTCAGCACCATGTCACCAGGATGAGGATAAAAGCAATGTGACCCAGTGTTCTGACTACTGAGGTGGACATTACGCATACAAACTACCTAAACTTGTTTGCAGGCCAGGTGCACCCATTATTCCCTGATTGTTTCCTGTTCATTTCATCACATCATTTACCACAACAACTCAGTTTTATCTATAAGTAACTAGCCAAAACACACAACATATATATGATCTGTGCAACTAACAGCATCATACATTATGCAGATGACACCATTAGGACTATATTGGGGCAGTGATACAGCCTATTGGAGGAGGATCTTCCAACATGGTGCCATGATAACAACCTCTAAATACCAACAAATCACACTTTCCTCATCTATTGAAAATGTAACTTTTCCATACCTGTATGGATATGAATACCTGTCAGTGTTTGGGTTTTGAGGGTGTGTCTTTGTAGGCATAGCAGAGCAAGTACAAGTAATTCACTGTATTTTTGAATACACAAAACAATAACTTGAACCTGTTTTTCCCTCAACATGGCTTCATTTATCACCGGCAGCAGATAGTTAGCACTGGTCATTATAATAAAATGCAGCACATTAAGAAGACTGCTGACTAGGTTCTAAACCACACACCCTTGTGAAGTGAGTATGGTAATGGAGTGATATAATATGTGCCCAACACTGTAAACTGTGTTTTTTACCTGCAACTTTAAAGCATTTTATGCAACATTAGGAAAATGTCTGAAATGATGCATCTTATTTTGTCAGAATTCAGTAACGATGCCTCAATAATCTCCTCAATTACTCACGTCATTATCTTTCTCTTCTCTGGACCTTATTATAACATGTCAGGGTGAATGCATTAGTAAGTCTGTGGTCAGTGGCAGCGAGTGATGGGTGCTTTGTTACAGCACCAGTGGTGACTTTGCTGTCACTGTCATGCATGTGGTGAATTCCATGTATAACCTACCTCTGTTCTTAATTACACGCGTGGCTGGGGATTACCTTGTCAAAGACAGCAGCATGGATCCACCAGGATGAATTACCATCTGTAGAACTTATTTACATGCAGTGATTCCAGGAGTAACCCCCAGGCCATTGATGATTACATGTAAATTGGTGTGACTCATTTCTGTACCAAACATGTTTCACTGGGTGTAATATTAATGACAGTTCAGCACAGATATCCCAGCGCTGATACCCTGGACATCGTGCTAATTGTAGTTCTTTGAGCATCAAATCACAGTCTACCTGGTAAGCAAATCCAGAAATCATTACCAGAAGAATTCTTAAAGGTATCTTTAAAGCTTCCCCAGAGGAAAGGTGCTCTTTACAGAGACACTGTAGATATTTCACTATTTAACCCTGCTTTTCTCTGTGAGGTTTTGCAATTCCCAACTTGTGTCATCATACTGGTTTCTGTGTCACAGTTACTGCATTTGAATTGTAGAACAGCTGCTTTATCTGAAAATGTATTTCCGAACCAAGCAAATAAATGAGATATGCAAAATGAGTAGATGCCTTTGATGATAATTAATGTGATCAGATCCATTCGTCTGCAAAAGTTGATCCCTATCATCATTATAGTTTACACTTCAGTTTCCTGCAAGTTTTAAAGAAACCTTTAGTGTCTGATTTCCTCTGTCCATCTAATTTTGTTCCACTGATGTAACAGGAGTGATGAAAAATGCACGACACATTTTCATTTCGACGTTGTTTCACAATGAGGCCATGGGGCAATTTTCCACCGATGGGCTGTGAGGTCATTCCATCAATTCTTGTCAGCGTAGGAAACATCATTTGAGTCCTGGCAGTGACTACTTCAGAGGGCGATAATCCAATCTGGATGAAATGTCACAACAAACCTCCAATTGCACCTCTATTTTGCCATTGTGCACAAAGGTGGAGCAAAAAACAAAAAAAAAAAACCACACGTCTCAGGTTTTGATGAAACATGATCATTCATTTGTCCAAAAGCCTTGTGTTCTGTCAACTGAGCACACACACACACACGCACACACACACACACACACACACACTTCTCGATGCCCCCAGTCTTTAGTCATGAAGCTGTTATTCAATTTGGTCTTCCCCCCACCTCCCTGATTGTATGTCTTGTGGGTCATGTTACCTCAGGGGGTTGTTAATGGCAGTATAAGTGAAAACACAAAATATAGGAAGAAGCAGAGGTTCCAGGAAGTGGGAATGATAAAGCCCAAACTGATGGAGGGGCCTTAGGCGCCAGATGTTCTGTTGTGTGAACAACATGTTTTGATTTTTTTTTTCTTTTCTATCATCTCCACTAGATTTACAGGGGAAAGTACCTAAAATGATCTATTATCACTCTATAAATACTGTCTCCACTGAACCTTAAATAACGACATCCTCAGTCAGTGTCTTTGTGGAGTCAGAATAAATTTACTACAATGTAGAGCTGTAACATATTATCCTTCACTTAAATCCTGAAGGCATTGATATTTGTTTGTGTAATTCAATTCTTTGTGTATAAAGCATCGCTAGTTGTGAACAGAAAAAAGTTATGCACAGAGCTGTTTCATAGTTTTACCTAACAGTTCGGCAGGCGAGAGTATAAATTCAAAAATGAATTAATACAATTGCAATCTGTCCTTCATTTTATGTATGTGCTGTTAACACACTGTTATCATAAAAATCATACTAACTTAGCAGCACCATAAGCTTTGTCACCTTAATTCCTTGTAAACAATGAGAGAAGAGCTGGGATGGTCTGTCTAAATTGTATGTTCTGGAAATACAAAATACACCAAGTGCTCTCTCGGGAACACTGTAATTAAAGACTAAATATAACTTTGACCTCTAGTGAAATCACATTAATTTGACTAATTACTGCACTGTGGTTATTTAATAAAATATAACGTTGGTAGATAAATGCCGTAATGTGGAAAATGTTAGCTAACAGTTTCCTAATTAAACAACCTGCAGGCGACCACAAACATTACCATCAAAATTGAATACCCCCGCCCTCCATCTTTATTCAAGAACATGGCCTTTTAATTTGAGAACATGACTTCATAAAATTTGCATTCACCTTCAAGAGAAGGGCTCATGCAACAGCATCTGAGTGCAAGTGTGCTCAAACCTGCACATGTAGAGGATGAATCAAGAACGGATTCTCTCATACAGTAATAATAATAAGACGCTGGTTTAAACATTTTTCACTTAGTAATTGAAGTCATTTGAAGTAAATATTTGTTATATGTGTGTATCAAATCCAGTACAGCGGTTGGTTATAAAAAAAGGTGTAATCTCATGCTCTGTTGTGTCTCCACGCCCTCTGACACTCTCACTGCTGTGGCTGCTCGGGGCCTGATTCTTTAATCAATAAACCGATGTCGCTGCTCAATAGCCCGGCAGAGGCTCTGCCCAGTGCTTCGGTGTGGTTGTCACACCACAGCTTTCTGCACCACTCACAACAGGTTTATCCAATAATGCACGACCATGCAAAGACGACTGTCCTTTTGAAAAGATGGTGCCGTGCCGGCCATTGGTGGACGTGACGCGAGGCGATAGGGTCCAAATCCCTGGGAAAGACTAAGTTTAATATCTTTCATGTAAGAAAAAGACATAATTGGAATGTGTTTCTTTCCTTCTGTACGTTCTTAGCAAAACAAACTATTTTAGCTTTAGTCTAGTTAATGCACCAGTTTCCAACAAACCCATTTATGCTCTTATTCTCTTATTCTTATTATTGACTTCACCAAGAATGTTGATTTTTTTTTTTTTTTTTTGTTAGTGTTGTCTCTTATTGGAAAAACAGTTGTACCAAATTTCAATAAACCTACTGTGGCATGAGGCGCTGTGGTGTTTTTTTTCTTCTGTACAGGTTAATGAAGCTCTGCTTTGTCTTTTGCTGTCCCCTTCAGGATTTGCATCTGAGAAATTTCTGGGTTCTCCCTCCCTACAGCAGTCCAGGAAGTGTCTCTTTCATTATTTATTCATAGAGATGGATACATGACAGCACCACAGCTGTTCATAGGAGCAAATAACATCGCATGAAATGATCATCTTTGGGGACATCTTGGTTGCCATCGAGCCGTCACAATTAAAATGCATGTGATGGAAGCCACATTTGTGATTCTGTTCACAGAACGCTTACAGAACAACTGATTGGTATTCAAGACCTCTGTTTGACTTCTGTCTTTAGAGCATTCATTTTAATGAGTAATGTGTTCCACTTGGTTGGGTATCATTTCCCCCTCCCACTGAAGCAGTTCACTGACCCCACTGTGGTTTATCTGGTTGATTTTAACCCCTGTTGCCATCAAGTACACCAATATTAGCTAATCTAACATCATGAAAGATTTGTGTCAGAAGAAGACTACACGGACCTTCCTGATGTCGTCTCATGGATCCGTTAACTCTGCTTCCTTTGCCAGCATGAATGTAATACAAAATACAAAATACAAAACACAAATTATTCTCATGATTACAGCTATAATGGCACCAGCCTTTCAAGATTGGCCTTTTCATGACAGCCAGGACATTTTCCAGTATGTTATCTTCCCCAACAAGAGCCAACAGTGTCTCCGGTGTTCTTTAGTGGTCTACAGTGAAATGTTGTATCAATAAAACACAGAGACAGTAGACAGTGGCTATGAATTATTGAAAAGCGCTGGGGTTCAGCTGGGGTTCTAATCTCCACAGTGCAGTTAATTTGATTTTTTTTTTTTTTTTGTTTCCTGGTTTGAAATCAACCTGCAATGCACCATCCATCCATGCAAATACCAAATACAGTCATAGGAGCAGAGTGGTGGGCGAGTAAATGAATGATCCTGTGATGCTAATGTCCTCTGCCAGCCAAGGTCTTGCTTAATAAACCTCAAGATGAGATGGGCGTGCGAGAAATAATGTGATCAAAAATAAGCCTTGTCAATTCAGGCCCACACACCTGAAGCCACAGCTGATAATGGAAGTGGAACCTGTAATGAATGTGTAGGGGGAGAAAGAGGGCAGCAGGTTATTGTAAAGTGCATTCATGTTGTGCAACCTGCATCAAGTCTGTGAAGTAAATATCAATATCTCAGGTTAGCAGCTGATCAGGGGGAAGCATTTGCTCAGCGAGAGGGAACGCTGAACCGAGCTCTGATTTAGCTCGCTGGAAAAGTCGTTCACACACACAGCAGGTGGAGTCGGCTCTGAGGCATTTCTCCGTTTTAATGTAAGGCAACTCGCAGGCTCCAAAAAGAAAAAAACAAATTGGTCGATAAATACAATGGGTTATTATTGCTCAGCTGCATCAGGACAGGGGATTTGAAGTCCCAGGCTTTCTAATTAGTCATTCTTATTAACAATCCATTTGAAACAAGTGAGGAGGTACTCAGCCAGGAGTGCAGGAGAGGGGAGTCTGAAAGCAGTGAACGTTACACAGCTGGACGTAAGGTGACCGTGAGGTGAGGTGTAAGGTAGCTGGTGTATCTGGTCTTCCTCTGGTGGGGGTTGTGTGCGCCCCTGCAACCGGCCGCCTCGCGTCTCCCCCTGGTCTGGGTCTGGTGGCTTGCTTTTTTGTGCCCTAATTCTACTCTGGACTGCTGGGGGCACTGCAGCGCAAAAGCTGCAATATTTCACAGTATAGAACCCCATCCTGTGACAACTCTCATTAGCACAAACATTCAACACACACTATCACATTCATCCACCATTACGATATTCCATTTTGCAAAATCTTTCCCCATTGTGTTGGTTGGATTTGATAATACAAACTTTCACTGCTAATGTCTCGTGAGTAATATTGCAGCTGCTGTTGCTTCAATTTGTTTTCCTTTATTAATCAATTTATTTGATTTTGTTCATTTTATGTTATTTGGGTTTTTTGCTTCTGTCTCTCTACCATTACCATTCTGTATTGTTGATATTTCATTACTTTTCAGATGTTATTGTCAATGTCTTTTCCAATGTTAATGCATTACGGTGTTTTGTTCTGCTCTGTATCTCTTTCTAACCCCCCTCCTCCTCCTGATTGTTTCACTAAGGAACACTTTATTTCTTGAGTAGAATAGCACTGGAACTGATGTGTAGTGATGAATGTATACAAGCTGTTGAAAAGTGCTTTAAAACAACTACATTTGCCAGAGGCTGTGCTTTCAGAGTGCCCATCATTCAGGATTACACAAGTTACAGGCAGTAATGGTGTGTTCAAGTTGTATCGGATGTCCGAGATCGTACATTGCAGTGTTCAGTGTGCAGTTTAGCATATGTTGTGTTCCATGCTACCCTAACTACACCTTAACAACAAATTCATTGTCAAATAATGCAGTTGTGTGTGTATGATTCACTGAAATAAACAAATTAGTGAAAAATGAGTCAAACAAGTTAATAATAACAGGTAATACTGTGAACCATCATATTGAATTTGGAATTCAGGGTCTGAATCTGATTAAGCTACTGGGTAATGTCAAAGTAAAAACGCGTAAACTAGCTAACAAGCCAGCACCACATCATCATGTCGCCTGTTGTGGCTCAATGGTCGGGTGGCGTGAGGGGGTGGCGTAATCAGAAAGTTCTTAGTTGAAGCCCCAGTAATTTGTCGATCAACTCTGGTAATTATCCACTTTAGCAATTAAATGGTGACTGGCTGATTGTGAACCGTGTCAGTGTTTTTAGAGATTTTCACTGAAAATAGAGCTGACAGCAATGAGCATCATCCACTGTGATGTCTTCTCATGTGATCTTTATAAACTGCCACCAAATCAATAAAATATATGGTCATAAATATAAAACTTTTTTATTCGGGTTTTATCTCCACGCTGCATTTGTTCTGTGGAACACGCTGTTCACAACCACTTATTCTCTCTGAGGGATATTTGCATCGTAGTAAGGAAAATACATACAAGGAGACATTTCATCCAACCCCCATCCTACACATCCTCCAACATTAGGAGGAGCATCTTGTACTACGCTCCCATGTGGCAGAAATCATTTCAATCAGTGGCTATATAACATGCAATGGCATTTAATGTCCCCGTGGCTCTGTTGTGGACGCCCGTGGCACTGTTATGTACGTTCAATTCCTCAGCTGAGGATGATGTGAGGTGACAGAGGATTTGGTCGGGATTGGTGTGACATGCACTCTTGTGGACAACAGGGAGCCATCCTCGAAAACACAGTGTATTTTGTTTTCCCTGTTCACCTGAGTCATTTGTCTGTCAAAGACACAGCCTAAAGGACCCACAGCAAAGTGACCACATTTCTTTTAGACAATTACAGGATTACAACTATCTGATGTGCAACAGATCACGTTAATTAGTATGAAGTCATTTGTCCTGACACAGTTGCAACACAGAAGGAACTCATTCTGTCTTTGTTCATTCACACCAAGAATTCATTCAGCGGAAACTAAATTGTCTTCTTCCATCTCAATCACTTTACACCGTGCATCAACTGTGCATACCGGGGAACAAAACCACAACAAAGTTATCATAATTACTTACCTAATCACGCCTACTGAAGAAGACAATGACGATATACCAGACACCAATCCATTGCATGTTTGTGTGTGTATGTATATTTCAAGAGACAAAACAAACAGATGACTCTGTGATGAAAATAACTTTAACTGTTTAGTATTAACCATATACTGGTAAGGGATATAAGGAAATGATCTGTAAATTGATACCTGTGAGAGCTGCGTTTCTGAACCTTCATACACCCCTTCGGGGGTCCTCCGCTCATGAAGACTATTTCACTATTTTCACTTCATTATTCATTACAAAGGAACACAAGCATCCACAATAATCTGCAATATGCTGGATGCAGTTGATAAAGCTCTCCATTGCATTTAGAAAGGGGGATCATTTCCTTAAGAGGGGTGAAGCACCAAAGCAACAGTTGCAGAGAGACTGCAACAGATGTGTAAATTAGTCAAATATCCAAACGAAACTTTGCTGAGCAGACGAAACATTGCTGTTCAGACTTTATTCTATACCTTTGTTTCTCATCCCTTTTCATTGCCCTAGTGATCAGGGCACATCAGCTGGCATTAGTCAGCCTCTCAGGCTGATCTATTAAAGGCATCTTTTCTCTGGAGCAAAGTGGGAGGTATTACTTTACACAACTAGTCCCCCCAGCTGCCCCAAGGTCACAAAAACTCATTAATGGGGTATTAATGGCTCAGAACGCTCAGTCGAAGTCTCGTCCGAGCAGCCATCTGTGACCATACAAGGAGTAATCAGAGGGAAAGAGAAGTAAAATTGTACCTCCATTAGCAAACAAGTCTCTTGCACACAGTGTAGCAGAAGAATAAGTGATAGTCTTTACCTTGATCTTTGCGGTCAGAGCTGTGGCCAGACAACAGGAAGAGGAAGTCCCGACAGGTGTCCTGGTCCAACAGTGAGCTATTGTGAAGGCAAAGGTCAACAATTAGGTCCACAGCTCTCTGACAGTACATGTCATACTCCTCTTGATCAGAACTCATGCTCCCAGCTGCATCCTCAGCCGTGTGCGCTCATCTAAGTGGGGACACACACACACACACACAATGTACACACACACACAAGTGCTGCAGCGTTCCATGCAGAAGATAGCAACTTGTTCCTGTCCTCGGCTGATTCCTCTCCTTCATCAGGAATCTCTCAAGAGTGTTTACACACAAACGTGAGTGCATCTGTGTGTGTGCGTGTGTGTTTGTGTGTGTGTGTGTGTGTGTGTGTGTGTGTGGTGGAGGGGCTGTTTGTGTGCAGCGTGGGAAGTGCATGAGCATGTTGCATGCATGCCAGCCTATGTGTGTGTGTGTGTTTGTGTGTGTGTGTGTGTGTGTGGTTGTATGTGTATCTGTGCGTGAGCATTTGTGCAGTTAATGAGCCCAGAAGGTATAATTACTGCATCAAGTCAGAGCTGAAGACACAACAACCATTTTCAATCATTGTAATACCTGTTACACCAAGAAGAACCCCGTCAGCGCCCCCAAACCCACACATACACACCTCTGCTGTGTATTTGCTGCTCTTCACTACAGCCCCCTGAATCTCACTGTAGTGCCACTGCTGCTTGTTCTTTCTGAAAAAAAAAAAAAAAAAACTCATAACGATCACCGGGCTTGTTTTTCTCAGGTCGACTGACGTGGCTGCTCCCTCAGGTCAGTGTGTCTCCTGTGATGAATTTCCCCGAGGTAAACCACCTGTGACTGCAAGGTCTCACTGCTCCCACCGACAGCCCTTCACAGCTGATTGTGATCTCTGAGTGTTTACAGCCTTTAATAATGGGGGTTGAACCGTGTGTGAGAGAGTGAGCTGCACAAATGATCGTTATCGAATGCTGATATATGCTTATTAACACTGCCATGTCTGTAGGTTTGTTTGTCAGTATGATTACAAACTACCATGCTGATTTTTACATGAAGGCTGACCAGTAGCTAATTACTAACCTCTTAAAGTTTGTGGAAGATCTATTCATAATGCCTTTGAATCTTTTTTTAGCACAACTGATTAATCCTAATATTTTTGTGTGCATATCTGTGAAGGTTCTCAGTCATCCAGGTCATCAGCTAAGCTTGAGTTCTAAATGACCAGGTAGGTAATTCATTAAGTGAGTAATTCAGGACCTAAGTAACACGTAAATGAAAAATCTAAGAAGCTTCTTGGATCAGTGGCAAAACATCTTCAAGCAAACTAAGTTAAGTTGCCTGCGTTTCAACCCAGTGTTCCAGTAAATCACACATAGAGCAGCTTGTTTAATGGATTTCCCAAATCCTGAAATTCATAAACGGATTTGTCAAGTAATCTTACTTCTTGGAAAAAGAAAAGAAAAATGGATGCATTGCATTAGCATGGCGTTATCGTTCATCAGGAGCACAATCATACTTTCATGCATCACCGATCAGAGCAAATCATTCCAGCTGTTCTGCAGTCATTTAACATCATCCATCTTTAAGTTTTCTTCATTTGTCAATCTGTTTGTCAGAAACTGTTGGTGCTGCGGGATGATTATTCATGTAGGGTTTGTGCGCACAACATGAGGTCACATTTATTTTCAGCAGCTATAGCCGATGCACATTGAAGCGGCTGGTGCAGTCGCATCGGAAACGTCGGACCACCGATTTAAATCAGTGAATCTCTCCATCCTTAGTGTGAAGTGGCAGGATTCTCTGCAGTCAAGGTCTCTAGTTTGTCCACATCGCTCCAAAGCAACATGAGCAGTTAGTGTCCTATGGAAGTGCATAAGTGTCTTATGGAAGAGGTGGGGACAAGAAGAAAGTTGTTGAGTCAAACCACTTGATACCAAATGTAATTCCTTCATTTCCGGTAATGGGTCACGGTCGTCCTGACCCTCGGCCAGCAAGGCCACATGAAAGACAGACCAGCCTTTACACTCGCATTCACACCTACAGCAATTTGGAGTGTCCAATTAACTCCGCATGCAGCCTCAGCCTCAGCCGAAGTACCCAGAGAGAACCCACACAGACACGGGGAGAGGATGCAAACTACACATGGAGTTGGAGCCCAGGGCAGGAATCAATGATCTTCTTGCTATGAGGCAACAGTGCTACATCATGGGGACAAAAACATGCCTTGGAAAAAGACACATTTATATACATATGTATCGGAATTTGCTTGGCCTTTTGCATTAATTATATTCTTAACTTATCCATTAATCAACATAATTAATTGAACTCTGTGACGAATCAGGCAGTGAAATAATTTCATGCCTCCATAATTACAAAGTTATATTGACTTTAACCAGATATTGGTTGACTTCCTTCTTTAATTGTTGTAAACCAGTGCATGAATTCCGACAACATCTCCTTTATTGGGCTATTGTTCCTGTGATGGATAATTGAGAGCTTATAAAGGCAAGGTGATATTGGAACTGGGGTCTGCTGGACTTCCTATTATTGAAGATTGCATCTCCTCATCCTGGACAATCCTGATTAGCAAGCAAATAACCAATGGTTTCCATCTGATGGTTTTCAAAACAGTCAATTACTTTCCTGCATCTGCTGCAGATCCTGATTCGCTTCTTTTCTTTGCCCCCTAGTCCTGTTTAATGTATGCAGGTTCACTGCTACCTGTGCCGCACTCATCGGCCAGTTGCTCGACATTGAACCAAAAACGACACAGTAATTCCCTCCAGTGTCATTAAAGCAGCCAGTATAAGAGCTTTAATGGCGAAGGAAAATAGACCTGGGATGTAGCAGCTCTTCCCTCACGCCCATAACATTATTTAGAAGGCGATGGCCACAGTGTTTGTGCCACAATTGTATGTAATGGTTCCTTGTTAACTCCCATTCCATCATTCTGGGAGACAGCTGGGAAATAACCTGCCATAAAAAGATAATAAACCATTACAGAGAGAAGCTTTCAACATCTTTCCCCTTTTTCCAATTTAGTATGAGTCGTATCTATGTGCTACAGTTTGAGGTAAACTTGTATACATTACAAGGTTGTAAACTAAGATAAAACTGCAGCGCACTGCAGACCAGCACAATGATATCAACAGCAGCTGGGGCAAATATCAATACAATTTAAATCTATAACTTTGATAGTTTGGAATGCCCGCACTCTGTTTGTTAAGCACTGATTTAACTGTGCTGTATTTTGTAGCTTCCTGGTTAATTATTCATGAAGCACAGTAAAAAGAACTCAGATAAATGTATTCCTGTGTCTAAATAATTTAAAGCACTGCAGCTACAAAACCATTTTATAGAAGAACAAATAGAACCCTTCTGTTTGCTAAATTAACATGATGATAAAACAACTGCCCGAGGAGCCTGTTGGGACTAGAACACTAACTACTAAGCCAACACTTTTAAAATGTGTCTTTCTGCCTCTGCCGGGGATTAAAGCTATTAATAAATACTGATTATTTCATTGCAGGTGCAGACATATTTTGTCAGTACATGAGGGGTTGTGGCTCTTGGTTTGATGTGCTAATCGACTTCATCAGTGGCAAATCTTTGTGTGGCTGCAGATGTTGAACTTCATTCATTCGTGGCTGATGAATGACAAAGGCTTGGTTACAAAAAGCTATGCTAATCCACACATGAGGATTTCTAGGGGATATCAAAAATATAAACTGAAACTCAAATTTCTTGTCATCATCTCTGATTTACTCTTTCAAATTTTACCCTTATATTGCTGTTAGCAAACATTTATTAATTGCCAATGCCCCTTTTCCACGACAGAGTTGCAGCCCTGCTCGGCTCTACTTGACACAACTGTACTTGTACTGGTTTGGTTGCAGACACAAGGTTTTCCATTAATTCAGTACCTCCTCGACATGAGTGGGGAAGGAGATATACAGTAGGTAGTGGATTGTGAAATGTGTGTATCTTGTTATCTTATTGTTCATTTCATATACCTGGATTCCATATATAGTATATAAACACTTACTTTTCCTTTTTTCTCTCTATCTTTGCATTTTTCCACTCATGCATTCAACACATGCAGCTGCGTGTTGGTGTGTTATTGTAATTGTGACGACGTGTTAATCAAAGATTCCTGTCTCAGCTGTGGGGCAAAGAAGAAAAAAAAAAATTCTATTTTAATTCATCGTTAAGCTCATTAGTAACAGTCTTAAATTGTGTGCTCAGGGTTTGACGGATGATGCAGTGCAGCTACAATACGACAGATGAGGAGTTGATCTGAGAAAAAACAGATCTTCCAATAATATCAGACAAAAGCCTGTTGGCTTTACACGGAAAGATTCACATTCTATTTCTGTGAGGTCCTTTACGGGGGCTGAAATAACGGAATTTGATCATGTTTTTCAAAGAGGACGAGCAGCAAACGAACAAGAATTACATTTCCTGCAGGGTAGCTAGGGATCAACATAATCGCAGTGCATCCAGGTGAAATGTGCACCGCATCGCTTCATCCCAACACGTGCAGAATGTAATTGAGGTGTTTAATTGAGCTCCTGTCAACATGGCCCAGAAGAGTCCAGGGTGGAAGAGTTGATTCGCTGCTCCTGCTGTTGTGCATATCAATCATAAGTCACACAAATACTGTCAGTGTTTCCCTGTTCAGTATTCTCATGTGGTCTCTGTGGGTCAACAGTAATGCAGAATGTTAAACATAATTCATGTGTGCAGTTTTCCAAAATTAAGTCATTTTCATGTTTACGAAGTGGCTGCAGTTTTGTAAGAAAATAATCTTGTATCCGTATGTTAAACATAGTGTGGGAACATAGGGTATTAGATTAACTTACCAAAGGTGCATGTGGTAATATCCCTTTCTTTGCTTTTAGTCTGATCTAAGATAATTGTGTCTTAGCTGCAGCTCATTACACAAACAATTTCCATACACAGAATTTTCATGCAAATAAACAAAGTAATGTTTTTTGTAGTTGCATTGAGTTTAAGCTGGCTTTGTTGTCTCTTAGTTGTCTGGAGCTGCATGATGGAACATTCCATTTTGAGTGAATTTTGTACCATCAAGTGATTGAGACGCAGAGGTTCCCAGACTACCCGGGATGACTGTTGCAGGTGAGAAATGATTAGATACAATTCAGGAGATTTTCACAGGACTTCACGATGACTGACGAAGTTCCAGCATTCTGAATTCTGGGAAAGATGAGCTGGTGTGTTATGTAACATACAGATACAGTATATCCCCCCACCCCAACAAAATAATTGAATAATGTCAAAATGATATAGTTACTATAGTTTTATTACTTTGAAATTTTCAAATGACAAACCCTTACTTTTGCATGTTCAAATTAAATAAAGCCAAATTTAACATCTCAACTATTAAATATGCCACAACTATAACTATCCCAAAAAACTATTTAACATTTTATATTTTTGTACAAAATATAAGCTATAAACTATTTTCTGACTAAATTTATTTCAGTCTGTCCTCTGACTTATGTGAGCATTTTGTTCTTGACACGAATAATTGTTCTATTTTCATACTATATGAATATTGTACTCTGACTTTGGAACAATAAAGCTGTTAAAAAAAGGCTGCCTGTTGGTTCTGTCCTGTTCTGTTGTATCTGTTCTGTCATCATTCTGTTCACATATCTGTGGGACAAATTCAGCAGCGGGTGCATGCGCACTAGGGTAGAAGATCATGTTTCGAGTAGAAGATCGGGTAGTGACAGTGCCTTTGGGCCAAAAGCAGCTTCCTCTGAACTTCAACCAATTCACAACCAACCAAATGATCTTTTAACTGAGTGGAAACATTGCGTTCTGTGGTATCTACATTCATCTTGAGTTTAAGGGGTTCTTCATCGAAAATTGATCATCGAAAATTGATTTACTCTTTAGTTTCTCCTGATTATATCTACATTCGTTACATGGAGACTACGTGGAAGTCTGAATGTAGTTCTCTTTCCTCCTAAAGAACATTAGTTGCTCCTCAGAACATGATGTTGCTCAGCAGTTGGTCACAAAATGGCTGTGCTAATGACCAGCCTTTAAGAATTAATGTGGAAGCTTTTTCATGAGCACCTAACAGACAATCCCAGAGGAGCAACTGTCATCTAATAGTTGATTGGTAATTTAAGATTTTTTTTTCATTGCTGTGTTTTCAAGCAGGTGCAGATGCACAGTGAGGTATGAAATGATGGACCTAAATAAGTCTGTTTTCATTCCACAGGGGGGAAACGTGAAATGTGGTCACCACGGCAACCCTACCCATGTGCACACAAGCTAAAGAAATTGAAGTCAAGGAGCAAAGAGAAACTTCTATGTTTGATCACCAATGTCTGAAACGCAATGTGACAAACTTCAAGCGTCACAACAAATTGTGTAATAGAATGATAAATTTGTGAGCAGTAAACAGCTCACAGTCTGCTGTCACATGGCTGAACCACCTGAAATTCTCCCTGTTCAGATCGTTAAAAACAAAGTGCAATTTAGGGATGACTGAACTTTGACTATCATAACACAGCATTACACCTCTGTTTGGGCTTTAGCACAGATAACAGATTAACGAGTTTTCACTTGTTGCCTGCTACCTGATATTTCTTGCTCAAACCTCGGCTTCCCTACAGAATGAACTCATTCAGGCAGAGTGATGTTTGCCCGTGAAACCATCGTGTGAGATTTGCTTCTCTGCAGATAAATACACCTAAATGTTATCTCAGAAATTGAGAATTTCCATTGAATAATTTATTTCAATCTAAGCGTGGACAGACAATAGTCACATGAGGAGCAAATATGTTTTATTTGTTTATTTTTGTTTCTTTTTGCAGGGGAACAATCCAAACACCTTTTTTAAATGAAAAATTAAATTGCATATCTTATGAGGTACATACACTAAGAATGTTCTACCTGATTGAAAAAACAACCATACAGCCCGTTGTTTACTCAACATATATGCTACATGTACATATACATACAATATGTACATACTGAAAACAGATGTACAGGGAAAACTGGCCCGAATCTGACTTTTTTTGTCCACATGCGACGCATATGTCATATATATATATATATATATATATATATGACTGTCTGAACAGCACAAATCAGATTTTTTTCACATCTGACCCAAGTCACTTTCATATGTAGTCCTAAATTGGATGCATATGTGCTTTCAAAGTGACCTCATTCTAAATGGTCATGTAACATTTCATTCGACTTTTACAATGTTGAAGGGAGACAGACGTCACAATTCTGTGTTGTGCAGTGCATATGTCTTATGTTGAAACAAATGTGCTGAGGGGCCTGCCAGCAGCCCGCCTGAATCACAGCCATTCAATATAAAAGGCTCTATTCTCCTTGTGAATCTCTTCTACATTTAAACATATTTGGTATAATTGTGTTCAAGCAGCAATCCAGCAATCCACCACAAGCAGGCAGTGGTCTTTGTTTATTCTAATAATCAGCCATCCTCTGCCCACCAACTCTTGGTAATCTTCACAGATAATAGCACAGCTGCCACAGAAATGTGTCAGGAGGCAGGGGCACCGAAACCTAAGCATCTTTGGTGAGAAGGAGGCAAAGCAGCTCCTCAAGAGACAGCACTGCAGAGAACATAAGGCTCTCCAGCCCTTCCAGGATTTAATGTCTTATTATTTTCTTCACACTGTCCAAAAATGAGCAGTTTTGTCAACTGCTGTGTCACAGAGAAGGAGGATACAGGATGAGAAATGACAAAACTCCCAAAACTTGCTTTTCATAAAGCTGGGATCACATATGTGAGGATCAAGAATTCACTGGTTAAGGGATACAGCTTGTATTCAATAGCTCTGGAGTGTAATAAGCAAATGCAGAGTCAAATAAAATATTATTATCCAATTATTTCTTTCCTGTTGCTGTCACAGCACTTGAGTGTCACAACATCTGCTCCTGGTATAATTGAATTTCTTTTTGGCAGATTGTAGGAGGGAAGATGAATAATACTCATATTACATCTCGTAGACAAGCATGTTGTCACTGAGTGTCATCATGTAACCAGCACAGTTGGCATTTCAGGCAGGTTCACACTAAAGTGAAATATTACACATTAAGGTGATTACGACAATTAATGATGTCTATTTATCATTTATCATTTGAATTGTAGGATGTTGTGGAGAGTTGGAGTCTCCTGTTATACCAATCTATGTATATACTGTATGATTGAAGAGGAACAATCATACACAAAAAATACACTATTTGTGTACAGTGTGTTGTGCACAAAAATATATTACATCTCCTGAAGATTTTTCGTTTTGTATTTGTATTGGGTGAATAGCATCATCAAAGAGCCCTTACATGTACATAGATGAATGTCTACAATGTGTACAATTGTGTAGATCGTTGGAGCTGTTATTCATAGATTCTGATGTTGGTGTGCAGATGTATCTTCATGCCAAAGATGTACACCATGTGACCCTTCCATATATAAGTCTTGCATGGTGGCATGGAAAATAAAAAAAAATGTTCCTGCACACAAGTCAGTCGTTAACATCCTCTGCTATTTTGTTTCGATTGTGTCACTGTGGTTGCTAACCCTGGGCCATCAAGCACTCATGCGTACACCATGTGACAGCGTGATTGTGTCATGTTTTGGAGGCACACTGAACTGACAAATGCAGAGTCCTCTGTAGTGAGGAGAAGAAGTGAACTGGTATTATACATGATTTGGAACAAACAAACAATGAATTATAACTTCAGAGTTACTATTTATGCTTTGACACCTCCAGCTTTAAGTATCGAATTCTATATTTGCATCTTCTATTCTTCATTCTACTGAAGAAGGAACTTCAACACAGACATTTTTGACAGGGTGCATTTAAAATGTCGGCGTGGTAGTTACAATGGTGGTCGAAGTATGAGTGGTAGTAGTAGCGATAGCAGAGGAAGTAAAAGTTGAAGTAGTCAGACACAGAACCCACAGACAGCAGTGTTCAATCACCAGTGGAGTTTCATTGGATCAGACTGCAGATTATCACAGAGGCTGAGCAGCTCACAAATTATTCATCACAATAAATCAGCACTTAAGTGTTTTTACCAGTAAACGCAACAGCAACAGAAAAAAGTGGTTCACATATACCGTTAGATAAACTCTAATGTGCAACTGCAAGCACAGCACAAGCCAGACTGATGACTGTGTGCAGAAACTGAGGATGTTTGAGTTCCTTCACTGCACAGTGCATCTTATTGTAGCCACACACATTCAGTCGTATCATTCAATAGTGACCATTAAATGCTGTACTGGGATCGTACAACACACACACACACACACTTTGATGCCTGAGTGAAAGATGCTCTTTATGGCTTGGTTGACAGCACATGGACAGAGAGGCTACACTGCTGCAACATGGAACAACAAACAAAAAAATGTGTCTCTTGTCTGAGCTGCAAGGGTACTCTGATGCACTGCATCTCCTTCACTACATGAGAAACATGGCAGTTGCATCACTTCTACTCTGGTGCTCAGCTTTGGAGAAATGTTCAAGACAATTATACACTTTGGAAAAATTTTGGTTCCCCTCGTCTTTTGATATGTGAAGACTGTGGCACATGTTGCTGCGATGTTTCTACTGCATTTTGAGCTACGGGACAGAAAATATGTTAGTCTGAGTTATCAAATATCATTGTTGGGGGCCAATTTATACAAATTACGACACAAACCAAACACTATTTCTATGAATTACACACTGGGTTGCAAGTGACCACTACGAGGTTACGTAAAGACGCTAGCGTGAACTCTCCAGTCCAGGGGACAATGCAGGGGCTAATAGTAGAACTAGTGCGTTCCACTTGGAGCTCAATCTGAATTAGTCATTTACC
>CAAKHB010008033.1:0-22073 GCA_901007665.1 Aeoliscus strigatus | reverse complement strand
GCTCTTGATCAGTATTATTCTCTAGCAGTGATTAGCGTTTGAATACCCTAATTATTAATTCGTCAAAGTCAACTTTATTGTCAAATATACTGTATATGCGTGACATACAGCAGAGATGAAATTACAGACCTCTCAACACACGGTGCAAACAATATAAAAAAAGTACACAATAGTGCATATATTAAACTAGTACTCACTGTAATATAAATAGTGCAATAAATTAAGAACTAACTGGATAAATATACTAACTAAATTAACTAAATTTAACCGTACCATTAAGTGGGAAAGAACAAGAGAAACATAAAATAAGCAACCAAGGCACAAGGTAGAATTATCGTGCAAATTTCTTTTTTAATTAAATTGAATAATTTAATAATTTAATTTGTTGTTGTAAATTTGGCTTTAATTGTAACCAGTGTCTATATGTATATATTTTTATATTTCTCCATTTTCTTGTCATTACTGTTTTTCTGAACTATGAAGCCTAGTGTCTGAAACCTTGTTTTGCCACAAGAGGTCCCCATTTATTTATTCATTGATGCATTTTATACTTCTTCAAAAACAAAATTAGTGAACAAAATTTTTCTCTTCCTGCAACCTAAAGCAGGATAAAATACTTGGGTGTGACTCACATAATGTATTAAAAACGACTTTGAACTTCAATCGTTCACATATAAGACTGTACTGTATAATACTGACTGACGAACTGAAAACGTTTAGATCGCAATGATCTGTGTCGTGATTCTGCCACAATAATAATAGGCCATATGTGTGCTAATACATTATAAAGTATTCTAACAGACACAAACATACATTAGAATGAGGAAAACGTTTTAAAACTGAAGAGAACGAGCGACGCGTGCTGCAACACAGATATTTCCGACAGCCCCCTGAAGGCAGCGTGTGCGTATTCAGTCGGTGGTGTCATGGCGCAGAGGAGGCCAGCGACAAGAGCGGCATCAAACTTTTTTGCTTTTAATAGGCGTTGACTGACTCGTTGTACCTAGAAGTATCCACCTTCACCGAAGACAATCACTGGTAAGTTCAGCAAAACCGATTTGTTCAATTGTCGAATGTCGTTTTTTCCCTCGGAGGAAAGGACAGAATGTCTCACAGAATCCTCTGTGTCCCGATAGAAAAAAAACGCAACAACGTATGAGCGTGACACTTGTTAAACGGCCTTAAAATATCTAAAGTGAATATTATTTTGTACGGCAATTGTGTGATAACTATACTTATACTTATCAAACGCAAAAATAAGGCTGTCGCACATAAACTAAACGGGCTTTTAAAAAGTCATGACATGCGAAAAAGTTGATAAGCCTGACGGAAGTTTCTCGCAATATACCATGTTGTCCTCTTATTAGCATAAGTAGTATGCTACTGTAAATGTTTACACAGTGTTAGCATGGCGGGGATGCTAATGTTAGCAGTGATTGACACTGCGTGTGGCCGTGGGCCTAGCATTGTAGAGAGAAAATAGAGGAATGCAGGGCCAGATTATGAACACTCTGCATTAACAAACCAAGCCTAGGATATTTTAAATAATAATCAAATTTCTGATGCCTTGCCCTCCCAGTTCCACACGGTGTTTTTTTTTACTCACAAAGCCTAGTTCAGAAGGATATTAGAGTAATACTCTAGTGAAGAGATTTACTTATTTATAACAAGCAATATTACAGTATTGATTGATTGAAATATTTGAACACAAACATTGTCTTAGTAATATTTTGATGTGTAAAGTTGGATAGGGTTGCCAGTTTTCTATTTCATAATTATATTCCTCAGCTTGTTTGTCCATCAAGGAAACACGAACAGCAACATTCTGCATTGTGTGGTCTTGTTTTATTTTGGGAGGGTGATTCCAAACTAGACAGCTGGCTAAGGAGCAGGGTGATTTCCAATTCAGTGTGATTTCAATTCAGTAGAAAATGAAAGTGCATGTATACAAGAAAGGCTGGGTTGCCTTTTTATGACCTTGCTGGGCTCAGCTGTTTTTAAAAGGTTCTGAGGTTTATGTTGCTCCTCTGATGGTCACCTTGTTCCCAACAGGCTGTGGCAACAGCTGGGAGCAGCTGTTGTAGTCTGGCTGTCAGTATACCAGGTGCTGTGGTGGCTCCAGGATATGATATTTAATGTTGCAGACAAAATCATTTGGCCAGTGTTCAGTGCTGAAATTCATTCTTTAGATTTTCCATTTTTTGCCCCCCCCCCCCTTTGTGCCAAGAAATAGACAAATAACATCACACTCTCTTTAAATTAGTGCATAGTCAATGTTGTAAATCTTAAGAAAATCATGTGTATGAACTGTAAATTTAGAAATATGTTGAAATTACTCGTCTGATAAGACAAGCGAAATATAAGACCTTTGTTCAGTTCATGGTAAGTAAAGTATACTGAATGATACTTATTTCACTATGTTAGTGTACTAGCATGCTTAAAGGAGATTGCAATCGCATGTCTGTGTATCATCAGTGTGTTTTATTCATTTTAGAATGCTGATGTCCACACAAACTGTCCTGCATGTATTCACTCTGATTTAGAGGGTTAATTTGGTCTGGATGTCTCAAAGTCAGTTTCTACGTACGGTAATTTACTCTTGCTACAGATACACTGGTGTCATTGTTGCCAAATACGGACACAAACCCTCTCATCAGCTTTTTTCAGGAGTAGAAAATAACATAGACCAACGTTCTCGAGTTTTGGCCTCTGACTAACAGCATTGGATCTCTCTGAGTGTTTGTCCTGAACATAACTCATGACAGGCTGATACTGTTTTGCTAAACGATGAAAGGGCTGTGGGATATATTTCACCTTTATAGTTGAGCTGTGTACCTCATAGGGTTGTAGTCATGTGTTGCTGGCTGCCACACTGATCCTCTTGTACTCCTCACTCATACCAGTGGGACTGTTTACCTTCCCTTACGCCTTTCCTCTGAGAGGATAGATTTCTGTCCGCTATTCTCAGAGCTACTTATAAACACATTGCGTATTGCTCAATAGTCCAGATTGTTGCTCTGTCAAGCTTCCCTTTTACAGGAAGAAACCATCATATTGCCATTTGTGAGACAAAACAACAACAATCAGGTTGAATAAAGGATTCAAAGGTCACATATATGGCTGTAAGGAAAGGCCCCATAAAGATGTGAGCTTACGTGAGAGATGTGTGTGTTTGTATTGCAGGTCTGCTGCATGCAGCATAGCTCTGGAGGCCCAGTCTGCCCTTCAGGAGAGCAGTTTGATCCCTCACAGAGCTGCGTTGATCACTGCATTGTTGACCCCTTATGTGGAATGTGTGCTGACTGAGTGCACTGGAGTGGGACCAAGGGCTTTGTTACAACCTTTAAACAAATCTCTGAAAGGAAATACCTGTGTGTTTGAAGAGCGAATGATCATCTTAGAATACTAACATGAAGATCAGCTATAAAATTAATGCAAGTGAATCATTACAAAATGTTTCACTTGATTGCAGGGAATACTTGACCTTTAAATCCAAATCTCAAAAGTCAGCTATACCTCTGAATATAGTGAATTTAATTAGTTCAGAATAGGCAGCAGTGTGTTCGGGTCAAACTGTTTTCTTTGGTTCAACACCTTGAAAAGGAATCTGAAATATCACATCTGTATCATTTATTATTAATTCCACAGGCGGTTGGCCTCTGAGAGAAGATCATTGTATTAAATAAAACATCCTGTGATATGAGCTGCACCAAAACAAAGGAGGTTCATGTGTTCTGGTGAATAGACAGTTGATGTCAATCAGCGATGGAAGTCAGCACACTACAGCTGATGCAGACTGACAGGATGTTTTGTGTGATCAGCACTTTGGTAATCTGAAAATGATGACAAGAAGCTCCATGTTTTGATAAACTGGTGGTGGCGAGGAGGTCTGAACTGTGCTGGCTTTCCCCTCAAAGACCACTTACAGACATACCAGTGTGTATAGTCCCCACAGCTTCAGCTCACAGCATACTAGGTGTTGTCCCTGACCCCCCTCTCTGGAAACGGACACTGCTGGTGTATTTATAGCCACTGAGCACTAGCCAGCTCTCTTTTTGTAACATGGGTAAGGAGGTGCTAGTATTCACCACAGCTGAGCGTCGTGGGTTCCAGACTGTCGTGTCACTGTGCTCATTAGGAAGGCTTCGTCAGGTACGGAACGAGCAGTTTGTTTTATTGGTCTAGTAAATTTGTTACACAGGCTTATAGTTTCTTCTTACCAATGAAATGGTTCATTTCAATGTTGTGGAGGTTTGTTGTTTGATGTATGTTTGACTGAGATGCTTTAGTCTGATGTGAGCTGTTCTCTTTCAGATGTGAAGAGCACTGAGGACAACAACCAGTAACAGAAAGACCCTGAGAGCTCTAGAGGAGAGATGGAAAAGCCAATCCTACAGACACAGCCATCCACCTTACCTTTTTTCGATACAGCCCACGCTTTCAACCTTCTGCGAGGAATCCATGAACTCCGGGCTGAACGAAAGTTTTTTGATGTGACTTTGTGCGCAGAGGGACGCGAGTTCCACTGTCATCGCACAGTGCTGGCGGCTGCCAGCACCTACTTCCGTGCCATGTTTGCTGGGACACTGAGGGAGAGTGTTATGGACCGGGTGGTTCTACACGAGGTGTCAGCAGAGCTGCTAGGACTGCTGGTGGACTTCTGCTACACAGGACGGGTCACTGTTACGCAGGATAACGTCGATCTCCTGCTAAAGACGGCTGATCTGTTTCAGTTCCCATCTGTCAAAGAGGCCTGCTGTGCTTTTCTAGAGCAACGCCTCGACGTGTCCAACTGTTTAGAGATCCAGGACTTTGCAGAGGCCTATGCTTGCAGAGATCTGGCAACCAGCGCACGCCGCTTTGTCCTCAAAAACATAATGGAGCTGGCTAAAGGGATGGACTTTGAGCGATTGCCTTGGAAGCGCCTCCTAGAGTTTGTGTCAGACGATGAACTTTGTGTGGATAAAGAGGAAACGGTTTATCAAATCGCAGTGCGCTGGGTGAAGGCGGACTTGAAACGGAGACTACATTACTGGCCGGAGCTCCTCCAGCAGGTCCGACTCCCTTTCGTCAGAAGGTTCTTTCTGTTGGCTCATGTGGAGAGCGACCCGCTCGTCTACCTGTCACCCACCTGTCTACGCATGGTAAATGAAGCCCGCAGCTTCCAGTCCTGTGAGTATGACCGCCATGACAGGCCCTGCCATCGCATGCGGCCCCGGCTATCCACAGGATTGGCAGAAATCCTGGTGGTGGTCGGTGGCTGCGACCAGGACTGTGATGAGCTGGTCACCGTGGACTGTTACAACCCACAGACCGGCCAGTGGCGTTACCTGGCCGAGTTCCCTGACCACCTCGGAGGAGGCTACAGCATAGCTGCACTCGGGAATGATATGTATGTCACAGGTAGGTTCTTTAAACACTTTTATTGCACTGAAGTTGAAATGGAATTGGTTGTATTTTGTGTGTGAATCAAGAGGTTTCTGAGCAGAATTACATTCTAAAAGAGTTTCAAAGATCTTACAAGAACCTCCTTTTTTAGTTTTTGTTTATCTGAATTGTGAACCACATAATTAATAGAGTGAATACATACGCCTTTGTAAAGTTTGACCGTTTATTCTGCTTTATTTTTTTTATTTTTAAGTCCATCCACATCTGGTGTCAATCTGACCATGTTCCGTGTAAGAGTCAATGTTGTGTGAAAGCTGCAGTCAGTAGATTTCCATTCCAGCTCCTTCATGTTATGAAACGGTCAGATGGTGCATATAAATAAACTGCAGACTATTTGGCTTGTGGCTTCATATGTGAATAATTCAAAGTGAAGCAGCAGGACATGTTGTGCTGCCAGTACTGAGTAGTATAATCATCATCATCAGCAGCAGCAGCAGCTTCCTTATTAGCCGGCTGCATAGACTGCAGAGAAGCACAGTGTTTCACTGACTATCTGAGACTTTCACTCAGAGCTTGTGTCTCCTGCGACACACTAACAGGGTGCATATATTTAGCAGCATTAGCTCACCTCCTCCCATAGCAGCATTTCACTGTTCACCAGCAGATATCACTTACACGTGCATGTCAATAAATAAGAATACCAATTTTTTTTAAGCTTTTTTTCCAGTAAATTAATTGACACACACAGACGTGGTTCATTTCTTTTTATTTTGATGAAAACCCCAAATTCAGTATCTCAGATAATTCTCATAATCAAAATGAAAATAAATAAACACCTGTAATATGTGTGTGATGACTCTATATATAAAGGTGCTTTACTTTTTGAATTGATTTACTGAAAAAATCTAATATAGATATTGCATTGCTGGTATTCCAATTTACTGAGATGCTCCTGTAGTTCAATAATCTACCATAGCTAGATTGAATATCTAAAGGTACCTGAGCTCCCAGTTGAGT
Organism: Aeoliscus strigatus; assembly: GCA_901007665.1. Classification (NCBI taxonomy): domain Eukaryota; kingdom Metazoa; phylum Chordata; class Actinopteri; order Syngnathiformes; family Centriscidae; genus Aeoliscus; species Aeoliscus strigatus. The sequence continues at coordinate 15,668 of CAAKHB010008033.1, read as the reverse complement.
GACTGACATCATGGCACCAAGATGTACTGGTGCATCGCAATACATTTGAATATATCAAAAAGATTTTTTTCAGTAATTCAATTCAAAAAGTGAAACCTCTTGATATAGAGATTCATCACACAGTTACATATATTTCAGGTTTATAATTTAATTTTCTGAGTTACTGAATTTTGGATTTTCATTATCTCAAAGTTATGATCAAACTTAAAATATATGCAAGCATGCATATATATATATATATATATATATATATATATATATATATATATATATATATATATATATATACAAGTGAATTTTGCTTTTTAGATTGATTTACTGAAAAAAAACATGATGGGTCGTTGGCTGATGATGGCTGATGTCTACTTCTGCCTCATGTGGTGACTTAATGCTGCTGCAAAGAATCATCATCATAAAATACATGAATATTCTCTGAATTTTTTGTGCCCTGCAGGTGGTTCTGATGGCTCGCGCCTTTACAATGGCGTGTGGCGCTACAAGTCCAGTGTGAACGAGTGGACAGAGGTGTCACCCATGCTAAAGGCCCGTGAGTACCATAGCTCATGTGTGCTGAAGGGTCAGCTCTATGTGGTGGCGTCAGAAAGCACAGAACGCTACGATCATGCGCTGGATTGCTGGGAGGCATTACCACCAATGCTGCACCCGATGGACAACTGCTCCACCACCACGTGCGGCGGACGCCTGTATGCCATAGGCTGTCTGACTGGGGAGGACACGATGGCCATCCAGAGCTACGATGCAGACAACAACCGGTGGTCCATGGTGAACTGTGGACAGCTGCCCCCGTGGTCATTCACCCCAAAAACAATGACGCTCAATGGCCTCATCTTCTTTATAAGGTGAGGAGAACCTGCTTCTATAGAACGGGGAAAGAATCACGAGCTATGTTTCCATCTTAAAGGGAGTCCATTGGGAAAATAAGCATTAAAAGAAATACGAATCCTGTGTGCTTCCATCAAAAGTATGGACTTTGTGAAAACTATAAACTTGTGGGATTTAGAAAACTGGCTTCCTTGAATGGCACCCAGCCATCCAGCTCATTCACTATAAAACAAAATGTCCTATATCCATGTAAAGTGATAATTTTATATCAATGTTACTTTGATGATGATCAGTCAAAAATGAGAGTGAATGTAGATCCAAGGAGACATATGTTCATTGAACATCACATGTCCAGTCATCAGGGAAAAGAAGTAAAACTGTGGTTGGTCAGTTTGACTTGTGTCTGTTTCTATTTGTAGGGACGACTCCGCTGAAGTGGATGTTTATAATCCTCAGAAGAACGAGTGGGACAAAATTAGTCCAATGACCCAGGTTTGTGTTACACATCACATGTGTTTCAGGATTAGCTGTCCACTAAGATCCACGGGCAGAACACATCTACTGTGTGTTAGCTTTTATCATTTCAGTGATGAAGTAATGCCATTGTTTAGGTCCACGTTGGAGGAAGTGTGGCAGCCCTGGGCGGTAAGCTGTACGTGTCTGGTGGGTATGACAACACGTTTGAGCTGTCTGACGTGGTGGAAGCCTACGACCCCGTCACCCGCACTTGGAGTCTTGCTGGGCGACTTCCTCAGCCGACATTCTGGCATGGCAGTGTCAGCATATTCCGTCAGTTCATGCCGCTGGTGTCCACAGCGTTTCAACCCACAGACACACCTGAGCTGAACGCCATTCATCTGCACCGGCACCAGCGGCACCAGGCGCTCCACAATCTCAACAACAATCTCAACCAGAACCAGGATGTGAACCCAGCACACTGATCCAGTCACTAGGTCCAGTTTCCGCTTTTGTTTTGTTTATTTCTTTTTCTGCCATCAGCAGTTGATTTACCTCATCACAATGCTAAAGCTGTTTGAAGTGAATTCTTGCAAGTGTGACAGCAAACGCGTATTATTCACGGGGCAACTATGACCTGAGAGTTCAGAGTAGAGAGTACTGGCGGTGAGGGCTAGTGTCACCCTGCGTTCCAGCAGTTGTTTCGTTTCCCCTCAGTCATTGGAAATACAGACACAGTGGAGGCACTTGGAGAGCCGAGGGAAAGTGGGTGGGGCAGGAGTAGAAGTGATAAATGGAATGAATGCACCTGCCCTCGCTCACTTACAGCTGAAACAATCGTGAATTGCTGTAAGCACAGCGCCATTGGGCCTGTTAAATTCAAAACAAAAAATATCAAACCACGTTCAATGAGGGAACGGCGTCATTTGCAGATATTGTCAAAATGTAAACACTTGGTAAGCAGCACTTATAAAATATTAAATATTAAAAAAACACCTTGCTTAATTTATTGTCTTCTTTGGATGTAAGCAACCAGAGGTCTGTGGACACTCCTGCCTGTGGATGTGTTTTCTTGCGTCGAAGGCAAAACTGCAATGCATTAGGGCGATACTCATTTGTGGAGTGACCATCATTTTTCACTCGCTCAGCTCAGGTCTCCGAGGGTCGAGCTCACCAAGGCCACTTCAGTTTATCAGAGATTTGGACACATAAGATGGCAGGAATTCCCCTGCCACCATCTGCATCCCCATTATTGGGATGCAGGGTGAGTGTTCATACACGTTACCCCCTTTTAAAAGGGCAAAGTGCTTGTCAGTTTGGATTGTTGAGTTTAGGTCAGCAGCTGAAGACAGTTGTTGAAAAAAAATACATTATCAGCTGCTCCAAGAAGTTCAAAGACTGTCCATGTATTTTTCTGTCACTTACATTTGACATTAGACTCTATATTTTTGATACTTAATTTGTGAGTTTGTAGCTCCGAGCACCAAATGTTTAGTCATAAATGTCGGCAAATTGTATTAACATTCCAAAAGCAACGATCACAATTGCTATTGAGCGTTAATTTCCAGACAGTCTCCTGGTTGAGTCCTCTCAGTGGCGTGCTGGTTTGTCATAAAGGCCTCAGAGGGTTTCATAACCACCATGTGCATGAAGTGCTTCTTTGAAAAACATATTTATGGATGTGTTAGTGTTTATTTATGGTTTTGTTTGTGCTGTGGTTGTTTAAGATGTTGCTGCCTGTCGGATTGGTATCTGGCTGGTGGGTCAGCGGTCACAACTGGATGTGCAAGAGAATCTCAGTTTGCTTTCATGTCAATTTATTTTTCTGCAGCCTTTTTTCTTAGACTTAGTTTTGTACATATTTCTATATTGAAGTGTATTCTGACCTGTGCGTATTGTTTTTGATGTTTACAGTGTGGTGTGTAAATTCTGCTAAATCTGCTGAGTCACTTTCATGAGCAGTGCAGTCAAAAAATAATTCAGGACAATTCGATGAGTTACTCGTTTCATCGTCACGACGCTTAGTCACCTATAAACGTAGTAGTAAAAAGTATATTTATATACAATTACATCCTTGTATATTTCAACAAGACGATTATGTATACCTGTGCGTTAAATTCAAAATAAGGAGTTTTGGATATGTTTGATGATGTGGATCAGCTGAGGAATTGTCATGGAAACAGATTGTGTTTACATGTATGCCAACGTACAGTTTACATTGCATTTTAAATATATTTTTCTTCCAGTATTTGTAAGTGGTCTTCATGGCTGCTGTGTGTTTGTGTGTGTGTGTTGCTCTCTCTGTAGCTTTATGGTCATATGGACATGTGCTGGAACAAAGGAAACATTCATCTGACAGTAACATTATCAGCTACTGTCAGTGTCAACAGTCGGCACAGTGTTGTGTGTCACGTGTAGGTCATGTAAACACTGATGTCACCTGTGGCCGTAGGTGGTAGTTACGGTAGCATATGAGTTTCATGTGCTGCTGAAGTTCTTTTTGGATGTGGACGAGATCGTCCACTTGGGTTTCAAGTGTGTAGTAAAATGGACTTCCTTTCTCGCATGTAAATTTCTTAATTCAAGTTGGATTCACATTCACCAGAGTCAAGTCACCTTCATGTGCATGTCGGGGTTTTTTTTATTATTATTTTCAGCAGAGTTCATTCATGTTTCAGTTTCCTCCAGCTGTTAATCAGTCCATCTAATGAGTGCAGAACAAAGAAGTCCTGACACAGATGGTTCGTGTTTACATTTCGTAAATGTCTTCTTATGCTGTTCGTTACAGGCTGCGTTAGAGAGTCATATGTAGTTTCTGTGTTCTAATTTATTCTTTTACCCAATTAATGTAAAAAAAAAAAATCTAATCACAATAAATATCCTTTCCTCAGATTAAGCACAAAATAGCAATTCTCAGTGACACTGACCTTTCCTGTTGAGGCGCAGATTAGTCGAAACTGGTTCTGCTCAAATGAAGACACATTTCAAGACGTTTTCACATAAAACTGTTTTTCTATACTCATCCATCCAAACTCATGAATGTGGTGGTCGAGGAGGCAACACTGACTGGCTCATCTTTGGTTTTTACTCATGATGTCACACTGCAGTCACCTGTCAAAGGGCTGTGAAGTCTTCCTGCAACAAACTTCACACCGATAGAGACTGGAAGTGCTGCCGAGGTAATGCTCCTCAGGCACTGTTCTCTGTCATGTTCTCAACAATTTCCTCCATGTGCATCGTGGACTCGTATGCCTTGGTGACCAGCTGTGTTTGCTGCAGGACCTCTGGCACAGAGAAACTCTGCATCGCCTCCATGTGACCCAGGTTCTGGCCGCAGGCCGCCTCATCATCCTCCTCCTCCGCTGCATCGATCATCACTCTGACAACACAGGTGGAGCCGAGGCCGGTTTCAGGCTCTGTGGGTTCCTGAACAACATGGACAAATTCTGCTCCCTCCGTGATCAGAGAGGCCTCCACCTCCTCGTTTTGACTTGTGCTTCCATCCACTTCCTGCACAATAACGTTCCGTAGTTTCCTCTGCCGAGGGTTGTAGTTCTCTGTGCGCTTATGGATCTGAACATGTCGTCGTAGGTGTGCCTGTGACAGGAACAACAGTAACATCTACTCAATGTGCTTCCTGGAACGTGATGAATATGACATGCGCTAGATTTTTTTCCCTGCTGAATTTGTACTGTGGATATGTGAACGAACACTTTATGGCAGCCAGACTTTATAATAGCTTTATATTTCAAAAACATATTTGAACATTATATTGTTCAAAAAAAGTACAATAGTCACAAATAGAACAATTATCGCTATTAAGAATAAAACGCACAAAAAAGTCGGAACAGACTAAAGTACATTTAGATTTAGTCTAGAAAATTTCAATGCATGAATTTGGTACTTTGCAAGTAATATAAATAAATTGATTTAACTGGTGTCTGCTCACTGTGACCAAATCATGTGTCAAACGCTGGATCATACAAGTTCTTTGGTTTGTTGCATTGCTGCATGTGCACTATGATCAAATGCACTTAATGGGCCAGGAATACAATACCAGTTTGTCTGGAGAGGAAATGCTCCTACCACTACCATGAATATGGCCCCAGTGGCCTAATGGATAAGGCACTGGCCTCCTAAGCCAGGGATTGTGGGTTCAAGTCCCATCTGGGGTGAATGTCATTGTAACATAAATTTGCTGACTGGACAGACATACTTTTTCTGACTCATACCTGGCGTGTGAACTTGTAACCACAGTTTGCACACTCAAACTTTCTCATTCCCTTATGGCGGCGCAGGTGCACACGAAGTTGCTCTTTCGCTGACAAGACAAAAAAATAATGAACAAATTAGTAAGGGATTCATTGTATATTGACTTTGGCAGCTCAGGCACATTTTACCTTTGAAGGTTTTGCTGCAGATGTTGCAGCCGTGGGGGCGGCCCTCCTCATGCTTGCTGGCTTTATGACGGAGGAGGGCTCCTTTCTCCGTGAAGCGCTGCTCACAGACGTCACAGCTGAAGGGACGCTCGCCAGTGTGAGTCCGGTGGTGTTTGTCTAGACTGCCTGCCATAAGGAGTCTCCCGTTAAAACTAGAAAAGCACTTGGAGAGCACAGACCTCCGTCAAACAGATAGATTATTATTCATTTATATCAATAGATTCCTTGACCACAAAAAAAAATAGTCACTGACAAAATTCACTATCTTGCTAATGGTTACAACTTTATCTTCATTCGTTGCCTTTGCCGGCAAAAAACAACCTCCTTGGTGGCGGTAACAATGAACCTGAATGAAGGGGCTCAGCTCTGAATAAATCTGCCATTACCTTGCGTCCTGAAGGTTTTACCACAGAAGTGACACTGGTACGGCCTCTCGCCACTGTGCACTCGCAGGTGCATGTTGAGGTTGTTCTTCTGGGAGAATGCGTGACCACACACGTTACAAACAAATGGTCGTTCATTTCTGTAGGACAGCAGAACAATGAGAGATTCCACTCATTGGTGTCATTTTAATTCTGATGAGCGCTGCAAAAACCAAAAAAAAAAAACCTTTTACCTGTGAATGGCTTTGATGTGCATCTGCAGGCCGTTCCGACTGGACGCTCGGTGGCCACACTCCTCGCACACAAACGGCTTTTCTCCTCTGTGTTTGGCAGCTTCGTGTACCCGCAGCTCTGACCGAGATAAGAAGGCTTTGGGGCACTCTGGGCACTAAAGAAAGAAAATGAGTTTAAAGTGAAACTTGACTACGAGCCTCCATTTGACAGGTGACATTAGGGTGAACGGGTTAGACGATGCTGTAACTAGTAAATACCAGCTACTAGTAAATAACCAGCTGAGTGCTTTCCATGCATCTGTGTGATGTAAAGGATGACCTCTGTTCTATGTATTCTGATCCTTTGTGTGGATTCAAACATTCAACACATTTCCTTTCATAATAGTCCAAAACCTTCACAAAGCAACAAAAAGTCTGATTTGCACACTGATGTTCTGCAGAATTCACATTCAGTCCACCGCACTGTTTGTTTATTAAAAGGTATAACAACCAGAGCCAGATCCAAAGGAGCTCCCAGACCTCTCAGTCAACTTGGATCCTCTTAGCTGCTTCGTCTGGTTCTTTTGATTTTTAAAAGATTACCCAGTGATCGGTTGCAAACGTGTCATAAAACACCACCTGCTGTTGTGCCTCACTGGCCTGTATGTTTATACATGGGGGCAAAATAGAGAGAAGATCTCCTTGCATCTTGGTTCCTACTTCTGCTGCCTCCTCAAAGGACTGACCCCTTTGGACCTCAAACACAGATCGTCAAAGCGTAATGCAAACTTACTGCGTGAGGTTTGGCATGACCATGGACCTTCATCATGTGATGTGTCAGATTTTTCTTATACACAAACTGTTCAGGACACGTTGAACACTTGAACACAAAAAAAAAACATGTCAGTGAGGAAATAAACTCTTGGTGGTCTAACATGTTTGGTGGCAGCTGTACCTTGTAAGGCATATCTCCTGTGTGAGAGGTGATATGAACACGTAATTCCTCTTTTCCTTTAAACATCAAGGAACATGTCGAGCACGTGTATGTCTGCAATCACAACAGTACAAACGCAGAATCTCAAAATAGGGCCTGGTCGACACTTATTTTAAAAAGTATTATTTGTTAAAAGTACTTGTAGAAGTGTACATAATCTCAAATTTTAACTTCTATATTCATCAAATATATACTGTATGATACAGCTAATGTGAAAAAAAGGGTAATATGCAAAATACCCAGGTCGTTTGCAACAAAGCCGGAAGGATGGGTTGTTTGCAAACTACCGGCGTTTTTGGGTAGAGTGCGATGCTACTACAGCTAGCCAGCTAGTTAGCGTTATCAAAGCCAGCGAGCTAAAATACCTAGCTAGCTAACAATCCGTTAGCTAGTACTAACCCTAACCCTAACCCATACAACTCAGAAGGACGGGTTGCCTTTCCGAGTAATATACATGTGTAGTATGCATGGGTAATACGCATGTGTATATGTGAATAGTCTTTGTTGTTTCACAATATGTTTCTAATAAATAGAGTAAACATCTGAAGGTAAATTCTATGAGTAAAATATTGATCTGAATTCTTGTATACTATACTGATACTGATACTCACCTTTGCTCTAGTACAGTTTTTGAACTCATGAGTTACTAGATTCTCCTTCCTGAAGTACCTCTTTCCACACTTCAAACACACAAAAGGCTTCTCCCCTGTGTGCCGTCTGTGAAACACACAAGAGAACTGAGCTTTAAAAAAAGTTTCTTTCAATGGGTACAGAAAAGGACAATGCTGTGCGGGTCTACCTGTTGTGGACTTTCAGGTAATATTTGCTCTTGAATGATTTGTCACAGACGTGGCACTGCACAGAGTCCTTCTTGGAGTCTACTTTTTTGCCGTTTGCGGTTTTGTCCGATCTACTCCGCTCCGTTATGGAAGCCGCTGAGGAACCAGGCAGAGGTACGTACTCCTCATCAGAGTCGTCGTTGATCCTCTCATGATCCCCATCATCATCTTCTTTAATGACCTGACTAATGCCATTGTCATTTGTTTTAATCTCATTTCCCTGTGAACATCGAACTTTTACTGTTGGTGCAGTGATTTTCAGAAACATGAATAAGTCACCATTCAGCAGATATTCACTTGTTCAGGAAGTCTCTTAGTTTCATATGTGTAAAAGAAGGGATACATTACAACTAACTAACTGTTTTTATGCACACATCAATTCTGAGAGAGGCACTTCTGTATGGAGCTTGCATGCTGTCCCCCATGGACTTTCTCCGGGTACTCTGGCTTCCACTACAGTCCAAAGACAGGCACATTAGTTAAATTGCCCGTAGCTGAGTATGATTATGAATGACTACCTAGATCTAGGCCCTGCCCGACCCCAACACCCCTGCCCAGAGAACCGGGTATGGACATATTACAGAAAAATAATCACTGTATACATTCATGTTTTCTACCTGAGGTTCACCAGTTGGCTGATCTGCGTTTGGACTGTCGACATCGCCACTTGCTTTGTCCGTTAGAAGAGCTCTCTTGTTGGTGTTTTCAGCAACTGTGACATCAGCAGCGGCGCTCTCGTCTGTCACCAGTCGCCTGGGACCTTTGACTAATCGACCAGAACGTGTGGTCGTGGTGGTAGCAGCGCTCAAACTTGCTCCATCAGTGCAGGACTCCTCTTTTGCGACAGTCAGTAAGTTCTCATCTGTAACTGAACAGCAGGAGGTATCTGTGTCTGACTTTCTGGGTCGGCCTCTTTTTCGCTTGTACGGCACAGCCTTCACCGACTTTTCCTTAAACTGGTGGCAGAGTTGGAGTGCTTCTTGCACACACAGGGTGGTGGCTGCGTGCTGCACCTTGCTGACATTGTCAAGGTCCAGCTTCAGCTCCCCAGTGTAGACAAAGTTCAGCAGCAGCTCTATGCCATCACAGGGACACTCTTGGAAGCTGAAGTCCATGGTGGGTGCAGGGGACACGCTGGACTCCTGGAACAGCTCGCTGAAACAAGCCAGGATGTTACGATGGGCTAAGTAGACCACCCCACCTCCCACGTTTAACGCTGCATCACAGAACTTCCCCACTGCTCTCTGCTGGTTCAGGGAGGACAGGACACTCTGTGCATGGTTTGCTGCAAACATCCCTGCAGCTTCTCCCTCAAACACCTGAAAATAACACCATAGTGTATCAGTATAAAGCTGAAAAAACATCTTATTTGCACAAAGGGATACCCAGAGCCCTTCGCATAAATTTATGTTTTAATATAATCCTGAATTAGCCTTTTAAAACGGACTGTACCATTTTCTGGGCATGGACCAATGAATTAATTTAAATAACCAATAATAAAAGATCATTTTATTATTATTATTATTAGCATCTTCACAAATCAGAAAGTAATGTATTTATGTATGTTGTAAGTTTTCCCAGGTGAAATATCAGTGGTTCTTTTCTGAAGTAAAAAGAAGAATAGCATACTAATTCAGTGATGAAAGCCTGAATAGTAAAAACAATTCTTATAATGAAGATCTGTTTTTGATAACCTAACATAGAACAGGGTATTTTTTAAAAAGTATATTTATTTTAGGTCTATATTATATATATCATTTTAACCTATATTTTAGCATTAGGGACAATACTGTGGACAAAACTACCCAAAATATTTTTCTTTTTATTTAATGAAAAGCATCTACACATCTTATATTAACTATCGTTTACGATGTAATGTTGTGTAATATCACATTTATTTACTTAATATAACAAATTCTGTTTTGTCAGCTATTATATCAATTATGTATTATACAGTTATAGTCGAAAAAACCCACAGGTTTCTGCAGAAAGTTATAGCAATTCCCTGGCTACCTACGCAGCTCAACGTTTATTTCCTAGCAAGTATTTTTAAAGACGCTCCCTTAGCATGGCACCTACCCGACAGCTGCTTGTAGACACTCACATCAGCTGGACTGGCGAAAACTAGTTTTCCACTCGTATCTGCTCAAAATTTTGGCCGTTTCGGTTGTAATTACAATATGTTTAGCTAAAATAGCAGGGCCAAGCTGCAAGTACCTGGTTTTCGCTTCTTGTAGGCCCCTAAATGCAGAAGGAAGAGGATATGACGACTTTACGCAAACTATCTCCGGGATAGTTCAACGTCCATTTTGCGAATCACACAGAAGAAGATATCGACAAATTACGAATGCAAGTGGTATTAATCCCTGAATTGCTGTGTTAATTCAGTCTACGTCACAATTGTCAAACATTTATAACAACGTTGTATTGAAACTTGGTATAGTAAATCACTCTGGGCAAAATTATTGTCGGCCATCGACATGAGGCTTCTGTTATGGCTGCCACATGTTAGCTAGCAGCTTCGCATAATTTGCCATAAAACCGACAAATTGTTAATATACATACTCGTAAACCCGCCTGGGCTAAATGAGTACAGTAACGTCTGTTTGTCCTTGTCTTATTTCAATTTGGAATTACGTATGCATACGAATGTAGCAGCCTTGACTAGCAGGTACGTTAACATGCAACGGGTTGTTTCATCAAGCTAGTTAGCCGTAAAAACTTAACGCTTATTTTTAACCCGATGCTTTTTTGAGACAAGAGTCCCTAATTTGAATGAACATTTGTTTTTGTAACGTTGCCTTAATTGTTAAAAACGTAAGTAGTGAAATGTACTCGCCTTGCCTATTAGTATAGTTAGCTTAGGTTAGCTGTCGATGGTGTGCGAGCAACGGCTCCATTACCTGGAGAATAACGTTACTGCTGTTATATTAGTAAATGGGGTGTTCCTAGTATAGAACTCAAGTTCACATGTGTTTGCAGGTGGTTCTATAATTATACATTGGCTCCAGTGTTCAGTGAACCATGAAGGTAAACAAAGACACTCAAGTGAAAGGCAACGTGAAGTCTCTAAAGTGGAAGGATGTGAGGGGCATTCGGTCCAGAGCTCCCATCAGCGCCGCGGATCTTAACTTAAGTCCTGTCATGGCCCACGTGATCAAGGAGCACCAGGCGTCTGTTAAGAAGAAGCCCACAGTAAAGAGACTGAAAAAAAAGGCAAAGTGTGTATCTGACTCAAAGAAAGGCTCTCCCCTGAAGAAGAACAGCACTCAGGCAAATGGAAGTTCTACATTCACAATGAACTGTGATTCAGATGATTCACAGGAGTGGAGGGAGTTTTCTCAGTCCATCCAAGCAAATGGTGTGAAGAACACAAGTAACCTGAGTCAAGGGCAACCACGTAGACTAGAGGCGCCATCTCTCCATCACTGTGCAGAACGGGATGACAAGAGAAACCACGCTGTAGTTGTCATGCAGAAGGATGAGGTATGACTAAGTTTGATCAGGAAACAATTGGCACCCTACACCCTATAGTCCATTCTCATGACTGCGCCATTACTCTCTTTTAGACCCTGTGTTTCCGTGGAAAGTGCTTTTTAACCTGCCTGTTTGGTCGGGTAGAAGTGATGGGGTTCGTCATTGAAGAGGGCCAGCAGTCATACCCGCTCTTCTCCCCCGCCTCACATTGCCCACTAACCATTACAGCTCTTGGAAGCTGCAGTAGAAGACAAGATGAGAGATCACTGATTTCAGTCATCCTCCGCAAGTATCTCCCACCAGGTACCGGCATGAGCTCAGTGATACACATAATGAGCATCCTGAGCTGCTTTCCAGATAGTTTGTACTGATTGGGCCACTTTATCATTTTAACCTTCCTCTTGAATAGTATTTTTGCTTTTTGCAGTATCACAGAAGAAGCTACTTAAAAAGGTCATGTTGAACTCAGCTCTCATCCTACTGGAACCCATGGAGACGCCTCTGACACACTATCTCTCAAGTTTCACTGATCTCAGGAATCTGTTCAGTCCCCCAATGGTAAGTTTACACATAGTAATTACCAAGTCATGAATTTAACCACAGTTACTTTGAATAGATCCATCCACTGCCAGTGTGTCACACACAAGATTCATGTCTCCCTTGTTCCTAGACTGAACTCATGTCGGCTGCTGTCGACACTCCACTGAATGGTTTGGGAGTGATTCCTCTGGCCAGCAGCATCAAGGGCCTGACCTTGTCTCACAGTGGAAGAAATGCTCTCAACACACTGGTCAATGCCTGCAGAGGTATGACATGCAAGCACACAAGTATAAATTGCGAAATAATGACCATAAACTCTTGGACACACGTCTTTCATAGGAGATATGGACGGATGTGCAGTCGTCCTTGTGTACGGGACCAAGAATGTGGGCAAGTCAACATATATTCGCCTCCTCATCAACACCTTGCTGAATCAGTAAGTTCTCACACATATTTTTAAGGCATATCTCTGTGCTGCAATGTTTCCTGTTGAAAACAACAAATGTGAATTCATTGGCTGAAGATCGAATTTCATTAATTCATGGGGGATGTCACCCATTTTGAATATCTGAAATTTAATAGAATGGTTAATGGATTAATGAAGAAAATATTCTGCTGAATCACTCATAAGAATTGTTTTTGTCGTCTTGTGAGACATACAAGGAAAGCTAGTAACTGAACTGTGTGTGTTTGTGTTTGTAGCACTACTTGTGTTGATTATTTGGAAGCTGACCTTGGTCAGACGGAGTTCACCCCGGCTGGTTGCTTGTCTTTGTTGACGGTCAGAGAACCAATTCTTGGTATGTTACATCCCGTCACCTTTTCACATCTGTCGCAGCAAAGTTTGGTGTCGTAAGTTGAATGCTGTCAAAAGGTGTTTGTGCACCTATAATTCTTTTGCTGAGTCAGTTGATGAGTTTTTCTCAGTTGTTTTCACACAGAAACACAAAACAAAATGCATCACTACAAACCACTTGTGTTGGACAGATATTTTGGAAACATAAACTCAAACAGTTCTTATCCTGTTGCATTTTTATTACCTGTCACATCCTACATTGCAAAGCACATATTGGCTCCAGGAACTTGAAGAACAGCTGCAGTACTTTGGTCACATCTTATTCCCACACAAATAAGCCACTCCAGACACTGTTCACCACTCATCCAGTATGTTTGCTTTTGTTTTAATCTGCAAACAACTTGATTAAATAAACACTCACCAACAATAGATCTGATGTAATTAAAATCTGATGAGACACAAATAAAGAAGGATTTAAACTAGTATTTATACATTCTATCAGGGCGATATCCCTGGTAGAAGGCCTGCATAATAATCTGGCAGCTGAGTGTGCACTTTTGTTGTGTGATACTGCTGTTTGTTTCGGCTTTAAGTTCATTAATTGCATTTAAAATACTCCAAATAATTCAAAATATTCATAGCTTATTGGTCTGGCTGGTGCTTCTCTTTAAACTTGATATGTATCTGAACATGAGCAGAGTGATGTCTGGTTGTTTCTTAGGTCCTCCTTTCACTCATCAGCGTACACCAGACCACATGGTTTACTATGGTGAGTCGTCATGCGAAGCAGACCTAGACCACTACCTGGAGTGCCTGAAATCCTTGTGGCGCAGACGATCTCAAAACAGAGAGACGCCAATTATTATCAACACAATGGGCTGGGTCAAAGGTCAGATGGACTCCTCTGGCAGCAGTGAAAAAATATTGAGTCCCACACAAACTGTAAGGAAGCATCTAAATGTGCATGCGTTGGCTGTCCACAGGATTTGGATTCCAGCTGTTAGTGGACATGATCCGTTTCTTCCCAGTCACGCATCTCATCCAGCTGGCTCACGGTGACACCACCCAGTGTCCCGCCCTCACGCCGGAGTTTATCAGGACAGCACACGGCTACCAGACACACCCTCCTGCTCCGACCACTCCGGACGACTTAACAGAGACCCACAGCCCCCCCAGAAGCTATGTTCACATTGCTGTACAGTCAATATTTCAAGGAGTGGCACTGCAAGGGACATCGTAAGTGCATCTTTATGTACTTCTGTTGGCAGCGATAAGTATCATCAGTCATTCTAAGCCTGTAATTCTTGACAGGAAACACCAGCGTACTAATGAGATCCGAGAGCTGTCCTTACTGGCCTACCTGAGTCAGCTGCACTCTTCTGACCTTGGACCTGTTAGACCTCTGCACTGCCTCACCCCATACCAGGTACACGAGGAACTGCAGTCTGGAAAGGCTGTGTGACTTAGACAATGTTTGCTAAATACATACTCGTCGGAATCCTACTGTTGGCATCAGGATACAATATTTACTGCAATTAGCTGAAGAGGGTTTTAGGTTTAAGACATCATAAATCTTTAATGGATAATGCCCCCACTTAAGTAGTATTTCCAGTAACACACACACACAATGACACAGAATGTGCACACAATTGGATCCATCATTGTCTTTCTGGACCAACAGGTGCCCATCACGGCAGTGGCATTAGGTGTGCTACATTGCGACGTGGTGCCCAGTCATATGTTGTACGCCGCCAGCGGCAGTCTAGTCGGTCTTTGCTGCTTGGCAGAGAAAGTAACAAGCAAGGGAGGTCCAGTCCTGCTGTCACAGAACCCTATCTGCCCTTGTGTGGGCTTTGGTATGTATGCTTTCAGATCTGCATCTTCTGTTGTTTTTGGTTGTTTAATTAATAGAATAGAATAATTGTTTGATGAATAGAATAGAATAGATACTTCATTAAATCTTTGCAGGAAATGCTTTAGCACATTTACATGACACCACACATAACATTTTAGATGCTACTGCACTTCTTCTTCTTCTTCTTCTTTCGGCTTTGTCCCTCTTCAGGGGTTGCCACAGCGAATCATCGATTTCCATCTTTCCCTGTTCTCTGTATCCTCTACTCTGACTCCAACTACCTCCATGTCCTCCCTCACTGCACCTATAAACCTCCTCTTTGGTCTTCCTCTCTGTCTCCTACCCGGCAACTCCATCTCTAACATTCTCCTACCAATGTATCCACTGTCCCTCCTCTGCACATGTCCAAACCATCTCAATCTAGCCTCTCTAGCTTTTTCTCCTAACCTTCCTGTCTGTGTTGTCCCTCTGATGACCTCATTCCTAATCCTGTCCATCCTGGTCACTCCTAAAGAGAATCTCAGCATCTTTAACTCTGCCACCTCCAGCTCTGCCTCCTGTCTTCTGCCTATCGCTAGTGTCTCTAAACCATACATCATAGCTGGTCTAACCACAGTCCTGTAAACCTTTCCCTTCACCTTAGCTGAAACTCTTCTATCACAAATCACTCCTGACACTTTTCTCCAGCTGTTCCACCCTGCCTGCACCCTATTCTTCACTTCTCTTCCACAGTCTCCACTACTCTGCACTGTTGATCCTAAGTACTTAAACTCCTGCACCTTCACCACCTCTGCTCCCTGTAACCTCACTTTTCCACTGGTCTCCCTTTCATTT
>CAAKHB010008032.1:74371-84616 GCA_901007665.1 Aeoliscus strigatus | reverse complement strand
GGGGGGGGGGGGGGTGGAATCCAATGACTGTTTGGGGGAAACAAATTGCTCTGCTTCTTTGACTCAAACACAATTAGAAGTGGGAATATTTGATTTTCTTTAATTTCTCTGCAGCCCGTTTAAAAAAGGCCCCTCTCATTAGAAACACACTGGATAAATGACACGGCACATGTGCACGCCGTGTGTGTGCAAATGTGTACGAGTGTGGGTGTAAGTAATGGAGCGTGCTTCCACTCTGAGCCCCAGGACTTCAGAATTATCCCGAGGCTTCTCCAAAACACACTTCAGAATTTTTGTCTGCTTTCCAAACTCATTACTTCAGTAGGGCAAATCAAACAGGGTGCATTAAACGGAACTCAGACGTGAAGAGAGCCGGGTGCAGCAGGAGGAAGACGAGTGTGTGTGTGTGTGTGTGTGTGTGTGTGTGTTTGTGTGCCAGGAAGAAGGGGAACGTAGCTGTGTGTTAATTAGCGACATCCTGCTCTAATTAATGGTCTACGAATAGACACGCTGGGTGCCGAGTCAAGGTTCGACACCTGTGCCGCCATATTGACGCCACGTCTTCTCGGGGTCCATCAAATTACACACACTTAATGTAAATACAGTGTTGGCAGGCTCGTCCTTGGCCGAGCCAGGAAACGAGGCGGTGTGTGTGTGTGTGTCCAACATGGGTGATGTCAGAGCAATTAGAGAACACATGAATCATCACTGGGGAGGTAATGACCTCGGAGCGCCACAGAGAGAGTCAATTACTTCATCATACCGGAACCTGGCAGGAGTACACGTATTATTTATTACTCATTTAACCAGTGATATTAGGACTTTGCCATGCTCTGTGCTAACGCTAATTTGTTATAATCCTCAAATTACTTTTCTGTTGCACCCTTTCAAATTTGCAAATTGATTTTTAAAATTTTTTTTTATTTCTCCAGCTCGTTCTGGGGTTGTGAGGAACGCGTCCTCCTTGTCTCAGGGGACACACGTAGGCAACACCCTTTCACATTTAACAACCATGTGACTTCCACGTTCTGTATGTTTGAAAAGCCGCCCCCGGCCACAGAACACACACCACATCTGGCAGACGAGTGTGAACTCAGCCAGTCATTTCTGAAGCACTTTTAAAGAGGATTTGTGACATTATTCTTGAGTTTCGACTCAAAACATCCCATTAAAACTGTGGCAGAGGGCTACAGGCAACTCATCTTTGGAAAGTCACTTGGGTTTGTCTGTCGATGTTGACTGGAGGTGCTGTGACAGCTGTTTTTTTTAAGAAGCAGTTTTTGTGTCATTCGGGCTGAAAATAAACCCAGATTCAGTTTGCTGGGTTCGTCTGAACTCCAGTGGGGTTTTTTTCCCATCATACCTTGTAATCGCACACTGATCACAATAACAATTCTACTCTCCTGTTCACATCAGTTATTCTTTGTTTTTTTCCAAAGTCATTAGAAAAAACAAGCTGATAAACATTTTGCGATTATCTCTGCTCCGTCGTGGTTACTCATCGGAGTCTTAGACTGGAAGTTAATTGTTCATTATGCAAACTCAAATGAATCCATCCCACCGATCTCTAATTGGAACCCTCGTTTGGTTTCATAGTTTATTTGATTTTTTTTTCTTTTTTTTTCGTTTTCTAACACCGATAACACCCTTCCAGTTTTAACAAAGAGAGCATTCCACAGCGGCGGATCAATACGCTCCGATCCATTCCAGTTTGTTAAGAGTAATAGGCATGGATTCGAAAAGAGGGGAGTGATGCTCACGCCTGCACCCAGATGCGTTTAATTCTCGGCTACTGCTAACGTGCTAACAGGGTTTCTCCTGCCGCTAAAAGACCTCACAGCCCAAGACAGATTACCTCCATTACGTAATGATTCCTACTGAGAAACACAACAACAGCCGTACTGTGAATTACATGACATTACACTAAACACCAGCACTACTCAGAGCTCTTCTGATGTGTCAGAGGATGCGAGTGTGAGTGAGTGAATGATGGAATGTGTGTGTGTGTGCATACTGCTATCACGGTGAAATTAAACTGGGGCTCAGGTGAGAAACAGAGCGATGTGAAGGGAAAGAGGAAGTGGCTGTGCAGAGTTAAACACCCTGAGGACTTCTGCCGACAATGCTGGAGGAAAAAAAAACTTCAAGAAGAAGAAGGAGGAGGAGAAGAGACGGCGCTATCGGGGAGATTGAAAGATGGGGAGATGGATGGCGTGTAATGATGAAACGGATGGAGGACGAGACAAGAGCGACATGCGCGTCAGAGCCCATTACTCATCTACAGCACACACAAAGACGGTTGGCGCCACCCAAGGGTGCCGCCGGGAGCGGGTCCCGCCCGCCTCCCTATCCCTCCCGCCTCTCTGGAGAGTCAGATCCAATCAGCTGTTTACAGTTCATGTAGAGCAGCAGTGATTTCATCAGTTCACCTCTCCGGTTTGTTCCGCGTGTTCTTCAGATTCACTGTGTCATCGCACAAAGAGGCGGATCGACGTGACCGTGGACGACTGCCACGAAACACCCAGCGTCCAAACGCTGTGATCCAGCAAAGCATCAGGACAGAACCCAGCTGAGTCTGTATGTTTCCGCTCATTTCTTTATCAAAGACACGTGACACAAACTAAATAACAACATACATGACAAAAAATGTTTCTTTCTTCTACTGTGTTTATACACACATATTTATTATACGATTTATTTCAAAAACCTAAAGTTCAAACTTTCAAGTGGTTCAAACAAAAGAAAAAGAAAAGTATGCATAATACTACTGTACTAAAAATGACTAAAAATTCATGATTATCGACAATAAATAAAGACAATAAACAAATAAAAACACTACAGTCTACTTGTTTTGGCCACTGTAACCCCACCCCATGGAACTGCCTCAAAGTGCAAAATAAAATGAAATAAAAGCTTAAAGACAAAACAAAAGAATGTTCTTTCTATTTCCATCTGTGTAACTGCCCTTGGTTCTTTATGTATTTTTGGCCAAGATGAAAACAACATTCATTGTTCATCATTCACAGAGAAACGTCACTCCACAGGAGGAGTGTCCGGTTGGTTCTAGGTTCTACGAGGAGGTGAGTGTGTGGATCGGCTGCTGTAATTAGAAACACTGCGGATTCCACACAAACCAGATAAGGTGTATTGACCAAAGGTCTTCAGCAGGAATCCACAGCTAACAAAGGGCTGAGAACTCCAGCACACTGCCTCCTGGAAGATAAAATGTGATTTAAATTGGAGAAATTAGTTTGCGTTTCAGCCCTTGAGCCTTAAAACATACCTTACTGATCGATACCGCTGCTATAATGATGCATGTTTGGAATCCACACCATCACAACTTTATTCATGTGCACATCGAAGTGTGCACATGAAGAGTGTTTTGCAGTTGTTCTAATGAGCACTGAGAGGATCTTCGGGTTCCTGCCGATGCTCCCTGGAGGCCTGGAACGGACTAAATGCCCATTTCCACACATGAGCAGCAGCGTCCCGTGGGACCTTTGTTCCCCTGGGGGATGCAACTGTTGTTTTAAATCAAGTCCCTTCTGCTAAAGGAGCAGTGCAAAGGCTGAGTTCATATTTCCATGTCCTCAGCCTCCAGTTATGGATCCACGCTGCCCCTGTGAGACTTCGGTGACTGAAACTGAAAGATTAGAAGCGGTTATGAGCTCATTGCAGCACATTGTTCAGATGTACCTAACGTGGTCGGTGAACGACCGAATCATTTCATTCGGCCGACTTCTTGCTGCTTAATGACGTTCATTAGATCTGTCCAACATTCACATATCGTTACCATGGCGCATGACTTCCTTTCTGTAAAATGATCCGGGAAACTCTAATTACCTCCACAAGAATAATAATAATGTATAGAAGAAGGTTATTCAAAAATAGGGAATATGGACATTAATTGTAACTGTGAGTTCATTTTTGCATAAATATTGTTTGGTTGTTTGTTGTTGGTTTGGTGTTCACACTGACTCATGTAATGAAGGTGGAACAGTTTGCGTATTGTATATCTGCTATCTGTAGTTCTAAGCTGAGGTTATTGTTGTGAAAGGATGATAAAGGATGATAAACTCAATGAATTCAAAGTCATTCTGCAAGATAAGCTATTTCTCCTCAAAATTAACGTTAACGTTGATGCCAATGCTAACGTTCTTTCTAGCTAGTTACCCACAGCACATTTTCAGGTGTTGACGTTTTGACGTGCGTTTGGTGCTTGTGTGTGATGAATTGTCATCTTCACTGGACAAGACTGAGGTTTAAGATGTGAGGTCAGAGGTCGACGTGTTGTACGTATTTGAAAAATGCGGCAGCTAGCGTGTCGGCAGTAACTTTCATTCTCACATTAGTTCTGGTACTGATTTGAGACAGTACAACCCTGTCGAAATTTGCACACTTTGCGAGTAAGTACAAGTAAGTATTGTCCAACAAAGACGTGTTCGTAAATATGAGGTCTGAGACACAGCAGAGGTTTCGGTCTTCAGCCGTCGATAAGGGCGTCCACATACTGTACGTTTGGACCAGAGTCGCAGGACTTGACCTGCAGGCCTCTAATGTGATTCAGGTGTGTGTCTGGCAGCCAGCAACAAACCTGAAGATGGACGCGGTGCTTCTGCTCGACTGTCCAGGCTTTTAAAAAACAGCCCAGCTTTCAGCTAAGCCGCATTCACTAAACATCTGCTTAACATCCTGCACACACACCGCTTAACACAATGAGCCGATATGCCGAGCGGCGGAGTGTGTGCCATCCTCTCGTCCCCTGTGGAGGCTTCAAATGCATCATGCATAATCAGAGAGGGAGGCTCAGCTCATCGCTCGGGCTAGTGCTGCATGCTAATCCTCGGCAGATGAAGACGCTAAGCTAAGCACAGGCTGACAGCCATGCCGTGGGAATGGGAAGGGAGGCTAACGCTAACCGCAGTGTCACCGCGTGCTCCCACCTTCAAACACACACATCTCACCTCTCAGTGTGTACCTGTTGTAAGAGTATTTCATGAGTGTCTGTGAGTGTGTCTGTGTGTGTGTGTGTGTGTGTGTGTGTGAGCAGACAAGCCGATGGCTTTTAAAAGCCTTCAACGTCAGTCGGACCGGCTGAGATTTGATTTGGCTCTGAGCATCTGTATGTGTGTGTGTGTGTGTGTGTGTTTATGAACAAATTTGACAATGGCGCTAACAAGCGCCTCAAGTCAGGCAAATGTAGGATAGCAGACGACCTCTCAGCAGAAATCACGCACAAACAGGCAGTGAGAGTTGTTAACCAGACGAGGTGAGACAAAGGTGGCGGCCTTCTCATTAAAAACAAAACAAAAAAAGCATTTGTGACTTCTCTCATCGGTGTGCGTCTCTTTGGCGCGTTCACTGACAAATCATTTGGCGCCGACTCAGCTTAAACACACTTGTGAGGAGGTAAACACAACCAGCCATCCATCAGAGGCTGAACATCTGCGAGCACGGCGAAGTTGGATTATCGTGCTGACACACACACACACACACACACACACCACAACTCACAAACTCCATTTGAGTGTAAGCACCCCCCCTCTGAGAAAGACAAAGGGATATAATATCTGCCAATCAGAAAAGCACTCAGAGCAGCCTGCCAATCTCAGCCATCCACAGCCAGCATACGGCCAACCGCTGTGCCCACTCACCGTCAATCTTCTAGCCAGTGCTCATAATTAAAAGCACCGCTGCCAATGTAAAGCCTCGACATGCAAAGTGATGTAACAGGATGAGCCCACCCCCCCACCATCGAACCGCTGATACCTTACATCCCATTAACGGGGTGTCACCACTAATATTTAGGATGTAATTTGTGCTGCTTCTGAAACCGCTTTGATCCAAACTGAGACTGACAAAGTTAATGACCAAACAA
Organism: Aeoliscus strigatus; assembly: GCA_901007665.1. Classification (NCBI taxonomy): domain Eukaryota; kingdom Metazoa; phylum Chordata; class Actinopteri; order Syngnathiformes; family Centriscidae; genus Aeoliscus; species Aeoliscus strigatus. Next base: position 78,738 of record CAAKHB010008032.1, on the reverse strand, counting down.
AACAGAGGACAAAACAAACGTAAAGAGCTGCAGCTCCGTCGCGGCAGGCTGGCCTACAGGGAGGAAACTGGGGGCAGGACGGAGCAAAAAAGGGTCTTCGCCATCATGAGTGAGGTGAGAAAGAGGCCAAACTAGGGGCAGGGTTGATTAAAGTGGAGCGTTCTTCTAAGGTTCCAGAGGATTCCACCTGTTCACTGATAATGGTTGCAGACCGTCGCTAACGTTCTGGCCACACTGTGGCTGTGTGACGTATATAGCTACAAACATGCTACAAACCTGCTGACTTTTGAACGATGCACTGATGAATCCCCTTGAAGCACAAACATGTCTTCACAACAGTAGCTTAAAATGCTATGCTAACAAACCCACCAAGAGAAACACCAGAGCTAAATGCTATGCTAACAAAATCACGCAGAGAAATGCCAGATCGCTTTGGAAACGACAGTAGTTGGCCGAGTGCCTCAGTGTGAACTGGACTGTTGATGGAACGTTTTGTTGCAAATGGATGGACGCAAGTTGTTGTGCTTGGAATCTTGTGTCTGGACCGGACTTTAGAAGTGCAAAAGGAAAGAAATACACAAATAATGCATTCAGCTGCAGGAATACTGCCATTCGTTTCATTTGTTTTCCTGACATCCACACATACCTACACATGCACATCTGGGCGAATCTACATCACCGGACCTTTGTAAAAATGTCCTGAAGGTCTGTGACAAGACCCCTCATCCTGTCCTCCCTTCTATCTAAACCAGTTTCATCTTCAGAAGTGGGGCTCGTCTCAGCCCCCACCAGCTCCGGCCTCTAAGTGACAGACGTAGGCCTCTTATGTGAGCCGCCGCGGCTAAAAGCATGTCATTTTCTACTGCTGATGTCAAGTGGGAGCAGATCAGAGCAGGCAGGGGGTGTTAATAACACTGCGTTCTCTCCTCACATGGATCACCGGGGCGCTCGCGCTGACGTGAGCTCAAATTTCCCGCATGGCCGATGTGAATAGCGAGTAATCACCTGCACTTCATCTGCATTTCACCATCCCCTGACTTATGATGAGGGGGCGGGATGCGGGTGGCAGGACCGACATTTTCCTTTCCAAGGTTTGAGCAAATTTCCAATGATCTTGTGTGTCAGTGTGGTTCCTTTCATCGGTCTGTGCTCCGAGCAGGTGAGCTGCATCCACACGAGCCTGCTGATCCTAACGTTCCACAAAACACATCGTGGCAGTTTGATTGGTCATTTCTCAAAGGTTAATCACACCTACTCTCTGGGTTTATTGCCTTTGTGGGAATCCTAGGCTTCCTGGTAGAACCTTTACAGCTTCAGGTTGCAATAAGAACACATTCTTGTACTGGCAGAATAAAAACATGATATATATATTAAAATCTATTTAATCTAGCTTTCTATTCTAGCTATCTATATCTATTATATATCTAACAAATCTTATAAATATATAAATATATATATATATTTTTTCTAAATCTACAGAAATGAAGCTAATGCTAACAGCTAAATGGTGTAATTTCATGTGCAGGTGTCATTTAATGAGCTCTCTGTAGTTGTATTATTGAGGGTGTCTGTTTCAATCTGAATTCTAACTGCACTGAACAAACTCCAAAAAGGGAAACGTGACAATGGAAACAGACAAATGACATAATGAAAAGATTTAAATGTCACTCGGACTCCCTTTGCTGGGTTTACAACGGCATGGGAAATCCAATAATGTCACAAGTTACAGTTTGTTGCTTTTTGATTTATTCAGCTCGGTCTTGAGGAGAGGATGTGTTCGATGTTTTAACACATTCATCCTCATGCCGACATGTCTGCTCGTTCATTATTATTTATTGTGAAGTCCTAAATCAATTTATTCTCTCCATCTCGTAATGTCAAAGCTGTATTTCAAGTACTTACTGTTCTGCTGTGTTTAAATGATGGCAGTATTTGTAAAAGTGACCTCAGGCGTAAGTATCTGCTGCGGCCTGAACAGCTCGTACATCCTACACGAGGTAAAGGCTGCTTATATTAATGTATTCTGCACTGATCCACACGTGATGTATATTTATGGGATGTTCTAGGAACTTTTTTGGTGCGTGTGCGATGATACGCATCAAATCACCGCCACTCTTTACACTGATGAGAGAAATAAACCCAGCTGGCCGCTGTGGATGCCTGGGAAAGAGGCTGCAGCCGTTTCATCCATCCTTCATCCACGTCCTTCTGTATTCCGCTCAGGCCTCCTGACTTTCCACTGCAGGGGCTAGAGGTCCACACACACCATGGCTCAACTCATTACCTTGCTGCTCAGATGCCAGACCCCCATTCACCCCGTCCACAAGCACACTCATGTGCTGACCCCCTGATTAATCATCTCTTTTTACGCCCTCCCTTTCTGCGGAGCCTCCCACCTCACAGGATGCAACATCGGAAGAAACGTGATCCTGATTTTGATTCTCGGGCAGCTGGAAGGCCCAGAGTAACATGAAAGTGACGCACAAAGACAGATAATATACATATTCAAAACGTATCCGAGCTCAAATTGACCTCAAGCAGCTTGTTTTTCCTTCTCCCTTCAAATCGTGTTACAAGTAGTGCGGTACTGAACTGTGCCTGCATCAACTCATTGGCAGCTGTGCTTGAATAATAGTCAGATTCTGTCACGCACGGACCACGCACACACACGGACTCGTCCCAAATACAGCAATGAATGACGGTCCACATGTGGCCCAGTTCTGGTATCTGACAAGTTAACACGCATCTTCCCTTTCAGTACATGTATATGTAGACATTTGTATTCCAGAAGTGGGCCGACTGTGGGCCGTAATTCCTCCTCGTATTAAGGACGAGTGAAAGCCGGCTGTTACTGCGGGATAATATGAGGTAGAAAACAAACTGTTCTATTTCTGTCTTTGTGTAACAAATTTAGACAATTTGAAGGGACGCGTCAGACCGCCGGCACCTTCAGAGAGTGGTTACATGCTGCCCAGTGACATTTCTTTACTCGCTATTTCATCCTGTTTAAGGAATCCATTTATTTCACAAATGAAACTGACATTTGTCACCGGCAGAGAAATGATGCACAGCAACAGATCTTTTCAAAGGTGTGAGACGTGCACAGTCACAAAGCAGATTTGTCCAAATAAAGACTTGAATAGACCTTCAGACATCATTTACTCTTTGTGCTGTTGCTGTTGAACAGAATAATCACAATCACGTCAAAGTCTCGCCCAAAGCTGCCAGTTCACGCATGAACATTTCAACTAATGTGATGTGGAACAGGAAACCTGATGTTTGCTGCAGGTTTACGGTCCGATTGGGTTTGAGATCAAGGCGTGACACGAAGCCATGAATGATAATCACGGCGTGGTGACATAAGCAGCAGTAGGCGAGGTCTTAAACGGAGCAACGTGCACTCACACACACACACACACACACTCTTACACGTTTAAACTGAACTGATTCTAGGAGTCGACTCTTTGACGTCAGCTCTCGGTGAGTAATCGGAGTGTAAAGGTTCAAGGTTGCTTTACTGTCAATTTTGCACCACGTGTAAACACATAAAGAGGATTGAAATGAAGTTTCTATATGTTTAAATATCAAACATATTAGTAAAGAAAAGAAAATCCAAGTCAAAAAGAAAACAATTGCACAAAAGAACATAAAAACATGAGAGATTAACCTCTGAGGCAGGACTAACGAAAGGGTTAAATTTAACCTGATCTTTGTCTGAACGTCACCAAGTAGCTTTGCTGATCCAAGCAAAAATCATGATGTTGTAGATGACCTGCAATGATCCTACTATCATTTTTTATCACAATGTTTACATGGTTTGCTTGTACAATAGACAATATATGTATATTAGATTATCCACACCGCAGAAGAAACCTGAAATAACGAGCAGATGATTTCACAGCCACACATGCTAACAGGCTAAACATCTGCTGGTTGACCACGTCTTTCATGAACACTTCCACTGCTTTATTCGAATATTACTTGGACTACTGTATCGAACGGGTTGGTATGAAGAATATCGCAGCCCGAAACAATCTGAATTCTGCAGGTTTCTGGCAGCAACGCTTGAGGACCAACTTCTCCCATTCAAATCACAGTCATTGTGATGAATCTGGTACGAGGATCAGTGCGTAGAGGGAAGTGGGATTGGTTCCTAATGCCTAATAATTCCCAATACTTAATAGTAAGTTGTGAGACGGATTGTACATGGATGCGTATCCAAATGCAGACAGACGAGACAAAATCAGTTCCGCTGTGTTTAATTTCTCTTTTGGTTTTGCTCGTCCCCCCGCTCCAGTGTGCTGAGCAGTAGGTTCTTGTCTGGGCCAGCGAGCCCGGGTTAAACACACATAACCTTGTGCTGCTCG
>CAAKHB010008032.1:60103-73657 GCA_901007665.1 Aeoliscus strigatus | reverse complement strand
CATCCTCAGCTCAACCAGACCGTCTCAGCTCGGTCCTAGCGTTCGTCAAAAAATTCCTCATCTGTTGCCCGTGTGTGTGAGTCCGCTGAGACTCTCCTCCCCAGGTGTCCAGCGCTGACGTAGATCTACATGAGCCTGTTCCTACACCAGCTTGTCACACACAGATGCTTTGTCACCGTCCTTGGTGGCTCACACTGATGCTCATCATGTTTTCCCATTCACGTCAGAAGGAACGTTAGCATGTTCCACTATGTCTGAGTCTGATGTTTTGTTTTCTTTTACTCAACTTAATGTTTTAACGACACTGAACAATATAAATTTTTAAAAAAAGACGTAAAAATCCAATCAATCAGGATGAAACCAGGATATGTTAGTTAGCTCGCTAGCAAACGCACATCACATCACGCGTCTTTCATTCCATCTGCAATAACCCTCCTTAATACTGCACTTTTTAACATGCACTACTCATGTATTTTAATTTAACTTCATTAATTAATGTCATTTTATCGTGCTCCTATAAAATGTGTCTTGATGGGAATGTGGGAATGTGTTTGTGAGCACTATGAAATCAGGATTTCTGTCACCATTTGAGACAGACAATAAATATTCTACTCTGTTCTATTCTGCTGCTGTCTGAGGCATTGAACCTGCTCTGGTAACTGGGATGATAAAGTGTTCCTTGGAATCACTGTGTTTATCAAACACACACATTTTCGTCCGTCTAACCCAATTCCTCCTTACCAGACGCCCCGCCTGCCTCTCTTCTATCACTCAGAAATAAGTCAGGATCCTCTCCAAAAGCTGTTATTTAAACCCGGTGGTCGGGGGAAAGTCTTGAATCACTCCTCATTTAAGGGAGAATTCACTGTTGCTTTGCCTTCAAGCTGCTATTTGATAAGAATCCGTCTCTGTACACATTTTAAGGGTTATTTTCACGGAAACCTTTGACAAGATCATAAAGCTAAAATACTGCCTGTTGGCAGCTTCCCTCCCAAATTACCTGTGCTGGGCTTTAACAGCTCGCATTGGTGCAATCCTAGTGTGTAATTCTACACCGGCCGCCCCACAAACCTGCTGCAGAAACACATTCAAGTCATGTACACAACTGCCAGTACGCTGACCCAGTCCTGTATTACTGCATTTCAAAATCTGATTTTCCAGCTGACTTTACTGTCTTTTACATCCAGCTCAGTCGGCTGAAGAGCTTGATCTCCGTCACATATCTGTGTCTGCCAGCCGCTGAGGGAAGGTGCTGCCGAAAACGAGTCAACAGACACAATGATTTTGATGGTGAATTCATTGATCAAGCAACATGACTGGTTTCAGCTTCCCAAAAGCATTGGTTACAATACTTTTACACAACATTTGGGGAGTTTTCTGCAGTCAACAATTGCAGGTGGTATTTGTATCATTTGCAAAAGCAGCTAGCACAGTTTAGGGTGGAAATTACAGTCATGTGTAATTAGCAAGCGTTGCTAAGCAGGTGCTAACTAGCTGCCTAAAGCTGAAGCTAATTTCCTGACTGTCTATAGTGCAGGCGGCCATTTTCTTTTATTTTCTTTCACACATATGAACTGGTGGGACACATTCATTAATCTTTACCCCTCTGAAGTCAGAATGGAAACACAAGTTTCAAACCTTCTGGACAAACTGAGGAAAACGAGCAAACACATTTCTCTCCAGAATCCCATTCCTTTGGTTGCTGTGACTATCTATGAGGGCTGAGGGGCAAATTGACTGGGAAATTGAGAGTTTCGCCTTCGGGCTTCGCACCTTCTTTAGCACACCAGACCCCGACAGCGCTTGCATTACCACACCAGTCTACCTAATCCACCTCGGGCTCCCGTTCAACATTATTTGTGAACACGCATTTGTGGAACTTACTCGTCGGTCGAGCCGCTTAATGCAACTAATCTGAAATGATGTGAACATCATCATCTGCATATTGACCGAAAAAAGAAGAATAAACTATGAATTTCTTCAGTGGCTCCAACTTTGATGTATGGGATTTGAAGTCTACCTGTAAGGCACGGTGTCACCTGAGCTGAAACACTGAGACACAAGTAACAAACAAACACAGATGCCCACATATACACAAACACACACACACACACACACACACACACACACACACACACAGCCAGCGACTCTGGCAAATTGCAGCCCATTGGAAAATGTAATTGCTTGAACTTTAGAGAAGCGACTGCAGCTCCTGAAATACCCAGGGGAGCCATCAGACCAGTGTTTTACTGCAAGTACACACACACACGCGCACACACACACACACACACACACATATACATACAGTACACACAAAACCATGAACCTCCTTGTCAGTGAGTGTAGTACTTTAAGTAGTAATAACTGCTGGCTGTTAGGGTGAAGAGCGAGGAAGGACAAAGTCTGCAGAGGAAACAGGAAAGTGGAGTGTGGCTTTAATCTCCATCGGTCTGAAGGTTCTGCTTCTTTAGGTTGCTTAACACGGCTTTGAGAACTACTCTCAAATATCACTTTCTTATAATCTGTGTTTTTGAGTTTCACGGAACTCATACGTCACGTTACAGTAAGTCCAAAAAACAGTGCTACTTTCTTGTTAAGAGGTTTCACATGGCAACAACTGATGGGAGAGCTTCCATAAACCCAACAAGAGCTAAATGGAGCTCAGTGGCTCAATAATTCAATGGCTTTCTGCCAGTTAGGGTATTGACAGCTATAGCTAGCTAGAGGGCTAATGATATGTAAGCTTTAGCATGGAAATCTACATGTGAGTAAAGTGAGATGTCTGATTAACGTTAATGAGCGTGAAGCAGCTACATTTCCTTTGAGTCAATATCGATGGCAGCAACACTTTTACAACACCTTCTCCTTTGACAGCGCTAGCTAAATCACCACCATTTCATATGTCTGATGGATGACGCTGGAACTAGACACAGAAGTGCTAACTTTCTTAGCATGTGGGTGAAATTCAATCACAAGGTTTCAGCTGTACAGCTACATAACAGAAAACACCTGAAGGCTCATGTACCTCCAGCACCACCAATGATACCAGGCAGCATTCTGGTACGGCCATGGCTCCTTCACATGACAGGGCTTTGACATCACCTCCCCACTGACAGACTGTTGCCGGGTTTCCATCCAACATGGCTAATGTATTCAGTATTTCATAACTTGATGCTCAAGAAGATCCAATTTTGTCCTTAAAGCACTAACAAAATATTGAATGTGTTCCTAAAATACAGGCTTTATTATCTTCAATTATCCTGGCTCAGATGATAAATAAATAAACGCAGCATGGACCCCAGATAACTAACTGACTGTATCACACATTCGGATTAAAACATGCTAATCTGGAAATCCCGTCAGAACACAGAAGAACACACCCTCGCGGACAGATTAATCCTCCGTCTGGTGTTTCACGGAACATGCAGACTGCTCTGACCATGGGAATACTGTTGTGTTTCCATGCTTGTAAGTATTTAAGTGCAAGCATGTGTGTGAGTTTAAGCCTCGAGCCGTCCCCAGAGCGCCTCTGTATCGACCTGCGCTGGAAAGCAGGCCCGTACTCCATGTAGCCATGTAGGCCAGAGAGTCGATGGGGACATCACAATGAGGGCAGCCGTCCAAAACGGCACACACAATATGCCCGCAGGCCGCACATCGCACACACACACAGTGTGTATATGATGGCTTGGCCATTTTTCAAACAGCCTTGGATTTATGTTTTCAAAATCCTCCAGGTGGTGATTCATGTGTAATTTGTCTCTAATGGTTACCTGATGAAATAAACTGCAAACCTGCTTTCTGCTGTGTTAACAAAACCCTAAATCCCAACGATTAAAAAACACGTCGCAAAAGTAATTGTATACAACTGCTTTTGTGAGGGTCGTGTCTGTGAAGGTTCTCAGTCATCCAGGTGATGGTATCTTGCTGGGTTAAATCGTAGGCAACTGGACTTCTGTTTTTTTGTGAGGGTCGAGTCTCCCGCAACAAGCAACTTTTCTCAGTCACTTCTGTGACTTGGTAATCCTGTTTAAATCATCTGTGGTGCAAAACAAATACGGCCAGATGCCGGGATGTCACCAGAATAAAGACGAGTCCCAGTCGAGTACTTACAAATGTGAATGGATTCATTGACGTAGCAAGGATGTTGAACTGAAGAGGTGCAATGAAAAGCATTTATTCAACATACTTCACAGAAATGTTGCGCTCAAAGCAGAATAATCAGTTTTTAACGTTTAAACGTTAGAACTGCTGCAGAATTTGACACAGTACCTGAAAAAGATGCATTTGCTAACAGGTTGACAGTGTTGCTGCACACTGATGCATGAAAATGCAGAAAAATGGCGTATGTTTGGTTGAAAAAGAGCTCTTCTATCATTGTTCTATCAAACAGGGCAAGAAAACTTCATCCCAGCAAATGATCACTTTGCTAATTTAATGTCACACTCGTACTGATAGACAAGAAGCAGGTGGAGGCAGGTTTTCGAGACAGGAGGACACACAACAAACACAGTCCAACACAAACTCATTTGAGACGAGTCGACAGCCACAGTGAGTGAATGTTTAAACACTCTGTGTAGCCCGTATCTACAGTATGTACTGTATGTAAAACTGGTTCCATGCTTCAACTGTCAGTAGTTTGTGCATCATACTGTGAACAAACAAATCTTTTGGGGCCAGTTCCAGAAAGCAGGTTTAGTGAAAATCTTCAGTTTGTTCACCCTGAAATGAAGGAAAACTGCTGAATTTCCAGTTCTATTTTCATGTGAACCAACTTAAATCAAACCAAATGTCTTAAACAGTTTTTATATGTTTGAATTCAGTTTAGCAGTAATTCTGGAATGAGGAAAATTCTGCAGTTTTCCTAATTTCGGGATGAACAAACTCAGGACTTTCACGTCACCTGCTTCCTGGGACGGGCCCCTGGTCAGACGTAGCAGCTAAACAACCCATCTGAAACGACTGCTGAGGTGTTACTTCATGTATTCGTGCGTGACATCTACCGCCGTCAGCCTGACCTTTCCACTGCACGTCAGACTGTTTTCAATTATACAAATTAGTCTGACCTGAGGGGCGCCGTGATCACACGCACGCGCAGAGAGCGATCACACCAGATAAGCATCTTGAGTGGGAAATGGTCCGGGACATTGTAAAATAGATCTGCACGGAGTGAAATGAGCCAAACAGCCGCGATCGCCACAACGCTGCTTTGAGGTTCTTTCCCCACTTAATGTCTTTCCAGTGGTGCCTTCTGCCAAAGCTATCGAGCCTGTTTGAGCAGATGCAGCTTGGAGGAGTAAAGCTACATTAGCCCCGGCATCAATCTCCCTCCCTCCTTCACTTTCTGTGGGGGTGAAGAGGCCATTCTCCTCTCCCCTGCCTAGCAGCGGGTTATTACCGAATGTATAGTGAAGTACTGTTGGACGTACAAGCATGCATGAATGGGCAGATCCACCCACAGGCACACTCAGCGCACACATCCATGCACAAACAGCTATTACACCATCTATCCCAGGGAAGCTCTGAAATGGACCAGATGTTTGTATTTCATCAGTAGGAATGGTCTCGCCCTCACTTTCTTTTTTTCAATCTCTTGGGCCTTTTTACAACTGAACAGATCCAGGCCAACTCGATAAATGACACCTCATGTCTTGGCTTCTCAGTTACATTCTTCTTTTTTCATTGCTATGGAAGAACAGAAGGCTTTTTTTCTCACAAGGGGGCGAGATTGAGTTAGAATTGGTGGTCGGCTCATACTCGGGCCCGAGCCAAGATCTGTCCCTGACCTGTAAACCCATAGCAAAGCATGAGTCAATGCTCGATGTAAGAGGAGTGCAGAATAATACCGACTGAGTGTTATTTGACGTCAGCAGACATGAATGTGTGGAAATGTACAATGATCTCCTTGAGGGAATGAAATGAGATGTTGGAAAACATTTCTGCAGCTTGAAAGCCCCTTCTGCTCCTCACTGTTTACAATACATACTGCATTACTGCTCCAGTCTGCTTCCACTGTTGATGCAGGAAGAATGTACGTACCTGGAGCAGCTTCAGACACACATACAAGAATGTTATTCTGAACCAGCTAGACACAGGAACATCTGAACGACAAGAATGTCTCCAACACAAGAGCGTCTTCAACACAAGAACATCTCCAACACAAGATCATCTGCAACACAACAGGGTTCTTGTCCGATCTATGGAGTGTTGGTGAAGTAATGAGCTTAAATACTGAAATCCGTCATAATAAAAAGAAAACCAATCAAATCATGCCCTGAGGTGGCTTCAAACACTATAGATCCACAAACCTCTCATTGTCCACCAGCCAGTCTTTGGGTATTACATATACACACACAATACAACCTAAAGATACTGAATACAAGCACAAAATATCAGCAGTCAGCAGAGCCAGAGTAAAAAAGTCTGCATCAGTTTCTGTCCGTTGAACCCTGGAGCAAGGAGAGGTGAAGGCAGGAGAGGATGAAGAGCTGAGAAGGGTGAGATGACGTGAATTGGACTGAAATGTGTGAAAGCAGACCGAGGTAATGGAAGGAATTCTGAGGTATAAAGGTGATGATAAATTAAAAAATGGAAGTCAGGGCTGAATGGATGGATGGGATGTAGGTGACAGTTTAAATGGAAGATTGGTGGCTGAGAGCGTGTGTGCTCTCCAGAGGTGCCGATTAGATCACTGTTATGACTGCAGAAGCCCTCAGGACACAGCAGATAAACATCGACAGATAACCGCCACATTTCTTCTCACCATCCTCACTCTTCCTCAGTCCCTCCTCATGCAGACTTCCTCTACCTCCAGTCACACACTTCATCCCTCTTTCCTTTGCCGCCCCTCTCTAACTGCATCTTGGTCCCAGGGCGCTGCAGTACATCACGTTTCTCAATAAACCCGTCAAGCTCCCCTGTCCCCGCCCCGAAGCACAATAACAGCAACAATACCACCATCGATCACATTGCTATCTGGAACAGTTCAATGTATGTTTGGTCAAATATCACAACTCTGATCTGTTGTATCTGTTGATTTGTTGTTTTTTTGTGTGTGGATATTTTACAATGTATTTTTTACAATTTTACTAGACTTATTTTGGTATATTTTTATGCATCTTTGAGGATTTATCTAAGATGTTGCTGTTTGCTTTTTTGTGTTCTTTACTACAATGACAAATTCTTGAATCTTAAGATAAGACAAGCCTTTATGTTGAACAGAAATTTATGGCAACAAAGTCAAAAACACTGCATTAAAGATAAAGAAAAAATAATAAAAACACAATATTTACTGGTTTTTGCTCAAAAAAAGTTCACATGCAATAAACAATACATACAAGACAAAATACAGCCTAGTTTAGTAAATGAAGCTAATTCAGTAGACATAAAAAAAATAGGAATTTGATGCTTGAGATCTGAGCTCAGGTCTCGAAGTCGTGGATAATTATCGGCACCACGTGGGGATTCAGGGCCAGTCTTTTTTCAGCAATTTTGTTCTTTTCTTGTGTAGCCGTTTGGCCTCTATCCTGTGTTCTGGAGCTTTGCACACACTGGCGTAGTGCATGATGTATTGTTAGCTAAAAACCAAGCAGCTTCATGTCAGGGCAGCTGAGACCACTGAGGAAAGTGAGATAAATGATGCGTTTCCAGTTCCTGAAAGTGTTACCAACTGTAGCCCAATGGTCATTTGAGATTTGGCACACCGGAGTCACCGTCCGGCCTCCGATCGGTTTGGCTGCATGTCACTGACACTGGTTCCATGCTTGGCAGAGCGCTACTAACTAGACCTGAGTGTTCAGCTGGCCCGCGACCAAATGAGCATTGCAGTTTAGTGGAAAAAGCCCTTCTATTATCTATTATCGTCACTTAAACAGATAAGTAGCAGCTGCTATTTTGCAGCTCATTTGGATGCATCACCAAACAAATGCATCTTTATTCATCTGCTAAACAAAATCCGCTGACTTTTGCTGCAAATTGTTTCATCTCATTTAGCAGCTGGTGCAACTTCAGTGTTTGCATGAATTATATGAGCGAGCTGAGATCAAATGACCCTCATTATAATAACACATATAGGATGTATATATATGTGTGTGTGTGTGTCTGAAAGTCTGTGAGTCATTGAGAGGAGTTAGGAAGGAGGAAGGTAAACGTTCAGGTAAGGTGAGAAGAAAAACTGTCTGTAACAGAGAGATTGTGGAGAGTTTGGACTACAGGGAACAAAAAGGCAGGCTGGGAAGAGACAGCTCTCTGACATCCTGTTTGTGTGCCCCACCCTACCCTTTGCATTACAATTCATTCACTGCGCGAGTCAAGGTTAGACCTGACAGCTCTGCAGCTTTGCATGGTTATTCTGTGTGTGTGTGTGTGTGTGTGTGTATGTGTGAGTGTGTGAGTGAGTGTGTTGCATCACCCATATAAAACAGATGGAACAGGAATGAATGAAGAGAATCAGCCAGAAAGGAGACAGAAGCAGTCGTCCGTCTGTCTGTCTGTCTGTAGCTGGGCGCTGGTCTTAGCTCTGGATGGAGGACTCAGTTGTAGGTGATCACTTGAGGAAACGTGCTTTAGAAACATCTCAGCCCCTTTTCCTCCATTTGAAATACCACTAGACGTATACCCGACACCCTCTCCTAGATCAATCCCAACACTGTACACTACACCGACGCCTATGTCCTACCCTACACTGACCTCTACACCGTTTCCTGTTTATTCCATTCACTGATTTTCTTTGTTCACTTAAAGTGATATAGACTCTTCTGGTCAAATATCGCCTTTTGGTTATGTGGACGAAACAGTCCAATCACAGTCCATGTAGCCTTGATGAGTAGTTTTTAGAGATTTATTGAGGAGCACATCAAGCTATGCCATTTCCTGCACCATAGGCAACACATGAATGTGGAACCTACACCGTTGGTACGTCGTCAATTCGACACGTCAGACTTTAGTAAGCAGACGACGTCGGTCACTCTGTCTGGTGAAGTAAATAAAAAACATCATGAAAACAACAAAATGAACAGAAGGGTACACTTCCTGTTACGGATCTGCTCATACGTCGCTGTAGAAATGCTCAGATGCTCTAATGTGGCATAGACGTACCAGTAATACTAACGAGACGAGGCGTGGAGGCTCAGGAGGAAGAGCTACCATTATCGGAGAGTGATTGGTTCATCTGCTTCAGAGAACATGTCAAAGAGCGAGAAGAAGCCCTGAACACAGAAAGGCCCCCGATGGACTGGCTGATGCCTTAAAGGGCAGTTTCTGCCTTCAGTTTGTGAACCTGTAATGGAAAGACATGGCACAAATATACGCGTCCACCACATTCATATATGTCCAAGGTGCTCTATGCCCATTTGAAGACACAATCACGTTGAAATCATCCGAGGGAATCACATAGTGATTGAAGTGATCTGTAGACATCAATGTGTGATCCTCAGACAGGCCAACAGTCCTCTATCTCTCGTCTCCAATATACCTCATATACATATAAATATACACATCTGAAGCAAAGGAGTGAAATCTCAAAGCTTCCTCTGCCAGCGTCCCACCCCTCCAGCATGTGAAACCGAATGGCGTCACGTTTTGTTCCATCCCGCTGACCGACACAAAAACACCACTGAAAAACAGAAGCTCTCTGGCGGTGGTGACAAACACAGGTGAATTCATTCCCCCTCTGTGATTCAGACGGCTCTTTTAGCTGAACAACAGCCGCGGTCCGTGAGTGTTGCTCCTAATCCCAAATTCCTCTCCTTCTCCACAATAATGAGCTCCTCTCAGCCTCAAGAGTTGACAGAGGTAAAGCATTTAGCACGCTTGAATGGAGACGAAGGGAGAGAGTGGGAGTGCTGCGAGAAAGAGAGGGAGATACAGGCCAAAGAGGGATAAAGCGAGGAATGGGGGAAGAAGGGTTGGGGAAAAAAATCAACAGAGACATGTATGAGGTAAGCTCTCCCTCTGGCAAGGCGGAGTAATTCCACCGAACGGTGCAAATGCAACGGCTGACTATTGATGATCAGACGAAGAAAGGAGGAGAGAGGAGATGAGGACAGATCTACATAAACTGAGAGGATGAGAGCGTATTGTGCTTTCTGTTTGCAGTTATTTCTCTGTCCATCACTACAGCCCAGGGACATGATGTGAAAAATGTGTGTGCTGTGTGTCAGGTTGTGTGTGCAGCACTGAAAGCATGCTTCACTCGTTCCAAGGCCGGGTGATAAATACAGGAAGTCTCACAAAACCCTCTCTTACTCACAGATGCACAAACTCTCTCGCTTTGCACAGCTCAATTCATAAGGTAAAGAGTGTGTGTACCTGTGTGTGTGTGTGTGTGTGTGTGTGTGTGTGTGTGTGTGGCTAAAAGCTAACCATTCCTGAAAACATCAAACAATCAGCACTTTGACAAAGCTGATGGAAACGTTTCACTGCCCCTGAATGCAACATTTCTGGTAAAGGGACAATCTGCAGTGAATAATTAACCGCTGGAGGCACGTCGAACAGTCACCCAAAGCTGAGAGGTTGGGTCTCCTACCTTGCTGTCATTACCGTAATCCCATTCGCTCTGTGCAACTTCTCAACTTTCAGGAATCGATTGACATTATCTCTTTCTTCTAGCCGTTGGACAGTTTCTCCTTCTAGCTTCTTCACACCAGGTAGGGGGACCAAGTGAAACTTCTCAGCTTTTAGTAACCGTTCAACGTTTTCTGATAGGGCAAATGGTCACATCATTATTCCAAAGCATGTTAGTGTGAATGTTACAGCAGTGATACCGTCGGGGTTAAAGGGTTAATCAAACTGGCAAATGAACATTCGTGTCAAACACTATGCAAACAGTCTCAGCCTCCATCACACAACCGCGTCTGACCACATGACCGTCGGTTCCGCCGCTCGTCCAAACGTCAGGGCGTCTGCTCATGTGCCAACGGTGTCTAAAGACGGTCGTTGACCCCATCACACACCTGCTGATACACAACCACGCCCCGGCCTCTGTCACACACACACACACAGTTGTGATACATCACCACCTACACACGGCGGTGTCAGCCACAGACAACTGCTCCTGAGCCCCAGCAGAGCAAAGACATTCATCATTATGACACCGCACATATACGCGCACACACTGCGAGAACGGCGACATAAAGGAAGGCGGTGATGCATGGAGACGACTCCATCACACCATATCTCACAAACAGCGTCCGCGTTTCCCGTCTAAATAACAATATCATGAACAAAAACAGTCAGACGAGAAATGACGGAGGGCTTCTCCCCCTGTTGCTGATGCATTTTTCCTCATTTCTCTGTTTGTCACCCTCACAAAGGCGAATGAAAAGGCCTCTCTCACTGTTGCCCAGGAGAAAGATAAACCACCGCCGCCGCAGATTTCCTTTTTTCCTCCTCTCATTTTCTCCTAATCTCCACATCAGATAAGAAACAAGTCAAATCCGACCAGCTGTCTGTCCAGGGAGTCGTGTGCTGTCAAACCATCCCTCCTCCTCCTCCCTCCTTCACACCTTCTCCTGTAAGTCTCTACTCTGCCGGTTTGTCGATTTTCATCCCTCGATCTGTTTTCTCTTGTTCTTTTTTAGTTCTCGGATTTGTCTGATCTCTCGCTTTGATATAAATTTGACATAAATTATTGACAAAGTGCTCTGTACATTCTGTAACATGTAGTTTGGACTGCAAAGTTCAATCTGCAGTTGTTGTCATCTGGTTCTAAATATTCATCCCACCGACTTCCTTTGATTTGGGATGAACTCATCGAGGGAGTTGTGCGTCTTTCGCCGGTCCAGACTTGTTTTAAGAGCAATGTAAAAATAGAGAGTTTCTGCTGCGGTGTCACCCATCCAAAAATGACCACAAAAAACGTACTTGGCTCCACCCCTCCCCCCCTGCAGCCGGGCCCCTCCCACCACCTCCTCTAAACACACTTACACACATTTCTCATGAGAACCCCCGGGATCTGTCACGGAGCCCTTTCAGCTGTTCACTTCATGATTTGTGTGCGTTCAAGGCTCAGTGGGATATTTGTGGGCGACACACGGAAGTGGGCGTGGTTTCTAAATGGACCTGCAGCCCATTCCAGAAAGCAGATTTAGTGGAAAGACTTTAAAGACATTTGGTTCCATTTCTGTCAGTTTACGTGAAAATAGCATTGAAAACAGTTGTTTTACCCATTTCAGGATTAACAAACTTTGAGTTTTTACTAAACGTGTTTCCTGTTTGAGAAGGCTGGTGTCAAGAGAAAGAACGAGAAAGAGCCAGTAAAATATTGCACGGATGTTTTCTGACTCTCTCTCGCGCTCTCTCTCGCTGTCTCTCTCTCTCACACACACACACACACACACACACTTCCTTTCCATGTTTCCAGCCCTCATCACACTGGACAGAGTGAGATTAGACTCCACTCATAATGAGCTCGGCTAATATTTGTCAAGTATGATGTTGTCAGCGGCTGTGAGTGAGAAGGCTGCTGCTACAGGAAGTGAAGGGGGGGGCATGGGCTTAGGGAAAGAGTTTTCAGGAATAATTCACAGGGTGCGTGTGTGTGTGTGAGGGAAATAGTGCTGTTAAACATGGTTGACACACATAACAAAATCTGAAAATCACCTCTCGTGCGCTCAATAACCAGGTTCAAGAGGCGTGTTCATATAAATGCAAAGTGTCATCTCCCTGTGAGAAATGTGGTCGGAGCTGTCAGCCTCCTCACGGGCGGAGGACGAGGGCAGAGATAGGCCTGTCCAATGCTGGAGACACACATTATTCATAGATCCTTCACTCCGGGCCTGATATACCCGCAACTGCTGATGCAAGACACGTCAGACGGAGGGAAGGAAGTGTCGCTGGATGTGTGACAGCTTCCTCCACCGCCGACATTGGCTGCAGCCCTTCAGAGCGAGCGAGGACACTGATTAATGAGAACGCCACTGAAAGTATCAGGCTAATAGTCCACGTGTCAATGGAAGACGCCTGGAGGAGATCATCGCCTGGTCGACTGCAGACGGAACAGATGCTCAGGATGTGGAGAGGGAGGGGTTTTATCGACAGAAATCAAGTCTTCTGTGCCAGTTCCTAAACTCTGTCACTATGGATTTTAGACACACACGACAGAAACGGTTTAGTATCTCAGAAAAAAAACACAACAACTCTGGAGGCACTGCTCACTGCTCTGTTGGTGAAGGGAAAGATGGATCCCAGCGCGTCCTGTTATGATGGGCAATAACTTGACCGAAGATCATAAAAAAACAGGAGTGAAAAGACCAATATCTCTATGTTATAATTTTCCCTCATACCCAACACTATTGTTGCTATTAGATATCTCATTTACCACAAATAATCACAAATATTTACTGATTTCCAAAAACATGGAAGGGAAAAACAAAATAAACAAACAGAAAAATGAGAACATATGGATATGTACTTATTTTTCAGATTTTTTTCTCGCTCTTCCACCTTTTGTTCTTCCATAACAAGATGATACACACTTCAGCAGGTGTGTGAGTGAAGGGCAGTGTCCGGGCCAGATTGTGGTTTGTGTTAGCTAACGTCTCCGGACAGACGTGA
>CAAKHB010008032.1:42018-52511 GCA_901007665.1 Aeoliscus strigatus | reverse complement strand
ATACACATCTGTCTGCAAATAGATGCACTTTCACACCCATTTCAATTCATTTCACGCACATATTCACACATTTCATATACCTGCTAGCTCCGGTCCCTTCCTACAGCCGTCACATGACCCCCCTCCCCCTCCCCCCCATCCCTGGGCTGGGCTGGGCTGAAGGGTTTGAGTCAGCCACTGCCCATCATCACCTGTACGAGTATCCACCGACACCGGTATGATCATGTGAGTGTTTGACCCCCCCTGTTTGCCCCCCCAGCCGTACTTCCTGTGTGTCCATGCATTGTATTAGATCCATGTCGAGAGCGGCCCTGCCTGACACTCTTTGATTGAAAAGGTGCTCGGCAGATTAAATCGTTGTAGCGGAGACGAGGTGTGTGCCGTTCGTCGAGGCTGGTTTAGCAGAGGGCTGGGGGAGGGAGGAGGGGACAGAGGCCATTTTAACACCCATCGCCATCTGGGAAAATGGGAGGGAGAGGCAGTGACTCTAAACTAACGGCCATATCTGTAATAGGAGGCTAATATCCTCCACACCATTAGATAGGCACACTGTGGGGGGTGTAGCGCGGTGGGGCGGAGCACAAGATCACCTGAACAATTATCTGAGCTCTCTCTCTGTGAATTATCCTCCTCGTCCACTTCCGCACATTTTGAGAGCTGCTAGACAGCGACACATCTTTTTGTTCGGTGATTCGGCGCGTTGGCGTTCAGTATGAAATGAAGACTCGGTAGATGGAGACAGATGTGAAAAGAACTGCAGAGGCCGAGGCCAGGTCCACACAAGGACAAGAGTTCAGGTAAGGTTTTCTATCGTCTGGACCTTTTCTCCACATGAACCGGCGTTCTGGAGCCTGAATACAAGCATTTGTGAAACTGGGTCCCAGAGTGAATAAATCCTCGTTTTCAATCCACTACTCGTTAGCCCGCATGCGCTAACTCTGCTCACAACAACAGCAACAATGGATGTGACCTGATGTGGAACTGTCCGTCTCTTTGTTGCTTTTGTCTGTGGTGGTGTAGTTCTGGAGGACATACTAACGACACATTCACTGGATTTGTGTGGACGCACGCATTTCTGGAGTCAAGTCCGTGTGGACGGAAAACGTTTTCAAAGCGCTTCCTGTTCCGTCTCCGTGTGGACGTGGCCTGATTCGTTTTTATAACAAATACTACAACTGCTGACTTGCTGTCACATTCAACCCGTTCATCATCTCACTCCAGTGAGATTAAACACAAACGATTCAAGACAAGCGAGTCATCCTTCTATCATCTGTACGACGTGAACAGGATCAAACAAATATTCAATAAGCTCTTCCGTAGCTCAGGCTGCAGCCGTCTGATACGCTGGATGAAACCACAGCGACGCTGGCGACAACAAACGATTTTCTGTGGGATTTTTCCTCCGCTTCCTATCCGACATTCTGAGTACCTCTGATGTGGTGGATACGTTTGTCCTCTCGTGCAACCAACCGAACATCCTGTATGCTGGCTAAAACATTTCCCTCCGGGCCACTGCTGGAAGCAGCAAACAGTTCAGTCACATTTTTCATCAAGAAATCGCTTTGGAAGCAGTTTAATTTGTCAACCAATGAAGCATTCGCCACTTCAGTCAGTAAATTATGGTGCAATAAATTACTACCTGCGAACATCAATGAAAGATGTTGACATGTTGAAAAACCACAGCATAACCGGTTTTCATGATCACATGCAGGACAGACGATTATTTCTATCTTTATGCAACAGGAGGGCGTTCAGACAAGTTGTAACCGGCTGGCAGATTGCTGTAAATTTATCAATCTGCCGGTGGAATAGAAGGAGGATGGAGAGGAAAATATTGAAAGCACAGATCAGGATGTTGCTTCCTACAAGAGAGAGAGTTACTCCTCTCCTTCATTTCCCGTCATATCAACGGGCACACAGAGTAACAGCAGACATTTCTCCATCTCCTTCCTCCTCCTGAGCAGAAGGAGTGAGACAAAACCAAAGAAAAACGCGCTCTTGTTAGCTGACTCGGAAAATGTCAAATTCTGCTTCGCTCCGCTGGATGCCTCTTTTCTTAAATGCAGTTATCTTTCCGTCCTCTTTAGCAGTCAACCTCAAAAAGATCTGAACAAAAATAAGCTTTTATACAGTATTTTTCTGTGAAAGTCTTTTTCTAATGTCAAGTCGCTGGAGATTACAATTATTGAATATTCATCTATAACAGCATATCTGTGTAATGTACAAGTCAGAGCGTGTTTCCAACGGGTTCAGTGAGTTAGAGAAGGACATCGTTGGATATAAACTTGTGTTAAAACGCTGGTGTGGCCTCTCATGACGTTCGATGCATGGACAAGATCTCGCTGAGTCACGTGGTGTTTGTGTTCGGTGTTTGAATGAGAGAGTTTAACGACAAACAAACCTCTGAACCTCCGAGTGCTGCTAAAACAAACCATCCCCACCTGCTCCCCTCCTGCAAACGCCAGCACTTTCACGGTGCACAGTGTTTATTTCAAAGTCAAATTTGAATATGATTAACAAGTTCAAGTTGTTTGCTCGTTGAAAAGACTGTGATATTATCATCATATCAGTGGTAAAATGGTCTCACAGGGACAATAACATCATTTACTGCGATTGTTTCTTAAATTACTTTACCATTCAGCACAGATAGTTATTGCCGCTAATTGAGCTGCAGTTTTAGCAGACAATATTCACTTATGCTAAGACAAACATTTCATAGAAACTTTGGGATTTTATTAGCGGGCATGTTGAAAAGAGAGGAGAGCAAGGGGGAAGCAAGGGGAATAAAAGATACATATTCATGTCTATGTGGGTGGAATAATACAAAAATGTAAATTAGCTAGAGGGCAAACAAACACTGTATATAGATAAATACAACTGGAATGAATCATGATGTATTCTGTTCAAAAGCAGACAGGAGAGTTGAAGGGCTTGTCCCTGACATAATGGCGCTAACGCAGTCGGATAAACAGGTTTTTTCTTGTTATTTATTTTTTTTTTTTTTTACAAAAAAGGAAAGTAGGAGCCTCAGCTGTTTCGCTTGACTGGGCAAACAGTTGCTGGAAAGCAGGCAGGAATCTCTTGCCATCGAGCAACAACACAGACACAGCGTGTGCAGGTAGGAGGCGGAACAGCAAAACCTGTTAGAAGCAACAATCCCAGACAGGAAATCCTCTCAAATGAAGGACTAAACCAGCAAGTGCACTTTGTTTAGCTCATTCGTCTCTGACCAAACAGAAACGACTACACACCCTCGCTGCAAGTGTAACAACTCCCAGGAGCGACGCACAACTGGGTCAAAGAGATGGGTGCTTGTGTGTGCCACAGATGTGTGTATGTGTGTGTGTATGTGTACCTACACCCCCCCCCACAGCCCACACTCCCCCCCAACACAGCCCAGCTCTGACGAGTGTGCCAACATCACACACACACACTTCCTCTTCTCTTGTCGCCTTCCTTTCTCCCCTCAGCCTCTGCTGTTGTTCCCGTTTCTTTAACACAGAAACAACCCCCCCACCCCATCTCCTCCCCACCACCTTCCCTCGTTCCACACTCGTTGGTAGAGCAGTGGAGCCCCCGCTGGCTTGCCCGGCTGAAGTAATCCCCTGTGACAGCTCCGCTCATGTTGTTATGCAGTGGACCTATCTGAGTCTGAGACTGCAGCTCTGGACTGGCCGCATGAATTCTGGGCCCGGCCCGGTCCACCGACATGCCGTGCCAACGGCAGCCGGCGTTCGTAGCGCCTCATCTCTGTGTTTTCCCAGCTCCAGACTGTACATGAAAGGGGGAATGAACGGAGCTGTGTGCGTTCAGGAGGTTTTATGTGGTCCATGAACTTTTTACCAAACTGGTGTAAAGTTGAGCGCAATGTGCTAACTTTTCAGTTGGTAAAAAAAAAACAAACTCAGAGCTTCATGGAAGTACTTCATGAAGGTGGTGACGGCAATGATTCATCTTACTGGAGTACCGTAATGACACGACTCAGGAAACGTTGAACAGTTTCTAAAAGCGGAGAAGTTGTACTCAGTTCCTGGTGGGAAGAAGGAGCTAGGAGAAAGAGAAAATGTCAATCCGTTCCTGACAGTCGAAAAGTGGCACTTCACAGTCAAGTTGCTGTCATTACGGTAATGACTTCTGACTTCAGCTTCTGGCGACAGAGCAAATGGGATTACCGTAATCACAGCAGCATGGCTGTCCTCAAGTTTCAGGAACCAATGAACGTTTTCTCCTCCTCCTTGCTCCTTCTTCACACCAGGTAGAGGAGCCGAGTGACACTTCCCCGCTGTCAGGAACAGTTCAAGGTTTTTGCAAACAGTTGTGTAATTATGTTAGTCCAAGGTATGCTAGTGCAAATGTAGCGCCAGGGATGATGCTGGTGTTCAACGGTTAAAACAGCTAACACTGTCAAAATGTATGACAGATGTTTACAACGACAGTGACCTAACATTAGCTAACATTAGCTAACATTAGCTAATGTTAGCTAATGTTAGCAAACAAACATTTGAGCAGCATTAGCTTTTTGCTAGGTCTCGCTGAACCCATATCCGTTAGAGACAATTTCAGACATATATTGTTTGTTTCTGTGGCATTCAGGGTAAAACTCTGCCTCTCCTCCTGGGACAGGACATTCTTGGAAGAAACACAAACAGGAAATCTCAGCCATCACTTCCTGACTAAAGCTACAATTTCCACAAACACCGTAGAAAACAAACACCCCAGTCGAGGTAACTCTGCGGTAAACAGCTTTAATTGAGTAAAAGCATGAATGAATGCCCTGGCACTAAAAGCTGTTGGTAGAAAATTAAGGAAATGAACAGCTGAAAATCTGTGAATGAAGACGTGTGGCATGGCGCTTTATTAGCGAAATAAAATCGATATTCCCACAGGTTAGAGGTTATATTTGGATTCATTGATACAGTTTTTGACATGCCCGTCTATCCGGATGTAAACATCCTACAGGCAGCGTGCTGTGGCCGGGCCGGTCTCCGGAGAGACGGCCCGGTCCATCAGATTAGCCTGGACAGGCATGTCTCAGTGAGGAGCCTTCCCAGAGGAGAGGCTGCCAGATCCGGCTCCATATACCTGGCACATCACGGCGTCTCCTCCCCGTAGGACGCCGCGGCTGAAGGCACAGGCAGAGAGCTGCTGATTAAAAATTCATCTCTCTGTTTATTATGATTTATGCGCGTTTCGCTGAGCCAGGAATGAAAAAAACGAGAGGAGAGGAGAACATCTTCATTAGTGCACATTGTGTGAATGTGTGTGCGGTTATCGCTGGCAGGTGGGGGGTATTTAAAATTATGGAACGTACGTGAGCTTCATTAGAATGTGCAGCGTCCGAGGCAAAATTGTCTGTTTTCACAAGCCACCTGCATCTCAATGAAAAACAATCCAAAAAAATACAAAATTACCCGGCGTCCACCGGCCGTCGCCATTAAAATGCAGCAGACACTAAACTTAATTACCCATTTCCGCCTCTTTTGTTTATCATTAAAAGCGCATCGGCTTGTCGCTGCACTTTGACTCAGCCAAAACTGCACTAGGAAGAGCAAATATTGACACAAAAAACATGAGCGTGAGATATCAGCGCTCTGCTGGAATGTTGGAATGCATGTCCTGCAATTACACTGGTGACTTGTTAGCGTTACAGCTCATCACGGATCAATGGATTGTCCTGTGAGATCGATAGCTGATGAGCTCACAGGACAATCCATACAGAGCATCACAATGACACACAGGGACGCTACAGAGATGTTCGTTACGCCTGAGAAACAGCTCCAGCTCGACGAGGCTCCACCTCCTCCAACTGTGTTGATGTTACGAACGCCGTATTGATCAAGGGAACAGAGCTGCGGACTGTTAGCTGTTAGACGCTACATTCATGTACTGTAATTAGTCAAGTATTTGCGTGATCAGAAAACGTTGAACAGTTCCTGAGAGCTGACAAGTGTCACTAGGAGAAGGAGAACACGTCCATCGGTTCCTGGAAGTTGAGAAAGGCCATGTTGCTGTCATTACGGTAATCCCGTTCGCTCTGTTGCCGGAAGCAGGTGAGTCACAACCATAATGACAGCAACTTGGAAGCTCAACTTCACAACTTTCCGGAACCACTGGAGATCTTCTCGTTCTCTGAACTCCGTATTCACATCAGGTTAGAGAACCGAGTGACACTTCTTTCAGTCACTGTTGACGTTTTCTGATTGCGCGAATAGCTGTGTAATTACGGTACTCCAAATATGCTTGTTAAAGGGTTAATCATCGCTTATCAGTTTGCCCTGTTTGCAGACGTTGAGAGAGTAAATCAAGACGTCACCTCGGCATTCGAAAGCATCAAATGGTTGAACCACAGACACAAAGAGATTCGTAAGACGAGCGGCCGCACGTCTGGACGCCACACCGACGGTTCTCCTGTGTGCTGCCTGAGTGAAAGGTAAAGTCCTCACACTGCCCACACATCTATCTCTGGGTGGATGTTAGCTACCAGGACGTCTCAGTCGGCCGTCCTGCTGACTCATGACATCCTGCCTTCCCAAGACAAGCATCTTTTTTTTCGGTCATTTGTAAGGAACACACACACTCTCTGGTGCTGACATGGCAATAACTCGAGGCCACTGTTGCTCAAACCAAGCGGACTCTGTCTATTTTAAATTGTGTTTACAATTTAATGACCTATTTGTGTTTGTTGTTTCCAGCCTCTTCCCTCTCTCCCTCTCTCTCTCTCTCTCTCTGTCTCTCGCTCCCTAACACGCTCTGACAGCAAAAGGTCAATGCCCATTGGCTACATGGGGGGCACTGTGTGATGTAAGGGAGTTGTCATGGAAACGCGTAGGGCTCTGCGAAGAGGACACAGGATGCTTTTTGTGCAGAGACACCGGGGCCGGGACCCGAGTGGGATCAAGGACTCAAGAGCTTGACTTGGAGGGCAGAAAGAAGCGGGCCGGACTTCGGCCGAGCTGAACACCGGCTTTAATTGACTGGTGGCTCATTGTTCCGGCAAACGGGGCGTGACTCCGCCAGTCACGCCGGTGAAGCAAATCTGCATGTGAGCGATGAGACGAAAGACAGTGGGGTTACGAGCAGCGCTGTTATGGCTGTGCGCTCGCATTCTGCTGAGCTCGGCTTCACATTAATAAAAGAGGGATTACCAAAGTCTGCAGGCTCCTCTCGGTTCCCTCTGCAGCCGAGAGCCGCGCGAGGGTCGACTCCCTCCTCCTCCGATCCTTCCCTCCCTTTTCTTCCTCTCTCCTACACATGCTAGTCACGTTCATCCATTCAAAAAAAAAAAACTCATCTGGCTTTCCTCTTGTCTGTCTCCATCCCATTTCTCTCCACCCTCCTCTGACTACAGGAGACAGAAAAAAAAGTGCACCAAAACACAGTTAAATTATTTAGACTTCTTTCCCGAAAGAGAGAAAAAATGCTTGACTCCGCAGTTTGAAATAAAAGAGGGAAAAGTTGGAGGGGGGGGGGGCGGTGGTAGGGGGGGACGAGGGAATAAAAATTACATTAGATACAAGATTCTGCAATCAGCATGCAATATGAAGAATTAATCTTATCTTCCACCGGCACACACAGCCAAGTAGGGGGGAGCCTCCAAAGACTTGGAGATGACAACGGGACGAATTCGCCTTTCCATTACGCCACTATTCATCCATTGTAGCAGCCGACACCTCGCGATAAGCGGCCGTATTGTTGCCATTGACAATGTCATTACGGGACGGTAAACAAGCGATGCAGCGGAGGGTCGGGATGAACCGGGCGGGGCCAGAGGGTCACCGAGACAATCTGGAATGAAAGGATCGCACGGCCCCGTGGGACAGATAAGACTCCTCTTCTTCTTCTTCTTCTTCTTCTTCTATCTTTTCTCTCCCGCTCTTAAAGCCAAGGACGGGCATATGCTTAGAACAAAGCCCCGGCACAACCGCGTAATCAACTCCTCTGTACTCCAAAAGCAGCAACACAATCTTCCCTGGAGGTCATCCATGAGAAGAGGCTTAGGGGAGAGAATGGCGGCAGGATCATGGGCTATTAAGATGGGAAAATAGGATGACATTCACCTCCCCTCTCACATTTTCCTCCACGTCGGCTGCAGTCACAGGGGCGTCATTCAACAACAAGTCTGTTTACCTCCACCAAGGAGGTGACTGGCATCCGTCTGTCGGGTTGAATTCCACTCAGGTCGAGGACGACGCTCACTGACATCAGCAGGATACTGTCTTTGCTGTGTTTCCTATAAGTGCATGACTTACAATCGTTTGAATTAACAGATGATATCCTCAGCATACTTTGGAGTAGCGTGATTATGCGACGATCAATTTCCAAGTCGAGTTCATGTGTCAGATCTCTGACTGCATTTCTGGAGCGTTGCAGCCTGGAGATCGGCCGCCTGACTCCTGATTCAGACCAAAACACTACAAACAAACAAGTAGGTGAGAGAAAACCCTCGGGAGACGGCATTGTTTCTCTAGGACACTGACTGGCTGGAGCCCCGACGTCAGCGTGTCCCAGTCCAACAGGTCTGCTGTAACTTCAAACCAAGGCCGCTGCAAGTAGTGCAGCGATCAGTTTTTTTCGAGGGTAGCGTCCTGTCGGAGAGCCGCTGCAGTCAAGAACATTTAGTGTCCAGAACTTTGAAAAAAAAATCCTCTCTCCTGCCACTTTCGGATCCAAGAAGCTGCGCGCAATCAGAGATGGTTGAATTTTGTGTCAGCTTCAACCTGAGTAGGCTGGTTGAAGGTGGAGGTGGCAGCGGTGGTTTTGTTCCATTTGCAGATATTAGCACATGAAGATTAATTTGTCCCCTTCCATTAGGGGGGAAAGCAGCTGACAGCGCTGCTCAGTTATCCATTATCCATTAACAAACAGAAAACACACAAACCGTCGCCATCGGAAATAATGAGCGCTGTAAGTCTGTGTCATATGGAGGCAATGGTATTGTTAGACACTGGGAGAGGACGGGTTTGTGTGGTTTCAGAGTAATTTTCTCAGAACTGATGGCTCATTAATGGCATTTCTGCATCTAATGTTCAGCTCCAGAATGACAGAAATGAAGTGAGAGAGAGAAGGGAAAAAAAAGAGAGGGGACGACGACTAAAGAGTGGAAGAGAGAAAGCGCTGGTTGTTGTTGTTGTGCTTAGACTTGCTGTCTTTCTGCTGCTCTCTCCTCTTTTGTGAAGATTCAGACTTCATTAGAATTATAATGAACATCAGTGAAGCCGCACTGAAGTATTTTTGGCTCCTTGAAAATAAATGAATACACAAGCAAATCAATTCAAATCTGCCCATTATGCCTGTTTTCTGGGTCGTATAAAACATGCATAATGGGCCACACTATAGGCACCCAGCGCTGGAAGTTGGCGTCCGCCAAAGTAATCTAAATTACAGGATCATTTGTCATCATCCCCAACATCACTTCTTATGGGAAAATCAATTTCATATCCACGACGACATCGACGGGCTCATGATGGCATTTTGATGCGCTGGAGACACATCCGAGTGCAATTGTGACGATGTTAACACCGCAGCTTTGGTATGTTTTACGTGTGTGTGTGTGTGAGTGGGAGGGGGGGTGGGGGGGGTGCTGTGCTATGCCGGTGTGATGGTGTGATGATGTTGCTGTGTCGTGAGACTCACTAATTGGCTCACCTGTCTCTCAGCCATCTGGAGCCTCTCAAAAAGAGAGAGAGGAACAGCACGCACACACACACACACACACACGCACGCACGTATGCACACACACACACACACAGGCGTGGAGAATGTGACATGAGCTCACACAGGCAAATGTGGAAACGCAACTCAAACAGATTTCTCCACCTCATGCTGTAGTTACTGGATTATTTTTTTTCCTCCTTTGCGGAAGTTATTTGATAAACAACAACAAAAACAAGTGTTATTCCGAGTGCTATTGTAATCACGCAAGCACAAAAATTAATTACGGCAACAAGGTTTCTGCTGGAGTTGCTTGTCAGAGCGAGCGCGCAATCAGCACTGAATAACGATGGATGTACAATAATAGAGAAATAAACATTACTCCAGTGAGGAACACTCAACACCAGCCCCCCCTCCTGGGAGAACATCAGCTGGAAGAAACGATGCTCCACCATCCTGGAAAACCCTGAGGCGTGACAAGATGTGTGTGTGTGTGTGCGTGTGTGCGTGTGCAAGCTGGTTTTGCGTGGCACCTGCAGTGTGTGTACATGCACACTGCATGTGTGTGTGTGAGGTCAATATCTATTGATCACCGTGACACATCTCTCACCACAGCTGTGAAATATGATGATGATGATGACGATGATGATGATGATGATCGTACACCATCATGCTGTGATGCTGAATAACATGAATAGTTAAATATCCAAAATACAATACAGCGTATTCTGGAAAAATGTGTGTGTGTGTGTGTGTGTGTGTGTGTGTGTGTGTGTGTGTGTGATGGTTTTTACTCTCTCAGTACCCAATGTGTTCCAGGTCAGTGGTCTGGATCACACAGA
>CAAKHB010008032.1:31016-41638 GCA_901007665.1 Aeoliscus strigatus | reverse complement strand
ATCTGTTTCATGAAGAACGTCTGCAGAGCCAACGTCACGCTGGTGACACGTCAAAGCCGATCCAGTTGATGCACACGAGAGAAGAGACTCGTCGGGGGCGGGACGGCACAAATGTCAATCAAAAGGTCAGCCGTCATTTTCATGACACGTGTTTCTGTGCAGACAATGAAGAATATGCAAATATGTGTGTGTGTCTATTTATGTGTCCTAGAAGACGTTAGGGGCAACGACTAGTCAACTAGAAAACGACTATATATCACAATAAGAGCCTTTGTTTGTATAATTCATCATCTGACTCGTCGTTACAGTCGTCGATGATCATCTGTATATTTACCATTTTAACTTCAAAATGTATTTGAAAATATGTTTTGTTTTAGTTCAAGTTTACTTTGCTCTTAATTTCTCTGCACCATCCCACATCTCTTTCGTGGAATATTTTAGCCGCTGTAACATGTGAATTTCCCTCAGGGCATCAATAAAATACTTTTCTATTCAACTCCACCCCATGAGCCCCCTCGGATGAGTCCGTTTTCTGTTTATTCTGCGTCTGGTTGATGTGAAAACATCTGAACCGGTTCAATGGGAACACAAGAATTGGAGCTTTCCAACTATCGTGGGAACGTCTGGCAAGCCGCCGGTGTGTAAAAAGGTTAATACTGAGTAAAATCAGAGGATTCTCCACTGATCGGCTCACGGGTGGGAACCGACGCACTTTGCTTTCGCTGACCAGCAACATTTGAGAGGAAGCGCGTCTGCTGGATCCGTCCTCACTGGGGGATAAATTACGGCTCCTTTACCGCTGATGACTGTCACTGCTGAGTGGAGAAAGTTCTCCAGTCACCGTTGTCTGACTCATAAATATTCAGTTATGGGAATACTGGCGGAGGCGGGGCGAGAAGCGGCGCGCTGAGCAGTCGCTGTAGCGGGAGACCGCAGTTGTCATGTGGCGACCGGGGAGGCAATAAGGGACGCAGCGTACCGGGACGCCACATTGTGTGAATCCCTGTAATTACAGTCTCTCCTGTCTGTGTGTGTCTGGCTGTGTAAACAGGAAGTGCATGTGCATCCGTGCGTCTCGCACACACCTGCGGCGCTGCCAGAGAGAGACTCGCAGGCCTTCGGAGCGCTGCTGTCAGTTGCGCTCGTGAGCTGCAGCTCCTCAAACGCCCAACGACGCCTGTTCACGTCTGTGTTTTCCACGAGGGAGGCGTGCGGGCGCCGTCACGTCACAGCCGACGGCCATTCACACGACACAAAGAGCCGCAGTCACACAAACACACCCACCACACGTCCACCAATCCCATCACCCTGCTTTGTTCCTGTTTCCAGAACCTTCCACACACTAGGACCCCCATGTCCCTCTTTTATGCCATTCCTTCCATCTTCATTTCTTCTTGGTGACCTCCCCTGCTTCCTCCTCCTTCTTTAACTCGTCCTCTCGGCCCACAACACAATAACGAGGCGGGTGTCGGTCAACCGCCAGAGGGGTTCATTAGAGGAGGAGAGCGCACAGGAACAAATTAGATGTCCGGTTTTCCTCTGTGTGTGTTGGAAGGGCATTTTGGAGTTATGCAGGTGTGTGGCGGATTACTGAGCCAACGCCACAGTCACAGCCGCGCCTGTTTCCTCTAATCAAAGAGGAAAAACTGAAGTCACTTAATTCTCCACAGCCAAGCTCGTTCTTCTCCCCCGGGCTGAACGCCGTTCAGGGTTCAGAGACGATTGCAAATGACGATGGCGGCTGGAGCGCCGCTCATCATCACCCCCGTCCCACAATTAAATCAAATATAAAAGAAACGCCTAATGCCCCATGTTTTACCCCTCCAACCGGGGCATGCATCCAGAAGAAGGAACAGTGGAGACATATCCAAGTTAAAGAAAAGGGCCCTTTACACAGGGGGCCCACCCAGTGAGGGACATCCTCACAGAGATAGCACACAGGGCACCGGCGTTTTATCAGGATTTCACGTCTCACGCGAAACTCAAGATCATCCTCCAGGCGGGCGTGGATGATCGGGACCAGATCAGGAACAGCTGCGTTACATCAGACTCAACAAAACGTGTCCGTCCCCCGAATTTTTCAAAGCAAGCAAAACCCGTCTACAGTGAGAATGTTTTGGTTTGTTTTAGTTTGTTTCCATCGTCGTTTTCCGAGGCACACGTAGCCGGGCTGACAGACACCCCACCACTGACTCAGTGTGTCTCTCCCTCTCCCCGTGGTACACAGAGGTTTTCAAAATGGCCGAGCTCATTAGCCAGCGGCGTCACTGACTGTACTCGTACACACCGCTCGTCGGCTGTGTGACAAAGTCCCAGTTCCTCAGAGCTGACACATCCCACTTTGGATTAAATATAAATAGGACATAATGTATTTTCTGTTTAATGATTCAAAAGCTGCACGCAGCCATTTTATTTATTCAGTGCAGAGACGAAGCGGTCGTAGGAAGAATGCTGTTCCCAGCAGTGGATTCTCAAAGCCAGTCCGATAAATGTTTGTGAACCGAAGATGAACGCGCCATCTTCTGATTTTCATATGAACGCCTTGTCTCCTTTTGGAAGATGGAGGGACCTGCAGAATATTTGTCCTTTTCCTGTTAACTATGCGTCAGATGAGAAATAGGTGCTGCTATTTTAAGATCCGCTCTTATTTAAAGCTTCTTCTCCCGTCTCCACCTCCCTTCGCTTGATCTGTCGCTCTGTCGCCAAAGGGTTTAGTTTAATGACCCTCCTCCTGCTGCAGAACCGTGCCGCATCACATCGCTCCTCTGCACTTCCCGTCCTCTTTCTGTCTGCGTCTGTACACCCGCCACCCGGTCCCATCTACTTCCTGTGCACCACCAACACGCCGGCGTTCATTCTCCATGTGGTCAGCGTTTGGTCTGCGGCCCCACGCTCCGACGGCAGCGGGAGGTGAAGACAAAGGACGGGAGTTGTTTCAGCTTACCTTTGTATCGGTCCAGACAGGTCACTGGCGTCCTGCCTGTAAGACAAGAAAGAAAAGAAAAAAGAAAAGAGCATGTGTGAAAACTGAATACACAACAGACAGAAAGAAACGATCAGGAAACATTCACCTACAGCGAAACTTACAGCCCAAGAACAAATTCAAGTAAAAATATTCGAATTAAAGAAGTTTTATCAAAGATAAGATCAAAGATGTCATTGACCCATCTTCGTGCCAACTCTCAAATGTAACTTCTTTCCATATAAATTCACTAATGATTCCTGTAAGTGAGTAAGAGTAAGATTGGCTGGAGTGTAAAATGTATACGACAATAAATAAGCTGTAAATATAAATATAAACAGAGTTGTACACTGGTTGGTGTATAAGATGGCGGCGGTACATATAGTTCTGGTTGTAAATGACGACACACCAACGGGGCCTCACACACTGAGAGATCAAAATAGTAAATTGGTCTTGTCTGTCCTTGGGAACAGAAGAGAAGCTTCTTCGATCCGCCGGGTTTTCTCCATAATTCCCTGCTGGTTCTCTTTCCTTCCCTTTCTGTTTTATCCCTTCCTGCAATCCTCTGTTCCTCTTCCACTGCATGTAAATAAATTGGTCCCTAGACACCACTAACAGATTGTGTGTGTGTGTGTGTGTGTGTGTGTGTGTCAGCCTTACACATCACACATTCAACCCTCCAGAGCTACACTAAATTAGCCTGAGTATTATGTCGCTAGAGGTAAATAAAATAATATTCAATGAACAATGCGGTCCTAAATATGCAGCATGTGTGCAGGTGTGTGTGTGTAGGTGTGTGTGTGTAGGTGTGTGTGTGTGCATGAAATTTGATGAGAAACAAAAACACTCCACAGCACAGCAGCCAATCACAGCGATCGCCACCTTTGCATTTCAAAGACACACTCTTGTCTGTTTCATCTCCGACAATAGAACACTCATCTTATTATCCAGCTACACACACACACACACACACACACACACACACACACACACACACACACCTCTACTTCAGTCCTTCCATTGCCATAAATTATGAAAAAGGGTAAATGGAACATCAGGCACACACTGCTCGCTCTCACATCGACACAGCACACACACACACACACACACACACAGACACACACACACACACCAACACACTACCCGTAAAACCTACACACACGTGCTGAGTGTTTATACTCAGCAGCTTCTTATTACTTATTAACGTCAACTGTTTCTGCAGCAAACAGAAACAGTTGACGACATCGTCATGACGATAAAACGTCATGACGATGTGACACGGACGAAGGAGAAGCTTGACGGTGTCATTCAAATCACTTCTTCTATTCCCTGAGAAGGAATCTCATCTATCCAGCACATGACTGGATCTCTACAGATGTGTAGATCCCGACAAAGACCAAAGGATCATTCGTTGGAGCGTTGTGTCACTATGGCAACATGTCGCTATGCTGAAGGCCCTATTCAGATGTTCTGAGTGGATGGTGCAGGGATGGTCCATGTTGCAGGTGTCATAGCTATGCAGATGCAGGCGCAGACATTTTCACGCCATGCGCCAGCGCCATCAAAGAGCACATGAACCGGATCAGCACCTCGCGTAGCAGCACG
This sequence comes from Aeoliscus strigatus, assembly GCA_901007665.1. Classification (NCBI taxonomy): domain Eukaryota; kingdom Metazoa; phylum Chordata; class Actinopteri; order Syngnathiformes; family Centriscidae; genus Aeoliscus; species Aeoliscus strigatus. The sequence goes on along the minus strand of CAAKHB010008032.1, from coordinate 37,071 downwards.
GCGTCCTGACAGCTGATGAAAACAGGTCGGGACGACGTTCCACTACTCTTTCTTGCATTGGTGACACACATAGGGACATCTGTCTCCTCAGCTGTGGAACATTCACACTTCCACATGGTCTGTCTGGCACCGAACTAGCAATCCGCCGACCCGATAAACCCCGGCGTCCCTCAGTTAGGGGACTTTCTTACTTAGGAATAACGAATAGTGTGAAACAACGTACTAATCAAAAGAACATAGTAATGCTGCACATCAAATTAAACAGCAGCACCTGGGCTCCAAGAATGTATGAGTACCAACTACATAAATGATCAAATATCAAGATCGGTGTGGTGCCACCGAGTCAACCCACTCACCACGTTTCTGCCTCTACAGCAGGGGAACTGCAAAACGCACCAACAACCCCCGAAAGGAAAGCAGACGGTCGACAGGTTCCAGACAGATCCATCAACTCATCAGCCAGAAATAACCCAAAGTACAGTGGTAAACTTTCTCTGAACTTAGCTTTATCCTAATTATTCCAACAGACCTAATGGCTGCAGAGACAGAATCTGATTCATTATGGGTCTGATATTTTAGCGCAGAGGCCTGAAAAACAGCTGAACGGCTGAAAGAGTTGAAGAGAATGAGAGGCGACACTCTGATTGGCTGATTGAATGATACACCCAAAACACCGCCATGATTAGTTCACACAGTCAGTCCAACACACCTGTACGCTGCACGCCTGGCGCCTTAGACCATCTAAACCAGGACCTAGGTGTGGGGACCTGCTCCGCTCTTCACTTGAAACGGCTCAAAGGTAAAAACTGGACTTGTATGGGGGGGTCATGTTTCCATTGACTGTGGTGTTACAGATATTTAAGGAGATCACAGCGAAGGCACCAGTTGATTTCTGGTGAATTTACTGCCCCGACTGCACAAGATTATGGTCGCAATTGATCAGTGCGATGGAGGCAGATGGGCAAACAGCATCCAGGTGGAATGAAGCCAGACTTATGCTTCATGACGGACAGCTTTCTGGCGGCATGTATAAATCCACGCTCCAACTCCTGCCGCTGCAGGACTGGCAGAGACATAAAATGAAGCTGACTCATGAGGGAGTCCTCGGGCGCCGGTGCCAGCGCCGCCACAAAGACAGAGCAGGTGGCGGGACCCGGCGAGGGTCTGGACGCATCATGATTAACAGATTTGACACGGGCGCAGACGCACGTACACCCGCCGCCCGTGCGTCATGATGGGAGACACTACGAAACAGCTGTCAGCGCGCGGCGGAACACCAGGAGTGAGTGAGTGTGTGTGTGTGTGTGTGCGTGTGTGCGTGCGTGTTCCCACGTCGGAGCCCTCAAAGTGATTCGACCTCCTTCGCTTTTTTGCTTCTGAGCTGTTGGAAGTGATGCGGCTGCTGCTGTCACGGTGTGAAACAAGAAACGGGACCGCCGTTAACCCATTATCAGTGACACAGGAAAGCAGGTTACTGGAGGAAATCAGGTTACTGAAGCACATCACACGGAGTTCTCTTGCGCTGCAGTAACCCGGTTACAGCCAGACTCGTGCTTGTACGTCTTTCCTGACGTCCGGATCGCTGCCGATGTGGCTCGTGTCCTTCAGACGAGGAGACTGAGACACACAGATGGGAGCTGTTGTTACAGATACAGAATAAAATACACCGGCAAATAAAAACGAGGGCCGGTGGGAAGTCACCAACGCCGCCTGATCGTGAGTCAGTCAGTCATCTCCTTCTCTCCTTACTTGACCCCCCCAGCTAATGCTAATGCTAAGGAAGCTAGCTTCTTTTCAATATATTCTGTGGAAAATGGGTGGACACACGATGTCCCTCACTGGTGTGGAGCGTGTTACATGACGACTCAGTTTAGACTCAAACTGAATTCATCGACCTCATATTAGTCAAAAGGATATTTATATCATAAATACTTATCAAATATCAACAATGAACGACTGTTAGCCACAGCCAGTTCCACCCCTCAAGACGTAAAGCAGACGTTTGGCATTTCACATGATTCAGAAGTTACTAAAATGTTGTCAGTAACACCGACGTTATCCTCTGCAAAACATTCGTGCAGGTATCCTTTGGAGGACCGTAAATATATCACACGTGATGCTGTCATTACGGTAATTGCATTCACTTTGTCGCTGGGAGCCAGTGAGTCATTACCGTAATGACAGCAACTTGAATGTGAAGTGCAACTTCTCAGCTTTAGGAGAAGGAGAAAATGTTGATTGGTTGTTTTCTGATAATTACGGTACTCCAAAGCAGGATAGTGTGAGTGCATGTGCACCGGGGAAGGGGTTAACCGTGTCTGATCGTCTGTCTCGTCGTTGTTTCGTCGTCTTCGCTCAGACGTTTACTCTCTCCTTCAGAAAAGGAGTTCTCTCACCTCCGCCAGCCTCCCCTCAGCCCATCTGCGTCGCTTTAACACGTTCCTAACACTTCTCTCTTTCTACACGTCCTCTCCCGCCTTTCTCATATACACAACCCGCTTTACATCCTGTACCCACAATCCCTAAGCAATCAACACACCACCGTTTAAACGCTGACACACACATTCACACACACTCGTCTTTCACACTCTAGGCGTACTTCCCACTTCTTCTTCATTTCAGGCTCCATCTTGGGGTGTTTGTTCATGTGTGTGAGATTCCACCAAAAAAAAAAAAAAAAAGGCGCCAGGTCTTAGGATCATATCAGATGGGGGCCACTGGCTCATATCCAGATGGGTCTAAACTCCCCCGCCGGAGGATCCGTCCCGTCGAGAGTTGTGCCAAAGGACTGAGACCTGGGACACCTCGGAGAGCTGTTGGATGGGGCTGGGCTACGGAGGCTGCAGCGAGACACTGCTTGTGTCTTAATTTACAGGCGGACGTCGCGTGTTCCCCGTGCTACGCTCCGGACTGACTGCGTATATTATGGACAACTCCATTACCGACCCCTGTTTGGTCATGATGGGCGGTTGGCGCACCACGGAACAACCGGTCCTCTAAGACTTTATGGTTTCAGGAAGTTCACCTTGAATCTCTTACGTATATTCTCAAACAGAATTACATCACTGTGGAAAATTCCATCTGACGTGTTGGTGTGGGTGACACGTACAGTCCCTCCTACCGATGATTTCCCACAACTGAAGAAGGTCAAAGTTGACTTTAAGTTCATATTATTACCTGAAAGATCAGTTTGACATAAACTGTCTTGTATTTTTGCGATCTGCTGTTTGTCCTGATTACTTAACACTACACAAAATTAGCAGTTCTTAAAAAAAAACAGCAGAAGAAACAGACAAACGCTGCTGTTCTCCAACTGGAGATGACACAATGTGATAATAAAATGTTATTGTACAATCATGAATTCAAGAACTCCGCATCGTGATTGTGCAATTTCTTGGAAATGGCCATTACAATTCAATATGCAGCAGTAAAACCGAGCATGTGTGCGCCATAAAAGAGGCTGTGAAACCAGTGTGTGTGTGTGTGTGTGTGTGTGTGTGGGTGCACTCCGTCATGCACAGATGTGTGACATATTGAGGACATTTAAAGGCGGCGACAGAAACGACCTCTGTGGTGAAAGGTGAACAAAAGGGAGAAGTGCTGGTAGAGTGTTCGGCCTCATTTACCTTGTGATATTCAAAGGGGACACACACACACACACACACACACACAGACACACACGCACACAGACACACACGCACACACGCAAATTGAACAATAAACTAAGCGCAGTGGACGAGAATTATGCGAATAAAGAATCCTTACGAATCTTGTTGTTGATCCCACAACCTCCTATTTAATAATAACCCCCCCCCCATATCCGAACCACACACACACACACACACACACACACACACATCTTCCTGCATTTAATAACAGCGAAAGAGATCAGCTCCATTAGCTCGGACCTCCTCACACACGCAAATGTGGCTGGCATTATTGAAGCACGCGTCACGCATTACTGATGCAGCCCCCTCCCCCCTCGCCTCCATCCAACCTGTCAGTGCTCACAACAGTGATAAAATCTGTGTGTGTGTGTGTGTGTGTGTGTGTGTGAGAGAGAGACAGAGAGACAGACGTGTGTTACACCAGTGGTTAAATTGAGATGCATTAAGGCTTTGATTGGGGCGTCGGATACAATCGCCGTGTGTGTGGAGCACAGAGCAGGGTCATTACCGGGAGGCTGGATGATAAGTTTGTGACTTTGGAGGAAATGGAAGTAAGAGGCTGCATGTGTGATGTGAAGATTCAAGAAAGAGTCCAGCACGTAGCAACTCCGGGTTACTGCCGCTGTAAATGCTCTCTCCGACCACCATGAGGCGCTCAGCAGGTCAGAAGCCCCGCCCCCAACATGGACACGTCACACATGGATTCGTTCCTTCAGATCTGTTTTTTCTGATGAACTTTCTAACCCTTTAACACCGACGGTATCGCTGGCGATACATTCAAGCTAGCATACTTCGGTCTGAACCAATTGGTTCAATCGCTGCTGGTCAAGTCTTGTTTGTCAGCTGATCCGACAATGTTCTGACACATTGGATCAACTGATCATGAGAGGTGAGCTGATGCGCCGCACAGCGACAGAGGCACACGGGCGGAGGGAGGAAAGATATTTACACATTTGTAGTGCAAATGTACTCCTTTAACTGCAGGTCTGTGACGCTGTCGTCTCTTTGTGCCGCTGTTGACAGAGACACTAATAGGGAACCTCAATCATGTCCTGCTACCTTGTTAGCCATGACGGATGTGGAACATAATTGAGCTGAAATGATGGTTTGTCATAATTGGAAATAATTAAGGCTCTTTTGTGGGGACAGTGTTCCATCTGAAGCTTTCATTAGAGGGTTCAATACCTGGACCTTGCTTTGGGTCACTTGAGAAATCAGTCGTGTCCTTATCCACCCTTTTTGTTGCAGCTCTTTCAGAACCGGCGGACTTGATGAATAAACTCCCCCAAACAATCACACGTGGCAGCCGGCCGACGCGGACGCGGACTTAGCGCCGCAGCTGAGGTGCCGGATAAGAGGCCACCGCATCAGATCCGTTCCTGTCCGTGTGTGTGCGCCAGTAAAAGAAGCTGGGGAATAAATCAATATCATGAATGCCACTTCATCAGATTGGGGGGGTAGCTCAGACGGCAAAATGTCAACGGCTGATCTCTTTAATAGTCTGATATTACATTTTAATCCCAGTTTGATTCCTTCAATCTTTCGTTGGGCCTGCCAGCTGATGCCTTGTCAAGGAGCGAGGTGAGGAGGACAGTCAATAGAGAAGGAGAGGTATCAAAATAAAGTGAAAACCAAGTGGATTAAAGCGCGCGGACCAAACGGCAGACTCTCTCTCTCTGAGCCAAGACGGGAGGGAGGAAGCAGACGAAGAGGAATGGTTGGTTTATGGAGCATTGTGGCACGCTGCCATTTCAAGTATGAATTTACAATCTGGGTTGATGGACTGTGAGAGACGCAGAGGCAATAAAGCGCTGTCGATGGGAGCTGAGGACAAATTGATATGATCATAACATGTCACATTAAAGATGTGCCTGCCATCCATCAGCATGATAAAAGGTCTCCTTCGTTCCAACGCCGCCACCATTGATCTCGACGCTTCACTTAGCCAACCGCTAACCATTTATGATAACTATCATTACACAGTTATGGAGATGGTCACGATCTATCAGCGCCATGATAGCCGAGGAGTCCACAATGGAACGACAACCGTCACTAATTCGTTACACTGACAAGCCCTGATCAGGCAGGGAAATTAGGTAGAAAAGAGGATTATCTCCGTCGATTTTCTCTCGATTTAATCAGAAAACAATGCGATGGGGAGTTAATTGATGGTGTTTTTAAAGTTTAAGGTCAATCTCGATGGGGAAAACACATCAATAGGTACAGTGAGAGAGTGTTTGACGATAACACACCCAACATGCTTTTAAATCAGCCCTGAGCAAATCAGTAAATCAATATCAATTAGGCTCGGAGCCCAAATGGACAACAGGGATTTTTTTAAACTAATGAAGTCTGTGGAGAATCCGATCTGTCGTCCAACCTCCCAG
>CAAKHB010008031.1:0-24947 GCA_901007665.1 Aeoliscus strigatus | reverse complement strand
ATCTCTTCCGGTGGCCAGGATATTATACCAGCTGGGTATCTGATCACTGGCAGGGCATAGGTGTTAATGGCCTGGATCTTATTCTTGCCGTTCAGCTGACTTCTCAGGACCTGTCTTACCCTCTGGAGGTATTTGGCTGTGGCTGACTTCCGAGCTGCCTCCTTATGATTGCCATTTGCCTGTGGGATCCCCAGGTATTTGTAGCTTGCCTGCACATCTGTGAAGTTCCCTTCAGGTAGATCAACCCCTCAGTTGTGATCACCTTTCCTCTTCTAGCTATCATCCTTCCACATTTATCTAGTCCGAATGACATTCCAATGTCTTTGTTGTAGATCCGTGTGAGGTGAATCAGAGAATCAATGTCACTCTCATTCTTGGCTTGATGTCATCCATGTAGAGGAGGTGGCTGATGGATGTTCCACTTCGGAACTGGTATCCATAGCCACTCTTTGAGATGATCTGCCTGAGGGGGTTTAGGCCTATGCAGAACAGCATGGGGGATAGAGCATCTCCTTGATATATGCCGCACCTGATGCTCACCTGTGCAATTGGCTTTGAGTTGGCCTCCAGAGTCGTCTTCCACAGCCTCATCGAGTTCTGAATGAACTCCCTTAGTGTCCTGTTATACAGCTTTAAGCATTCCAGTATCCGTGTGTGGCATTGAGTCATAGGCTTTCCTGTAGTCAATCCATGCAGTGCACAGGTTGGTGTTCCTGGTCTTGCAATCTCGGGCAATTGCCCTGTCCAGTAGCTGGTGTTTGGCTCCTCTGGTGTTGGTGCCTATTCCCTTCTGTGTTCTGCTCATGTCTTGCTCCATGTGCCTACTCATCTTAGCCGCTATGATGCCTGATAGGAGCTTCCATGTGGTGCTTAGGCAAGTTATTGGCCGGTAGCTGGATTTTATTGTTCCCTTCTGGGGGTCCTTCATTATGAGGACTGTCCGGCCCTGGGCTAGACAATTTTAACTTTTAAGCAACTTTTCACTGGAAGAAGTAGAAAAATCGGCTGATGGATCAAGTTTTTTGAGTTACTTTTCGGTGAAGTGTTTGACTAGAAATGAGACATTTTGACTAAAAATAAAACAAATATTCTTAAAAGTTCTAAAAAGTATTTCTCTGGGTATGCTCCTCTCCTGTCCAGGCAGCGTGAGTTAAGCTTTGCTCTTGAGAACCTGCCTGTGAGTTTGTTCTGTCAAATTTTGCTTCTCCGTCAGATTTTGCTACTGCCGCATTTTCCGATAGCGTAATCCATCGATTACCACTGCTCATTACCCTATTTTCAACCACCACTTACCAGGCACTGGCCTTATGTAGTACAGTAGAACATAAGTGAAAAAAATCTGTTGAAGATCACACAGGACCTGCTTCATTGATTTTTAAAAAAATATTTTTTTAATACAACAACAAAACAGCAACTATAAACAATGTAAATGGCAACTGTGAGCTTCAATGATTTAAATATCATTTAGTGCGCATTTTTTTCACGATTGCATGGGATGCAAAAGTACACGCAATTAAGTGTCATTCTGTGATCTTTGCGTAGTATGTCATTCAATAAACTTTGCATTAAAAAGTAAAACATTCCGTCTTACCTGTTTCAACCAAGTGCAATATGAAATCCTGAGTGGCAAAAATCTATGGGCGTGACCTAAAGACTCGGTGACGTGTTACAGCGCATGCGCAGTCAGGAAGTAGCAAATCTTGACTGGAAGCAAAAATCTATAGAAGTTTTTTCCTCTTAGACAATTTAAGTTATCTAAGTTTTTGCCCCTCATGGTGTTTTGAGTTCCTGTTTTTTTGAATAAACTATGTCCCACGTCTGAATCTGCACTTGGGTTTTTAATTTATACACGACACAAACATATACACAATGTAGAACATGGAGGAGATGGAGAACCTGCCGCTCAGTTTGTGGAGTTTGTCTCAAGCTTCTGCACACAATTGTCCGTCGGACAGACCACAGTGTAAGTTCAAGAGGAAAAGTAGACAGCAGTGAAACTGTGTCAGCACATGTGAATTTACTGATAGAGAACAACACAAAGGTTCAAGGCCCAATTTATTTTTTCTTCTTTGTCTTGTTTTGTATTTATTTGATTTTAGACCTTTTAGCTCAGTTCCACGCATTTCATTGTGTTCTGACAATTTTACTCAATCTGAATGTGGCTTCCATTTCTTGTTTTGAACCATCAGCCTCTACTTTGACATACTGTTTCTTTTAAAGGGAAATAACAGAACAATGTGAATGTATTACTTTATCTGCACATGACTACTGGTGTAATATGTGCAGTTACACAGCAAATGCAATGTGTGGTGGTGTGTGCTGTGCATGTGGTGACGCATGTGAACACAATAAAAACTCCTTTAGGTTCCACCCATCTCCTTTAATTTCCCATCAAAGTGTCGAAAAGATCACTGGTTTCCCCAAATTAAACATCATTCACTGGGAACTTATTCAAGAGATTCCAATTAGCTGAAAAGCGGCTCTTCATGATTGTACCACCCAACACACAGACACACACACTCAAATATCTTTAAAGAAACCCTTAAAGGAGAAAGCGCTGCTTCCAACCCCCATCCCTCTTTATCAGTGTGTGTGTGTGTGTGTGAGAGAGAGAGAGAGGGAGAGGGAGAGAGGCTCTATCAAGCGGTATAAATCTTTAATTTTGGAGATCAGCATTAATGGTCCAAACAGCCTCAGATCTGGGCTCCACTCTTCGCTTTCATCCTCTCAGCTGGAGGAATTCCGGGATAGGCGGGGTACGGTGGGAGGGATGGTGTGCAGAAGGTGGTTTGTGTGTGTGGGTGTGTGGGGGGGCAGCTGTGGGATCGTTTGCTCCCATAAGTACACAAAATTAGCTTCTTATCGGTTGATCTCTGTACATGATCCTTCAGAAATCTTCTGCTTGTCCAAGTCTGCTGTGTTCAGTTGAGCCCGGAGTCTCTGCTGCAGCTGGCGAGCGCTGCGCCGCTCTAATTAAATCACTTTTCAAAGACAATAAGGCTGAAGCGCTGGCATCTTCCCCTGTCGCCTCTCAGCCTTTTACCTCACAGCTCAGTGCTGCCATGGAAATTGAATTTTCATTAATCTGTTTCAGCCTCTTGTTCTGCTCATCACCATGTTGTATCAGAATTCACAGGCTAAAAAAAAACAGGGAGGTCGACGGACAACGAGGGAGACTGGAGGAAAGAGAAGTAGTGGGAAGAGCAAGGCTGCTGATGTTTTGATGTATCCTCTCATTTCTCAGCTCGCCTCTGTCCTAATCAATCAAGCACCGAGCATCATTTTGCTGCTCTATTTTGACTTCTTTGAGGAAAATCCAGGCTCCAGTTATTCTGCAGGCTGTTTCACAAAGTTGCCACTGCCTCATATTCTTCCACATTAATGAGTTGAGCTGTGGAATTACCTGGCCGCTGCCTGTTAATGGGGCCTGTGAATGTTGCAGAGTGGCTGAAGCTCTCGTTAGCCGGCTGGCTGCTATTGATTGCGGCGGGCCACTGGGGGCTCCCTACCTGCGGTTGACTTTGTACTTCTGCAGGAGTTGTAAGGGTCTGCTGAACAACAGGGACCATGCACATCTCAAACAAGGTCTACGAAAAGCCTATCAATTAGGCTTTGAAGGTCAAGCAAAGTCTCTCCCCCCATGCTCTCCGTCTCTGTCTCCCCACTCGTGGTCTTGAGCCGCCGGTATCTCCTCTGCTGCCTCCAAAATACATCTGAAGACTCCATTCAATTAAACATCTCTTGGCTCCAGCTGCTCCCTAAGTGAAAGGTCAACTAAGTCCAGGAGGCTAAAAGGGAAAGGCATGGCTTCTTCACACAAACACACACACACACACACATACAATAACAACAAAAGCTCCCCCAAGCAGGCGCTCTCGTTCCTAATGATACCCACTGGTCAATCCTTAACTAACAGTGACAGTTACCCGCAGAAACACCAGAGCAGACCAGAGCCAATCGATCAGGTGAAAGAAACGCGCATAATGATAACCCGCAGACAGAATGTCAAGTCCTGCACTGTCCCAACTGGTTGACATTCAAGTAGACGCTGTGGAGACAGAACTGGCCAGACATCAAAAGCAAGGTGCAGCACTGAGCTGTCTTGCTCTCACTGAGGTGGGTTTACCCTCTCACATGAACTCTAATTATCCACACTGTGGCCTCGGGGAGTCCCAGAGGGATGGTGAGCAGGCCCAGCAACACACACAGATGCACACACCTACACACACACACACACACATACACACTGGCAATAGACACTCAATAACCATCAACACAAACACCACTAATTGAGTCAATTGTGTCTTATTACCTCACTTTTACTGTGTGTGTGTGTGTGTGTGTGTGTGTGTGTGTGTGTGTGTGTGTGTGTGTGTGTGTGTGTGTGTGCAAATGCAACCTTTGATGTAAATAATTCATTGTTTGCGTCTCATATCTCATGTATTTCCATCAGTTATTATCCACTATTTTACTGTGATTTACTGTGAATTATTTTCTGTAAAAAAAAAAAGTTCTGAGCCTGTGGTTCCAGAATCACTGTATTTATACAAGCACATTTATTCTTCCTCTCCTCCTTATGACTTTCCAGCAGGCCAGACTCTCCCGCCCGAGGATGTAGATCTGCCCACATACTGAGAAAACATGTGAATGAACAGGGTTTAAATTTCATGGGCACCAGAGTTGTACCGGAGTTGTACATTGAGCGATAAACACTCAAAGTATTGTCTCCTCCCAGGAAGCAAAAATACTTCTTGTGTGGCTGAGATACTACCAGTGCTGTAAAAGTGCACTTGTGGGGATGAATTTGGAATGTGAATAAGATTATAGACGCAGAACATCTGCATATTGGTCACTGAACCTCAGAGGAACTATGAACCCTGAGGTCAGCAGATAATGCAGGCGTATGAATGCAAACGTACACTGAGGAAGAGGAGGAGACTTAGTGTCTCAATGTCAAGGATCAGTGTCTTCTGGGAGGTTCCTGTCAGTCTAGCCCTGTAGCAGCATAATTCAGAGCTGGTTCAAGGCGACCCAAACCAGTGCTTTCCTTCCAATCAGCTTTGTCATCGAGAAAAGCCTTAAGTCTGTTCTTAAACAAAGAGTGTGTTGCCCTGAAGGGTTCCAAAGGAGCTTGTGTTCAAGCTGCGGAAGAAACTCAGTGTTTCTGTGGTGGTGGTTTAATCGTAATGGATTGGAATTAGATGACTGGTCAACTCTCTTGTCCTCTTCTTGATCACAGCAGGAGCATGAAGGATTTGTTGCATTTGTTCTTTGCAGTGGTCCTGTACTGTGCACGGGTTCCCACCTCCCATCCACCCTCAACACGCCGGTTTTATGCACAAGCATTACTGCAGTTTTTAGGTTTACAGTATCAGACTGATATTAACACTTTGACAGGATTCCTGAATCAGTCAGTGAAGGTTGACAGGTGACCTTGCTTCTTTCTGACGGTTTGTTCTGAACCGATTTAGTCAGACTGTTCGGTTGCACAGTGAACATCTACTGAACTTGTATCTGATGACAGACCCACAGTGTTAGAGAACAGCATATAGAGCTGTAGGCTTCATGCTGTCTCGCATTTAATGCAGTCGGACCGTCTCCTCCTTGTGCTCCACCTGGCTGAACAATGGCTGGTGAATTTGAGCTAAATATGAGAGAATCACAGAAATGGGTTCAAACCCACAACCACCGTTTAGTGAAACTGTGTCAAAAGGAACCAGTCCAAACACACTCTCATGTCGCCAGTGAATTTTTTCCCCCATTCCTCCCCACGTCATGGAACAGACCAATCTCTTGTCTCTTACTTGAGCACAAATAATCAGATGTAAAATTTCATTGAATGTTTCAATTGAAAGTTGAATGGAGTTAATTGCTTGTGTGCAGCATCAGCATGTGACATTGTTACTCTCAAAGTTAATTTCCTCCATCTTCAAACCACCTCTCCTCCAGTTTCTCCTGTCAGGTTTGTTTCTAATGATCACAACCTTTCGGACAAAATGACCTAAAGAGTTCTCAGACCCCATTTTGGGTGTGCACAAGCTTTATAAATGTGACTCCAGAACTGGCAACAGGAAAATAATCCACTGATTCCACTGATTAAACACATGACAGTCAACATTATTATCCATGGCAGAACATGGCCAAATCACAGGTACACCCCATAAAGTCTCTGATGGTTGTAGTTCCTCACCTACAGGAGTTTGATTGGCTGATATGACACTGAACCTGTGGACTTTGTCGTGTGTCTTTCTCGACTTCCATCGTCGATCAAGACCTGGACAGACGCTGTGACTCCAGAGGCAGACGACAAAAGGCCAGACTCCCATCAATAGGCTCGAAGTGGCAGCCTGCAGCAGTAAGACAGGATGGCTGTCGCTGCATCGCCAATGGAAACAGCAGACCAGTCACACAGTAGACATTGGAAGGATCTCTTACACTCTCCATCTGTTTTCCCATTTACTGTCTTTCTCTATCTCCCTCACTCTTCTCCACATGACAAAGCACAGACTAAAGGTGATCACATTTCCTACATTATCAATACTATCTGCTCTTTGGCGGGGCTGCACTGCTCATTCCCATTGTGACCTTGTTCTTCAGTCTGTGTCCCTCTCGTCCTTCTACCTGTCTTATTGGAAATGCTGGGGACACTAGTCAGATCTGTCATTACTGTTTTCAGTTAATGCTGAGTCACTGGAAGGTTCCTGTCACATTAACAGAGAACCTTGTTGAATACAGACGCTCACGTCAAACTGATTCACACTTTACCAACAAACACGAAAGCCATATGCTTACAATTAGGCACCAGCAAACATCCCAAATGTCTACTCGTTCATTCTCATCGGGGCAGTTTTAACCCCTTGGGCCAGAGCCTAATCATACACTTATCATGAAATAAAATTGTGATAAGGAATTCATATAAAAACAAGCTGATCTGACCAAATCTCACAAGTGTTGGTGAGGTTCATGTGTGGTTCACATTCCAATCAGATTTACAAACATATGAACTGACAGTTGGAACTCATTCACCATTTGATTGTCAACAGTTAGTGGGTTGTTTAAAGTCGCAATCGCAAAGTATCTTTACACATACAAAGTGAAGAACACAAAAAAGACCATTTAATTAAAATAACATTATCATGGTCTGACCTTTACTGATAAATAAGTCTGTGCTCCTTCTGAACAAAAGTATCATAACTTGTTAGTAGAAATGTACCTCATTGTCCCTCAGTTTCCTCATTGTCCTCCATTTTAAGTAAAAACAAATGGATGCTGACTGGACTCACTGACTGAGCTGCTGTCACTGATTCTGACTGAGGAGTCTAGAAGGATCCCTGGACTCATTACTGCCCCCTAGCATGAGGAGGAGAACTGCTGCCTCACCTAGTGTCTCTTCACCGACGTTTGGTGATCGATACACACAAACACCCTTGACAAAAACACTGCACATTGTGTACATCAGCTAAACTATGTAAATTTTGTTCATATATCAAGTGTTTTAATAAAAATTTTAATAGCGACATCAGTCTGTCTCTCTCAAGCAGTCATTGTCAATCCCTGGTCAGGCTCAGACAGCTGGAGACTCAACACACACACACACACACACACACACACACACACACACACACACACACACACACACATATATGTATATATATCAGTGGCGGGCCGTGCATTTCGCACCCAGGCTTTCAGTCACTACAGAAACCATCTTATTATGCAGAAATGTAGCATAAGGGGCTGTTGCATCACATTGAATACTCATGTAGCCAGAATGAATGACTGTAATATAGATATGAGGTTCACAATTCTCATACAACACACAAAAAGTATCAATAATAACCTCGTAAAACTGAAACTGAAAACTGAACTGAAAATCACAGCATTTTACACCTGATAATTTGTACACAAAGTCCTTCCTCTCTTTCCTCAGAAGGAGTTCAATGACTGTCGTAGAGATTATCAGTGCGTTTTAGGTCCATCAACAAGTCCTTTTCTCTGACACAGTCTGTTAGTGTTGTCAACATTTCCCTAATTTTCTTCACCTTCTGTGATCTGGTCTCTCAGCTGTTGATCCTCTCTCTCTTTCGGACTCCGCAGAGGTCCACGCCTACTCAAAGTGGATGCCCGCAAGTCTCGTACGCGCAAACTGCAACATGACGACCGCTCCTTTCGACACACAACAGAAATATATGAACAACACGAAATGACATTTCAAGGGAAACTACTCGCCGATGGGAGCTCTGATGACTGTGGAGTCCGCTTGGATTGAGTCCGCTCTGCTCCCAGACGCTGGAGTCTTTTCCAGACTGTGACATTCTTGCGAGCTTCGAGCTGCCTGACCTTTCTTAAAAATGTCCAGCTTTTCTTGAAAAGTCTGTCTGGGAGTGAATATGATGACGTTACCATACACCTGCTCGAGGGCCTTGGGGTCCTCAACTCACAATCTGATTGGTCAACACAACAGTTTGGAAGACACTTATTCTATGCTACAGGGTCTGTAGAACTGATTCTGAAGGCCCCTGGGAAGATTTCTTTGACCAGCAACAACTGATTAGTGAAATGTGATTGTATGAGTACATTTGGTTGAAAATACACATTTGGAAGCAGCACAACCAGGACAAAAGTTATGAAAGGAAAGGGACAGACCATTAGGAATTATTTAATACATATACATGAAAATTATAATGAATATAAGTCTGTTATTCAGATATTGTTTAGGCCTGCAGTGGCGGCCTTTAAATACAGTTCATTAATACAGCAATATAAACAATACTAACTTAGATACTGCTGTAAATACCACTTTTACAGCTTTTACAGTACATGTGGAATCAATGCGTTGGACAATGATTCATATTTGATTAGCCCGTGTTTCCTGTCAAAGACAATACATGTCTTGAAGTGCTTTGATTTTCCGGTTATGTTCATGTCTGCACAGTTTGGCCAGCAGCTTACGCTGAGTATCACATGTTCTCATCGGACCACGATCAGCTATCGACCCCCTCGACCCTCTGCTGGGAACGCTTCCGATGACAGAGTCACATATTCAAATATCTTGTGAGCATCTCATTTCAGTAAACACTAAATCTATAAGTGGATTTGTGTTTCTGGAGCTCTGGGAGAACTTGAGAACACTAGTGTCTCATATGACTCTGCTGCTGCGGCTGCTGATGGACAGCGGGAATAGTGACTGAACATAGAAGAGCTGAGCAGGTTTCTGGAAATATGAAAACCTGCTCATTGATTAAATATCTGTGCAGCGTTTAGCTCCGGGCAGCGGATACTAGATTCTATATTGTCTGTCACTGACAATGGAAACGCTTGTAGATCATGGGCACTGAGGTTGCTCCTCCCATACTCCTGATGAAGGTGTGGCTTCTTGGATTGGACCTGTTGTGTAATTAGAGAGCTGAGAGAAGAATAACGCTGTCCCTTCAGAGTCTTTCACCTCCGCAAACAGCTGATGAGAGACTGAAATGGTTCATTTGTCTCCTGCATCCATTTCCACAGGTGCTGCAAACCAACTGCTTTATTTCCTTTTCCTCCATTTGTTCTCAAAGTAGCTGCAGTCTTTGATTGAACGCAGCAGGATTACCATCAAGATAATCGCTTGCAAGTTTGTCCACTCATTACCGTGTGACTCCTCTGGTCCCCATTGTTTCCACCCCCCACTGCTGCTGCACCTCGGTTGTATTGTCTGGAAAAGACAGGGGAAGAACAGCGCTGAGAGAAGGCGGAATGTAGAAAGAAAATAGATGTGAAAGAACTCAGGGTCACTCACAATTTGAGTTCGAGTATGCGTGTGTCAGTATTTACGTATCACAGCAGGAAGATAAAGGTGTGTGTGTGCGTGTGTATACAGGAACAACATGTGTGAACATGTGAATGGGGTGACACTGTACAAACACCTCAGACTGACTAAAATGGTAAATGGTGACATTTTTATAGGTGGGGCAGTGGTTAGCACTGTCGCCTCATTGGTTCGATTCTTGATTTTCTGTGAGGTGTTGACACGCTCTGAGTTCTCTCTGTATCACATGCACCTGAATTTTTTAGTATCTCCAGTAGTCCAGCTTCTTTGGTTAGTTGGTCACTCTTAATTTTCTGTAGGTGTGAAAGTGAGTGTGAATGGTTGTCGTCCTTCAGCTGGGGACTCGTCCAGGTTGACCCCTGACGTTCACCCGTTGACAGCTGGGATCAACTCCAGAACAACTGAGACCCGTAACGGAGCAAGATGAATGGAAGCATTTTTATAGCACTTCTCTACCAAAATGTTTCACAGTATCACCCATTCACACTTATGTTCACAAGTGCTGGCAGAAGCTGCTATTAATGCCCAACTACAGACACACACACACATAGATGACATCAGGAGACATTCATGATTCAGTGTTTTACATGGAGGAGCCGAGACTTCAACCCATCTGATTTGTACCTTGTGATCAGCAGCTCCCATCATGCAGTAGTAAGGTCAAAGGTCACGATGATGTCTCTGATGCTCACAGAGTGAGTTGCAGCTCATATCGTCCCTCTGGCCACAAACACCCCAGTAGTTCACTCGCAGACCAGAAGGTCAAACAGCCGTTGTTGATAATTAACCCCCAGTGCCAACGCCAAAACAGGACTCCTCAGAGTGCCACTGACTCCTCAGTGCACTCATGACCAGCATCACACACACACACACACAGTCAATGGAAAAAGGTCAGATATAACACCAAACTTTGTGTAATGTTGGTGTGGGCGCAGTGTGTTAAGCAGCGGTTTGAGGGGCTGTCAGTCGTCTCACCTCTCGGCCAGCAGACAGGTGAACAACCTTTAGTGTTGTGGCCATGCAGCGCAGCACCGCTCTTGCCTCAGCCACGTTTTAAAGGCCATGTGCACTATTTACTCTTTACATTTACCCTTGAGCCGGCTGTCTCCACAGCTGGTGGTGTGAGCAGCATATTTACGAACAGTCGTACGTACACACATGGTCAAACAGTCCAGTTCTTATCAACACACACACACACACACACACACACACACACACACACACACACACACAAATAAAACAGTTCTGTGTATCATTGAAACAGACACAAAAGACCTAAAGCTGGACTTCTGCTGTGAGACTCAGTCTACATTGTGGGTGTTGTACATTCATACTTCTGCATCAGACTGTCTTTCTGGAGAGGTGCTATGCCATAGGCATAGCTGCTGGAGGCAACGTACAGTTTATTTGATGCAGAAGCAAAAATCAGGCGCAAGTGATAAAAACAGATAACATTGCACACTGCCATCTGGGATTCTGAACTTCTCTCTGTGTTGGACCAAAGTCCAAGTTGGATTTTCCTTGTTAGGACATTCCATTTTGCAACTTCCTGACTGCAGCTTGGAAAATGACTCAAATTCTGACTCAGACTGTAAGTGGAATGCACCATAGGGACCAGAGGTGTCCGGGATCTGCCGTGGGGTGCCAACAAGGCACCACCTGTCTTATCTTTAATGTAGAGTTGTGTATCAACAGCATAACAGTGGAAGGATATCCCATATGAACTTATGACACGAGCGAGACGCATGCACCTGATGAAGTGGTTAGGCCAAGGACCAGCCCCTGCAGAAGACCACAGGTTAAAGGGAGTAGCGTGGACTCACGTCCCAGTGACACATTCAGTCCTAACAGAGAGTTTGTACTCGTCTTTGGCTCTCAACAAAGGCAGATGCATCTCTCCTCCTCTCCGTTCCCTTATCTTCCCTGCTTTGTTTCTCTCGTCTCGTCTTGTCTTGTCTTGACTTTTTAGAGCCTGCCCTGCCCCGAACTAAATCATGGAATTGATCAGATGGTCTCTCAACGCAATTGACAAAACTGTCTCCATGAAACATGCGGTTCGGGAGAACCTGTGCCCCCTGACGGAACGTTCACTGAGAGCTACGGGATGGGTTCGGGTGGGAGAAGGTGAAAACCTACAGGGGATTGTGAATCCCCCAAAGAAAGAAAGGGTATACATCAGGGGTGTCCAAACCGGTCCTCGAGGGCCGGTTTGGACACCCCTGGTATACATGGAGAGGCCAGCAGCAACAGTGCACTGCAACCACAGGTCAAGGAACCTAAAGCCAGGTCTCTTGCATGTCTCCCTTTCCTATCCCCCTTCATATGAACAATCCTCCAATCCTCCTGTCTTCACCCTGCAGTGTTTATGTTGTGTATGTTTAGATGTGGATTGCATAATCTTGCTGTATTTCGGTCCATGTGAGAATAAAGGCTATTCTGATTCTGAACCACAGTGCACTGCCCAACAGTTCAACGGTGTTATTGAGGCACTCCAGTAGGATTGTATGGTCCACAGTCTCCAGGGCCACTGTCTACCAAAGCTAAGCACAAACGTTACAAACTAAACACTAGCCTCACCAATAGCCAGGAGACCAAGAGTCAGCCAGCATTGGAAGCAGCAACAGCAGGTATGTGGCAATCGAATCCATGAAATTATCCAGAAGTTCAACGACAGCAACGGTGCGTTGTCTTTAAAATGCTGTCAAGATTAAAAACATACAATTGGATAAAAGGAGAAGCATCTAACAAAAAAAACAGCATCCTTTCCTTTCACCGACAGGACGTAACAAAATAATCATATCTCATTCTGGTTCTGTTAGATAAAAGTACAAAGGTACAGCCTGAGGGTCAAAACATGTTTTTAAATAAGGTATTGATGAAGAAACATTTAACCCCAAACTAAAGTAATAGAATTAACCCAGTGTTCAATTTATCTCCAAACAATGTGTGTTATTGTTCTGAAAAAATCTAAAGCAAAGCAAATATGTAAATGATTCTGCTTTAATTTGATGCCAAAATTAGATCAAAGCGTTAAAAAAGAATATCTGTATGTTACTGATGTTTGAAGAAAAACTCTGTTGTTGTACAAACACTGAATATCACTGCATTTACTGCATTACTGGGAACAGTGCAGTTCTGTATGTGTGTGTGTGTGTGTGTGTGTGTGTGTGTGTGTGTTTGCGTGCGTTCGTGTTGAAGAACTGTAAAAATGCAAAAAAAAAAAAAAATGTTAAAAGAATAAGACGAAAGACCGAATAAAAATTGTCCTCTGTGTGTCCTTTGAGTGACCAGGTTCTTCTAGGACACACAGAGGACAACTGTATGTCCTCTATGTGTCCTGTCTCCTTTGTGCGTCCTCTGTGTGTCCTGCCTCCTGTATCTCTCCTCTGTGTGTCCTCTGAGTGTCCTGTCTCCTCGATGTGTCCTGTCTCCTATATGTGACCTCTGTGTGTCCTCTGAGTGTCCTGTCTCCTCTGAGTGTCCTGTCTCCCATATGTGTCCTCTGAGAGCCCTGTCTCCTATATGTGTCCTCTGAGAGCCCTGTCTCCTATATGTGTCCTCTGAGTGTCCTGGGAACTTGTCGTATAGGAGTCTGTTTCAGATCATCTGGCTACCTTCTGTCCTCCGTTCACCTGTCCCAGCTCATCCTCTGACTGGACATGTCTAAAGTGTGGGTTCCTGTCACACTCAGCTCAGCCCTGATGTCCAACGGGTCACTCCACTGTCCTGCACTAATCCAGGAAAGGGAGCATCTCTGGGACGGCTGGTGGTTCAGAGGCATCTGTATGCATCAGTGTTCCAAGTCCAAGCTGCTGCCTCAAACACTCGTCCTCTGCTCTTGAGACAGATAATTAACAGTGTTTTGCATGATTTGATTGATCAACAGAAAAAAAAAAGAGGAGAAATGTCCACAAGGTATTAATTACTGGTGTGTGCAGTTTAGTATGGCCACATCCACTGTCCAATCAAGTATTTGTCCTTAGTGTCTCATCCACTCTGAAACATGTATGAGCATCCTGGTGGTCCTGGCTTCTGACTGCGCCTTGAGCCAACGCCACGGGCGAGACGCTCCTCTGGCTCCGCGCTCTACAACATCCCTCCAGCCAAGAGCCAGCTCCTTTTCAAGTGAGGTACACAAAGTGGAAATGTTGGATATGAGCAGGAAGAGGAGCACAAACACACATCCACGAATCAAAGGCCTGCTGGCGTCTGGGGAGGAGAATACACACACCTTAATCAAGACAAGCTGCTATATTTTATTTATTATCTATTTATTATTGAAGATATATCCTCGTTCAATAATTCACAAACATCTTCTTTCTTATGGTGAGTTGGGTCTCAGCACACGAGAACTTCAGTGAACATCACATCTCAGCTTCCTTGACTCCATCATTAATTCCTTCAAGGTGACAAGGACGTCCACCGACTTTGCTAATGTGATCAGCCATTACACACACGTGCTCATTTTAAAGAGGATGCGATCCATCGGTGACACTTCACGTCCACGATGAAATGATGTTGAAGTGGAATTACACAGATGACGCAGATTGCCGCTGTCAGTCACATGTCATCAGCTGCTCCTTCCTGATACACATGAATAAACAGTGTCTGTGTGTGAGACATCTGATTCCAACTGTGACACTGTGTCACAAGCAGGAAGCTAATGAGTCTAATGTGATTATCAGCCAGCGCATAAATAGCTCTCATTTCAAGCTTTGGAGAAGTGAAATAGTGTGTGTGTGTGTGTGTGTGTGTGTGTGTGTGTGTGTGTGCGTGTGTGTGTGTGTGTTTAGAGCTTGTCACTACCCGCTGCCAGAGACAGGAGCCAAAACCAATTTCTCCTCTCAGGTCACACGTCTGTCCACTCAGCATCCTTCAAACTCCTCTACCTGTCACCCTCTTCTTCCACCCCTTCCTCCTCCGCCTCCTCCTCCTCTGAACTGGACTGAATGGATTTTACCTTTATTGAATAACTCCAATTCAAAAAGTGAAACGTCTTTATATATAGTTTCACACAGACAAATTATTTCAAGTGTTTATTTCATTTTGATGATTAAAACGTGCAGCTGATGAAAATCCAAAAGTCAGTATCTAAGAAAACTCTAATCAACGAAATGTATCCATCTGTGTGTGATGAATCAATGTGTTGTGTGTGTTTCACTTTTTGAGTTGATTTACAGATAAAATG
Source organism: Aeoliscus strigatus (assembly GCA_901007665.1). Lineage (NCBI taxonomy): Eukaryota > Metazoa > Chordata > Actinopteri > Syngnathiformes > Centriscidae > Aeoliscus > Aeoliscus strigatus. The sequence goes on along the minus strand of CAAKHB010008031.1, from coordinate 9,951 downwards.
ATCCGTTTACTGAGATGCAGCTGCATCACCTGTATTACATCACTGTATGAGGGTGTGCTTTGAAGTAAAATTCTACTTCCACTTTCATTCATTCTTTATATGTTGTCTTTGTTCAGTGTTGATGTTTTATTTCAAATTCAAATAACATAAAATGTATTTATTCAATTGTATATTCTTTCTGTATTTGATTCTATACTCTAATCTTGTATATATTGATTGCAATATGTAATAATATACGTGATGTTTCTAGGTTGTATTTTATAGTATTTTGGGATCATGGTCCCAATCCACATTGGTTTTAATTATATTTTATATATACATATGTACTCATTGTTGGCAATAGTGCTTGACATGAAATTCCACATGTACAAGTGGAAAAGGGAAAGGGAACGTGTCTCCCGTGTCCTCGAGAGGTAAAGCAGCTCAGTCACTGTGTTCAGGATGAAGGGTCACAAATGAAAACATGCAGATGGATACCCAATGGTATGAAAATTATGTTTATTTGAATACGAAGAACTATTGAAAAGGTCTGAGAAATTAGTAATAAGAAGTGCAGAGCGTTCCAGTGGTATCAGTTTTTAAAGCAGCACACAGTCAAAGTGAAGGTCTGAACATTCGGATCAGAAAAGATAAACACTGCTGGAAAATAATGCTGAACTGTTTCTGCTTTCTGCCATAAATGACTGAAAAACAGTGCGTTGAATCGCATGTGCAGTGATGGTGACATGAAGATGTCAGGGATAAAGTCAGCATGTCATGTCAAACAGCAGTTTCATTAGAAATTCCTCCCTGAGTGTGATCATTGTATTTCATGTTATTTTATTGTTTCATCTGCCTGCAATCAATTTTATTGTTTTGTATTCATTTCCCTGAAGTGGCGGTATGATTGGAGCAGAACAGATGGAGGATCCAGAACCGCTGTGGAAAATTCATCATGAAAAATGCAACAGACAACGGTGTAATTCCACTAATCACCTGCTTTAATTATACAACTTCCACAATGCAATCAAGGTAAAAGTACATGTGATGACTTAATACACACACACAACAAAAGTTATGCTGTAGTTTAAAAAGTAAAATCTCATTTATTAAACCTAAAATCAAAATACAGTGACGAGTTGAAACAATACAATGTTTCAGTGTTCAATGTAGAATTATACTGCGTATGAATAATAGTACTTACAGGATCACACATGAACAATCAGCAGGTTGCTTACAAACCCTCATGTGTTCAAACTGCAGACCATACCTCATTTCAGTTTTATTGAAGAACTGCATCCAAACATATGTAACTTTACATATGTTTGGTTTGATTTCTGTCAGTTAATGGGAAATTAGAAAATTCTGAGACGTTTTCCTCATTTCAGTATTAACGAACTCTAAACCTGACCCCAGGCAACAGCAAAAACAAACCATAAAACTGTACAATAATACCAAAGATAATTTCAACCCCATCACGGGGTTGAAATTATCATCACAGTCACAGTCAGCTTTACTCCTTAGGAGACATCTTGTATGATGAGTACAGAGGCCAATTTAGAGTACGAGCTGAGAGGCCAAGTTGAAAGGAAGGAGAGAAAGAAAAATCAAACCCTGTCCTCCTCATCATTGTCAGATCTTTGTTTGTGCTTGCATGTCTCTCCTGTCTTGGTTTTCCTGCTGCAGATTCGACCCGTTCCTGCTCCAACCTCCCGTGCTGACCGATCACCTCTCCGTCTGTGACTGAAGACGGATTCTCGTCATTACTGGCTGAGTTTCCCTCACGTTATTGGTTGAGGAGTTTTTTGTTACAACCCATTTGGAGTACCCTGTCTGTGATTCGCTGAGCAGTTTTGAGTCCCCTTTCCGTTCCCGGCTGAAGAGATTTTTGTTGATACTTTGTGAACCAATAAACCATTACTTACTTTTGGAACTTGCCCCCCCCCCCTCATAGGTGTATTCACCAGCGCAGATGGACAAAGGAAAAAGAGGAACAACTTCTTTAAGAAACCCTTCATGCAGGCAAAACAACTGCTGGAGGACAAGAGGAGTGGGAAACTGAATCACAAAACCTGAGTCAGAGAAGCATATGAGGGAGCAATATAGCGAACCAGCAAAATCCATCCCACTGGGATCCCCAAGGTATGCTCCTTACCCCTCCAGTCATCCCGTTCAACACTGTTCTCTCCAAACTCACTGAGGTTGCAGTTGTCGTTTGGAAGGCAAGAGCAGCCTCAGCCCTCAAGCCCCAACGGTGTACCACACAAACTGTATAAATATTTCCCAGGGATCCTGACAATCCTGCAGAACCTGAAAGTGGCCTGGAAGAAAAACACCATCCTTTCAGAGTGGCAGAAAGCTGTCACAATCCTCATTCCAAAGGAGCAGAACTCCAGCACTATCGGACAGTTCAGGAGCATCGCACTACTCAACGTAGCAGTGGTGGGCCGTCAGGGCCTTCAAAGCCTTCACTGCAGGCCTAAACATTATCTGAATAACAGACTTATGTTAATTATAATTTCCATGAATACGTATTAAAGTTCTAATGGTCTGCTCCTTTACTTTCATAACCTTTCCCCTGATTGTGTTGCTTCCAAACGTTTATTTTCAACCAAATGCCCTCATCCAATCACATTTCATATCATTCGTTACTGGTCAAAGCAATCTTTCTGAGGGCCTTCAGAATCAAATCCACAGGCCCTGTACCATAGAATAAGTGTTGATCACGCTGTTGCTTTAACCAATCAGATTGTGAGTTGAGGACCCCAAGGCCTTCTAGCAGGCATAAGACATCGTGATATTCACTTCCTCTGATTGGACAGTCATAGAACGCGTAAACCAGAGCTAGCAAACGCCATCTGTGGCCACTTGAACTAGCAAATATCCCGTTGTATTGATTAAATACCTGTTTTGTCAGCCCACAATGGCTGAAGGGGGAGAAGAAGTGGTTTTGGTTGCAGATTTATTGTCAAAGCCATTTTCAAGACTGACTTTTCGAGAAAAACTGGACATTCTCAAAAAAGAGTCAGACAACTCCGAAGTTAGCAAATCTATCTCAGCCTGGAAAACAATTTGTCTGCCACTTCCAGTCCTCTAATTACGAGCGGTACCCCTGGCTAAACGGCTCCGAGGAACGCTGCAGATTGTATTGCTGGGAGTGCTTGTTATTTGCTACTGATCGTCATGGTGTGTGGATCCGTACTGGGTTTGTAAATTTGAATTGCCTATCCAAAGCAGCAATGAGACACCAAAGCACTGCTGGACACTTACAAGCAACAGTGCTTTCCAAAACTTTTGGGGACAGCAAAGCAGATCTTCAGCTGAGTTGCAGAGGGAAATGGAGCTCCACAACAAGAAGGTTAAGAAAAACAGAAATTTTCAAAACACTGATAGACTGTCATTTTTTTATGAAAGCAGGAACTTTATTTCGAGGTCACAATGAAAGTGCTGAATCCAGAAACAGAGGAAACTATGTGGAGCTTATTTGTCTCATCGCTCACAGCAACATCGACTTACAGTGTCCGGAGACTTCTTGTCTTCCTCTGACATTCAGTGCAGCGAACCACAGAAGGTACGAACACTTTTAGTTTTTCTTGCAAGGACGATAACTCAGCTCTGTGAGAATCGCACTGAGTTTCCGCCTTGCTTCTTTATTTATAAAAATTAGTTATCGGCATGTATCAGTGTTGTGAGAGTGTGCGTGCATGTAAGCGTGTTCTTCGTTGCATGAGCAGGTGTGAGAAGATGTGCAAAAAAAAAAGAACAAGAAACATCTTGGCATGGGAGGACAGGTTGTGATTTGTGATTGCAGAAAGTCCTTCAGAGAAGAACATCATCCCGAAGCTGAATAATGAAACAGTTCTTTCTCATGCTTTATGACTTGGCTTGATAACATTATTCACTATGAACATCCTAACATACAGTAACACCTGTCCGCTAATACAGTGTTTAGTGAGACTTCAGGCAAAATACAAAAGATCTGATTACTGCCATTGCTGAAGTGATGAGAGAAGAGATAAAAAGGGACGTTAGCAAAGCACCTTTTGTCACTTATGGTGGATGAGACGACAGACGTGAGTAATGCAGTGCAGCTTTCATTGCACTACGTAACGGGCACAAGTGTCAAGGAGCGGTTTGTCACATTTGAAGATGTTACCAGTGGGAAGCAAGCTGATGACACTGCAAGACTTATCATCCGATTTTTGGAGGAAAATGAATGCCTAAATAAAGTTGTGGCACAGTGTCTTGATGGCGCAGCAGTCATGTCATCTGGATTAAATGGGGTGCAGGCGATCACTCAGAGGTGAGTGATCACGAGATGCTGTGTGAGTTTGTGAGGGGTGCGAACAGGCCCGAACATGGTGGCGCCTATCTAAAAGTAAACTAATTCATTCAAGTTCATCAGCCGCAGACCCAATCAAGCCAATAAAAAAAAAAAAAAAAAAAAATCAATTACTGCCATATTACCACTGACGCTACAAGTGGGAATGCTGGAGGACCTGGAGGACTACCTGGAAGAGTGTTTTGAGAGTATCGTCATGGGCAAACCAAACAAGTCCAGCACTCCCAGCACCAAGGGAGTCGACCGGAGGACTCGCCCGGGTTAGCGTCTTCCGCGGGTGGCGACTTCACAGATATTCTTCGTGAAATAAATGTGAAGTTGTCCAGCTTCATTTCGCAACTCGCCTTGGTGGAAGTCCTACACAAAGAGTTTCAGGTGCTCCATGAATCCCTGGAATTCAGCCAGCAGTGAGCTATAACTCCAAACAGAGAGGTGTAGCTATTCTGATCAATAAAAATATACATTTTTCCTATAATAGCACCACTATAGATGTAGAAGGCAGATTTATTATAGTTAACTTAAAAATACACAATATGGATTTCTGCATTGCCAACTTATATGGCCCAAATGTTGAGGATCCCTCCTTCTTCCACACATTCTTCACCACTCTGTCCACTCACCCAAATGCAACACTGATGATAGGAGGGGACTTCAATGCTGTATGTCACCCAGACCTTGACAGACTTTTGACAGCACAGCATTCCCCATCCGCAGAAATCCATCGCCAGAAACACTTGAGCAGTACATGAGTGACTTTGGTCTTTGCGATGCATGGCGCTCCAACCTGTTCAAAAAGAATACACCTTCTCACCAGTCCACCGTTCATACTCTCAGCTAGACTTTTTCTTGCTCAGCAACTCAATAATGCCTAACATCACAGATGCCACAATTCACCCGATCACGATTAGTGATCCATTAGTGCACCAGTCTCTTTCCCCCTAATGATAAGAACAGTCACATCATCACCCAGACAGTGGAGGTTTAATACATCATTGCTGAAGGATTCATTTTATTAAGTACTTTGAGAGAGAGTGGACAGCGTTTCTAGAATTAAACAATCTACCAGGAACCTCAGCGGGTGTTCTGTGGGAGGCAGGGAAAGCAGTTATGAGAAGTAAGATAATCTCTTACTCATCATACAAAAGAAAGAAAGAAATATCATTGGAGTTAGAACTTGAAAAAAAAAAATTAAGAATTTAGAATCCGCTCATGTCACCTTACAGGAAAATCATACAGACAGAGATAAGAAGACTAAGATTAGAATTAAATACACTGTTTAAAAAAAAAAAAATCATACTGGAGAGACTACGCTGGGAAAATTTTGAATATGGCAACAAATCCAGTAAATATCTGTCAAATCAACTGAAAATAAACAAGGAAAAAAATTTCTGTTTCTGCAATAAAGCAATCATCTACAATACTAATACTACACATGTACCGGTGGAAATAAATGCTATTTTCAGAGATTTTTATAAAGATTTATACTCATCACATATTGAGCCATCAATCTCAGAAATAGATTTCTAAACTGTATCAGTTTACCATAACTAAAAGCGGAACAAATCTCCCATCTAGACTCAGACATCACAATAGATGAACTCCACAAGGCCCTGCAACGCATGCCTAACCAAAAAGTTCCAGGTCCTGACAGATTTCAGGCAGAATTTTACAAAGAACTCTGGCCGATATTAGCAACCACATTCTACAGTATGGTTATAGAAATAAAAGAAAATAGAACGATTCCCCCAACTGTGAACACTGCTAATATAAGTCTACTACTAAAACCAAATAAGGAACCCACACTCCCATCAAGCTATCGTCCAATATCATTGATAAACACAGACCTCAAAATAATATGTAAGGCTTTGGCCCAACATTTAGAGAAAATCACCCCATATACCCCAGACATTCATCCACAAACATTCGCAGGCTGACCAACTTAGTAGATCACGGTTCTATCCAGAGTTTCAAAGCAAACACTGTCTCATTAGATGCTGAAAAAGCATTTGACAGAGTAAACTAGAAATTTCTATTCTCCACAACTAATAGGTTTGGCTTTGGGAATAACTTCATTAATTGGATCAGAACACTTTACAGTTCACCAGGTGCCACCGTCAAATGATCAAATCTCCCCAAGATTCAATTTTCAGAGAGGCACTAGACAGAGCTGTCCACTCTCCCCCTCTCTTCGCAATATTTAATGAACCACTCGCAGCTACAATTCGACAAAACACAAAAATACGAGGGATCCAGACAACATATTTCAATCACAAATCTCAATCTTTACACAGATGATGTATTACTCTTCTTGGAAGGGTCACATTCCTCACTTCTAGAGACGGTTTCACTGACGGTTTCCTGATTAACTAATAATTTACCGTCTACTATACTTTACTGTCAGACCTCATACAGTTAAATTATACTCTTCTATTGAAAGCAATAGCGAGTGACCTCACTTTTGAGAATGACACAAATATTACATTTTCACAAAGTCTGTTCCTTCAGGGTTTTTAGGTGTTTGCCAGATGTTTCTATGGTATAATGACATACAATTAGAAGCATTTCACAAGTATCAAAAGCATTTATTGAGAATTACATGCAATAGGTTAATATTTGCAGCGTTCACCCTGCTTTTTCAAGACCTCTGCAATTCTCCCTGGCATGCTGTCGATCAACTTCTTAACCAAATCCTGACTGATGGCCATCCATTCTTGCATAAAAAATGCTGTTTGTCAGAATTTGTGGGTTTTTGATTGTCCACCCACCTTTTGAGGATTAACCCCATTGAGGAAGTTCTCAATGGGGTTAAGATCTGGAGAGTTTCCTGGCCAAGGGCCCAAAATCTTAATGTTTTATTCCCTACGCCATTTTGTTATTACCTGATCATGCTGGAAAAGGCATTCTTCATCACCAAATTGCCCCTGGATTGTTGGGAGAAGTTGCTCTCGGAGGACGTTCTGGTACCATTCTTTGTTCATCGCTGTGTTTTTAGGCAAGATTGTGAGAGAGCCCACTCCCTTGAGCGAAAACCAACCCCACACATGAATGGTCTCAGGATGCTTCACTGTTGGCATGAGACAAGACCGATGGTAGCGTTCACCTCGTTTTCTCCAAACAAGCCTTCTTCCAGATGCCCCAAACAGTCAGACAGGGGATTCATCAGAGAAAATGACTTTACCCCAGTCCTCAGCAGTCCAGTCCTTGTAACTTCTGCAGAATATCAGTCTGTCCCTGATGTTTTTGCTGGAGAGAAGTGGCTTCTTTGCTGCCCTCCTTGACACCAGGCCTTCCTCCAAACGTCTTTGCCTTAATGTGCATGCAGATGCACTCACACCTGCTTGCTGCCATTTCTGAGCAAGCTCTGTACTGGTGGTGGCCCGATCCCGTAGCTGAAACAACTTCAGGAGACGGTCCTGCCACTTGCTGGACTTTCTTGGGTGCCCTGGAGCCTGTTTGGCATCAATTGAGCCTGTTTGGCATCAATTGAGCCTGTTTGGCATCAAACCTCTCTCCTTGAAGTTCTTGATAATCCTATGGACGGTTGACTGAGGTGCAATCTTACTCGCTGCAATAAACTTCCCCGTTAGGCCCTTTTTGTGCAATGCAATGATGGCTGCATGTGTTTCCTTGCTGGTAACCATGACTAACAGATGAGGAACAATGGCACCATCTTCCAGTTTTAAGTGTCCAGTCACTCAATCATGAGAGATTGATCTCCAGCCTTGTCTTCATCAACACCCACACCTGTGTTAATGTGTGTGACACCTGTGTGTCATTGAAATTATGTTAGCTGGTCCTTTTGTGGCAGGGCTGAAATACAGTGGAAATGTGTTTTAGTGATAAATTTTCAAGGCAAATAGGGACTATGCAAATAATTTCTAATGCAAATAATCACTCATCATAACATTCTGGAGTATATACAAATTTCCATTATAAAAATTGAAACTGCAGACTGTCAAAAAATAATTAGTTTTGTCATTCTCAAAACCTTTGGCCATGACTATAGTATGATCTCAACCTTTATCTCTAATGGGGAGAATCAACACAGTCAAAATGATGATTCTACCAAGGGTAAACTACCTATTTTCAATGATTCCCACACAACCCCCACAATCCTGGTTCCAGTCAGTAAACTCAGCGATTTCCAAATTCCTGTGGGAAAATAAACCATGTCAAACAAACCTAAAAACACGACAAAAACCAAAAAGCTGTGGAGGCCCAGAACTCCCTAACTTCTACCACTACTTCCTTGCTAACAAACTGCAATATGCAATAAAATGGCTCAACCCAAGCCCACTAGACACAGCATGGCTTGACATTGAACAGGAGTTTTGCCAAGAAATTCAAATATCACATATACCATTCATCAGTACAGCCATTACGAAAAACACATGTTTTAGGAGCATCAACATACGCTCTTCACTGACAGCCTGGTGGGAAGAACAGGATCTTCACTTGCAGACTTACAGCTATTTGGAATAATCCCGACATCCTGCAAAACAGAAAACCATTACATTTTTCATCTTGGTCAGATAAAGGAATTAATCAATTAGGACACATTTTCCAAAATAATACTTTCACTCCATTCAGTGCTCTAATGGAACAATATGGCATAGACGACAAAAAATTCCTTGAATATTCACAACTCAAATCTATAATTGAGGCAAAATTCAAATCGCGACAAATAAAATTAGAACTACTACTACTAGACGATTTCCTTCATCTCCCAAAGTATTATCAAAAATAAATATATTACTCTCAAAAAATTACTGTAAAATGGGCAACTGGGCTGCTGGGTGCTGGGCGGCGGGCTGTCTCTGAGTGCAGGCGGTGCCCATGGGCATTAGTCGCGGTCGCCGGGCTGGGAACAACTGGGCCCCCTGAGGCCTGGGCGGTACCCTTTGGGCCAGTCAGGAAGCTGGCCCGGGGACGGTCATCACCACCTCCCCTCTACCTGACACTCCCCTTCCCACCTCATCAACATCAGGGCCTCAGGAGATGGTCTAGGCGGGCGGCAGTGCGGTGGGCACAGATCCCAGATCGGGGGGTCCCCCCCCCCAGTACCCTGTGCCTGCTGATCCCATCCTCCATTTTATTGCACTTAGACATTGAGGGCTTGGGTGTCAGACAGGGCAACAATTCGGATCCTCCGTCGATCAGCAGCTGCATACCGATGCTCTGGCTGTTCCCCCAAATTTTAATTGCACCATAGTCAGTAACACATTGCACAACCTCACATACACTCACGCACTCCCTCACATACACTACACAAAGGGGTGGGAAGATGGGTCTGCTGCCCCTGTCGTGGCTTATTGGGGGCCGGCGGACTACGGTGGCCATGTCTGATGTGCTGCGGGTGGTGTGCTATGGCGTGGGGGGACTGGCCTGCCTCACCCGGCATAGGGTGCTTGGGGTCCCGGGGGGGTGGCTGGGGCTGTTTGCAGGGCCCTGCACGGGGGCGGGGAGGCGGGGACGGGTTGTCGGTCTTGGTCGTGTCTGCGGTTGGCCGTGGTGGTGTGGGTCATGGCGTCACTTCGAATCTCCTGGCTTCCTTCCGCGCTGTGGGTGGACCTGCGGACCGGGGCGATTGGGGGTGTTTCCCGGGGGGGGGGGGGGGCCGGCCGGGGGGG
>CAAKHB010008030.1:0-17038 GCA_901007665.1 Aeoliscus strigatus | reverse complement strand
GTAAGGACCACACTGCCGGTGCCACAGCGATTTGTAGGGTGAAGGTGGAGGGATGAACGAGGTTGGCTAGGTGAAAGGATGAATGGTAGGAGGGGAACGAGAGGAACCCGCGAGTCAAGTCCGGCAGTGGCGTGTCTCTGAAGTCCATCCAGACCAAAGATTCCAGGCAACACTTCAACTACGTGCTGCGATCAACTACGTGCATCCACGTCACGTAGTCGTCGTTGCCATGGCATCGGGCGTGTTGTGACATGCCGTAAAGCAGAACAGCACAACAAACCCACTGCAGAACTCGGCTCTTCTTATCCACGAATCTCCACAACCCACACTTTGGTGTTTCTCTTTGTGACTTTGTTAGCTTAGCATGTAGCATAACATTTCAATCCAAAAGATTTATCAGCACGTCGCTCTTGTTAGCATGTTTGTAGCTGATTGAAATAGGTAGAATCCTCTGGAACATCTAGAACCGACCAGCCGCTCAGACCGCTGCCACTGCTGCTGCCACCGTTGCTCCTCGGGTTTTTTGTCTGGACTGGACTTTAGACCTCAGTGACACAAAAGCAGTTTGAACACAGTTTATTGACAGATAATACTGATCTGGTGATGTCATCTTGAATTTGGAACTCTGGATTCCAACTTCCTGTCCACAGCTCGGAAAAACAACTCAAATTGCAAGTGCAGTGCACAGTCAGCCCAATTAGCTCAACTAGCTGGATTAGCTCGGTGTTTTGATGGTTCCATGAGTGAAATCTGATGGTCTGCGTCTCTTCCAGAACCCGACGGTGAAAGACCTGATGGGGTTCGGCCTGCAGGTGGCCCGAGGGATGGAGTACCTCGCCAGCAAGAAGTTCGTCCACAGAGACCTGGCTGCCAGGAACTGCATGTGAGTTCCTCATCCATCTTTTTTTTTATGGAGAAACCTCGCAGCGGAGTGACCGGCTGCAGGACAGAAGAAATGCGTCGTCATGGCAATGGGTGGAATGAGAAATAAGGCCGACTGTTCTTCCGCAGGTTGGATGAGAGCTACACGGTGAAAGTGGCCGACTTCGGCCTGGCCAGAGATGTCTACGATAAAGAATACTACAGCGTCCACAACAAGAGCGGAGTGAAGCTGCCGGTGAAATGGATGGCGCTGGAGAGTCTGCAGACGCACAAGTTCACCACCAAGTCGGACGTGGTGAGAAACCAGCGAAGACTGCTTCTGTGTCAAACATAGACAGCATGAAAGATCTGGAACATCCAAATTATATGGAGCCAAAATACCAGAGCTCTGGTTTCTGGACCCTCTGTCGTACCCTACGGACGTCCCAGGCACTCCACACTGAATCTCTTCGCCATGTTTCCTTTGTTCCGGTTATCAGTTGTTGTTTTCTTTAAAGGACACCAACTGAAAATGAGCGGATATCGTTACTGCACTGACGACAATAAAATCGAGTTGCACTTACTTTTTCCCCATCCTGGATGGGTGTGTTTGCAGACGTGGAAAGGCCGCTCTGATATCAGTCATCATGTATTTTATCTGTTTACTTGGAGCGACAGCAGCTGAAAGTGCGCGGGTCTCGCTAGCACAGTAACTACAAAAAGATCCGGATGATGTATCACAATGTTCTGGGACTTGATTTCAGCCCAAATCCCATTTGCTAATGTGCATTTACACCTTTTGTGATCCAGAACACAAGCTGATGTTATCTTGTGCGTTCCTCCAGTGGTCCTTTGGCGTGCTCCTGTGGGAGCTGATGACCCGCGGCGCGCCGCCCTACTCCGACGTCAACTCCTTTGACATCACCGTGTTCCTCCTGCAGGGGCGGAGGCTGCTGCAGCCCGAGTTCTGCCCCGACCCACTGTGAGTGCACCTGAACATGTCCACACACGCTGGGACGCCCCGCTGCACTTAACCCTTGAACACACATTGGTATCCCCGCTGCCACGTTCACGCTACCGTAATTACATGACTAAAACGCGGTTCCGGTTCCTAAAAATTGAGAAGTGTGACTGGGTTCCTCTACCTGGTGTGAGGAAGGAACTAGGAGAAGGAGGAAACGTCCATCGGTTCCTGAAAGCTGAGAACAGCCATGTTGCTGTCATTACGGTAATCCCATTCGATTTGTTTGAGTCATTACTGTAATGACAGCAACTTGGATGTGAAGTGAAAGTTCTCAACTTTTCAGGAACTTTCTTTTTTTTCTGATAGCGCAAATAGTCAGGTATTTACGGTACTCAAAAATATGCTAGCACCCGCGTATCGGCAAACACGTCCTGACCCTGAGGTCCTGAATAAAACGTGGAGAGAACCTTTCATCTCCAGACCTCACCGACACATAACTGTGTGACAGCTGAACGCCGAGAATGATCCACGACAGGAGAAGAAGAACCGGGCTTTTATTTTCACGTATTTCACCTTTAGTGAACGCCGCACTTCTTCTTCATCCATGGAACCTTTGACCCACTGGCACCGAGACCAAACGTGATGTCATACCCAGCAGATAACATCAGAAGCTTCTGGCGTGTGTGTGTGTGTGTGTGTGTTCAGGTGAGGGAGGCTCAGAGGCCCCCGCGTCTGTAAATTAAAGAGTGTGAGCGGCGCTGATGCTCCTCTGCCACTGCCAACATTCCCGCAATTCTTCTCCTCTGATTGTTCGCTGGCCGTCTCGAGGGCGGCGGCAGATGTTTGAAGACGACGAGGGTCAGAGTTCACACCGAGACGGAGCAACAACATCCATTTCGTTTTAACCCCGTAACCTCGGCCACATCCCCAATGCTACATTCATGCTAGCATATTTTGGAGAACTGTACTTGTGCGACTATTTGAGCTATGGGAAAACGTCCATGGGTTCCTGAGAAAAGCCATGTTGCCAGAGTCATTACCGTAATGACAGCAACATGGCTGTGAAGTCAACTCTCAGGAACCAGTGTATGTAGTCTCCTTCTAGCTCCTTCTTCACACCAGGTAGAGGAACCGAGTGACACTTCTCAGCTTTCAGGAACCTTTCAACATTCGACGCAGCCATATTCCTGTCATTACGGTAATCACATTCACTCTGTTGCCGGAAGCTGGTGAGTTATTACCGTCATGACAGCAACTTGGTGGTGAAGTCCAACCTCTCAGCTTTCAGGAACATATCGTCGTTTTCTGCTCAAACAGCCGCGCAATTACGGTACTCCAACATGTGAATGAATGAATGTATCGGCAGAGATACCATCGGTGTTAAAGGATCAAAAAATGGTCTGAAGAGGCGGAGCTACGACACAGACGTGGTCGTAGCTCGCAGACGTCTTCAGGTTTGTTCTCTCTAATGGTATTCGGAACAAAAACGCTGGTTGACGTCGACGAAGTACAAATGAAAACGTTTGTTGAATCAGCTGAACTCGTGTCCGTGTGGACGTGACCTGATAGGTTTCGTGATTGTTTCTGATGAAACCTCCGGAATCTTCTCTGTCTTCCTACCCCAGTTACACAGTGATGGTGGAGTGCTGGCACCCAAAGCCGGAGCGCCGCCCCTCCTTCTCCGAGCTGGTGTCCCGCATCTCCTCCATCTTCTCCAGCTTCAGCGGCGAACACTACGTCCTGCTCAACACCACCTACGTCAACATCGAGAAGATGAGCCCGTACCCTTCGCTCGTGTCCTCCAACACGGCCTCCACCTCCTCCTCCTCCTCCTCCGACCCGTCCATCTCCACGCCCCCACCGTCCCACCCGCTCCTGTTTTCCCGCATGGAGCGAAACTGTTGCGCCTGACGGAGAAAAAGACTCGACAGAAGGCGAGGGAGGAGGCGTGAGATGGTTTGAGAACTACTGTTTGTACAAACACTGGACTGCTGAGGGGAAAACTCCATGTACATAGACTGTTGACCTTTGACCTTCTCAAGCGTCACCGAGCAGCGCGGCCTCCACGAGCCACAAGACCGACCTTATTGAATTGACCTTCGTTGACCCCGAGGAGGACAAGAGTAAGAGACAGAGGAGCATCACTGTTGAAGATCTCCAGGCTGGTGGACTGGGGGGTGGAGGTGTGTGTGTGTATCATACTGAGATACTGGAAAGAAGAAGCAGCGCAAAGACACGCTGAGTCACTGACCCTTGATCCCAACAGGTCCGACCGCATCGCTCTCTGCTGAGTCGCTCTCCGCTGAGTCGCTCTCCGCTGAGTCGCTCTCCGCTGAGTCGCTCTCCGCTGAGTCGCTCTCTGCTGAGTCGCTCTCCGCTGAGTCGCTCTCTGCTGAGTCGCTCTCTGCTGAGTCGCTCTCTGCTGAGTCGCTCTCCGGCTGCTTTGCATGAACAGCATAACGTAGCAGATTTTCAAAATAAAACACAATCACAGTCGGTGTCAGTGATTCAATTCAGACTGCACCAAACTGTGTGAACTGGTGGTGGAAGGTGCGTCGGACCTGTTGATTGACAGATGACATCACCTGTCCAGTGTCTGTCAGTTATTAGAGGGAAGAAACAAACGCTCAGGTGAAAATCATTCACCACCGAAACCAAAACATTTCACTGTGAGCTGCCGGTTTGTGACGAGCTCCCTGTGCCTCCACCAGTTTCAACGTTTTCAAGGAAATAATTCATCTCAGTGGCAGATTTTGGACATTTTCCGGATGTGTTGTACTGTTTGGTCATTGATAATGAAGTGACTGTTTCAGTGGTTCTTCCAGTGAACATCTGTTTTATACGTTTGGTTTCTAAATCATTTTCAACATTGGTGGACGGTCAAATCCTTGACAGAACAATCTGTGAACTGATTTCCTCACTCACCACCACGTTACTTCCCCACTGGGGTGTGAAGGTCATAGGCCCCGTCGACGTCGGACTGACGCGTTTCACCTGAGAGGGTGTGTGTAGCACAGACCGACGGTCGATGACGTCACGGGGGCGTCGGTCGACACGAATGAATGTTGTCGCTGTGACAAGAAAAGTTGCTGTACTTTTTATTATTATTGAAATGACACGAACAAAACCACTTCATCTTTAGTTTTCCTGTTTGAGATAAAACCACTGCCATTTTGTAAATAAAGAGTGTATCATGGGGTGTGTGTGTGTGTGTGTGTGTGGCACACAGATGCTCGTTCAGTTTATGATCACTGCTGGATTACAGCAACAAACAGTTGTGCTGTCTGCGTGTGTGTGAGTGTGTGTGTGTGAGTGTGTGTGTGTGTGTGTGTGTGTGTGTGTGTGTGTGTGTGTGTGTGAAATCAGTCCTGAAGGTACCCGTTCCTATGTCATGTCAGTCAGTGTAATAAAGATATCGCAGAACCCCCCCGGCTCCACACGTCCTTTGCGTTGTGGTTCCAAGTCAGATTTTATTTGTTTCAAACAGACAGATGAACACCGGGAAACCAGAACCTCCTTGGCGGAGGTAGAAATGTTTATTTCTAAACATGTCCAGGTTGATCCGGCAGCCAATGACAGCTGAGGATGAGGAGACACGTCCACCTTCTACCTCGTCATGGCAACAGGAGGGATCCGTACCGGAGATCAGGAGATTCCCACTTGGACTGCACGCGGATCGATCACTGTGACGTGTCCACAGGTGTGTGTGTGTGTGTGTGTGTGTGTGTGCGCCGGCTGTGATTGGATGACGGGCGTAAAAACGGAGGGATGGAGTTTGTCTGAAGTGGAAAATAAATAAATCAGTGTTTGTTTATCGTCTCTGCTCTCAGAGTGCCCGTCTGTCAACAGGAGGTACACACACGCACACACACACGCATGCACGCACGCACACACACGCGCACACACGCGCACACACACACACGCACACACACTCTCTCTCTCTGCTCTCCTTCCAAACGACACCTGACACTTGTAGACAAACTCTGGTGACGCTCCAAAGAAGACACACACACACACACACACACACACTGTTGATGGGATCTCAGTCAGTAGTGAAACAGGGCGCAGGTTTTTCTTTGGAGTCATCAGGTGAGTCAGCAGGAGGGTTGGTGGTATGCAGGGTCACACACACACACACACACACACACACACACACACACACACACACACACACACACACACACACTTATCGGTGGACGAATCAAAGGCATTCTGGACCATTCTGACCTGGTGAGTCAACGCGCACTCATTAAAGCGTTAATAAGTTCTGGCATGAGAGGAAGTAGCGAGTTCCATGGCACTGAGTGGTAGAGTGCACACTCACACACACACACACACACACACACACACACACACACACACCCCTCTGTTCAGGATTCTATCAGATGGTAAACGTGTTTGTTCCTGTTGAATCTCTTTCAGGGTGAAACTTTAACCAAAGAGATTGAAGTTGTTGGCGCCCCCTGGTGTTGTCTCTCTCTCTCTCTTGGGGGTGGACTTGTTTTCATCAAGTAAGTGGACACACACACACACTCACACACACACACACAATAGAAACACCACATAAAAGCAAAGGACGTGACCTTTGAAGCATTGTTGCTGGTGCAGCTGCGACCTTGAGTCATCCAGCAGCCTGACGATGGTTCAGGGCTGGTTCCTCCCCCTCCCCCTCCTCCTCCTCCTCCTCCTCCTCCTCCTCCTCCTCCTCACAGCACAGGTGTGCGACTGTGTGACCAACGAGCCCCAAACTCAGATCCACAACATCTACGGATCAGATGTTTGGTCGATAAAATAGTGAAACAGATGACAAGAACGAGGTGAAATGGATCAGACATTCAGTTAAATGTCGCTAAACTGCAAAGA
This sequence comes from Aeoliscus strigatus, assembly GCA_901007665.1. NCBI lineage: Eukaryota > Metazoa > Chordata > Actinopteri > Syngnathiformes > Centriscidae > Aeoliscus > Aeoliscus strigatus. The sequence goes on along the minus strand of CAAKHB010008030.1, from coordinate 10,350 downwards.
ATCCAGGAAATGTTCACATTTAAGAGGCTACAATCAAATTATTTTAGTTTTTCATGAAAATGAATGTTGAAAATGTTCTTAAAATAATTCACAGTTAGCTTAGTGGTTGATTAATCCGTAGCTGATCGATTGTTGTGATCTGCAGGTGCATCGTCTCGTTCAAAATGAAAAATGAGTTAATAGATAAGAGGAATGATGCAAAGAAGAACAAAGAACGATGATCGATTGACCGTCTGAACGAAATCATGACGTTACAAGTAGTGCAGTACTCTTGTGACAGAGTTAAATGTAAGTTCCACCTGAGACAGCTGTTGCTCGAACATGACAAGTGAGCGTCACTCAGTAACTTGAAGGAAGAGGTTTGACCTTTTGACCTGCAGGGGTCATGAGGTCACCTGGTTGTGAGCCAGCTACCAACACGCTGAGTTGAAGTTAATTTCCGTCCTTCACCACGAAAGGTGCGGAAACCTGAGTTGGGCTGATGATTTCTGACGTTTTTTTCTTCATCAAACTTTATTTACAACGTCACCAATCAGCAGAGCGTCTGCAGATCTGAAGATCTTTTTCCTCACTCACATTCTTCACCTTTACGTTCAGTTCGATCCACGAGCCTCCGTCCACCGCCACAGAGGTCAAGGTTCAAACAGTTGCTTCCTCTCCACAATAACTTCACACTCAGTCATCCAGAAGAAATGTAATCTCTGTGAACGGGCCGCTAATCAGGACTGGGAGCTCTGGTGGACGCAGGAATTCCAGGGGAGTGTATTCATCGTCTGACTGCCGCTGAAAAGTCATACCAGTGGTTTTGTAGACAACCAGAGTCCCAGAGGAGCCGATGGGCATTATTATTTTGATTATTATACATTATAATGTATTATTTCGTTGTACTTTTTTAATTCTTCATTGTTTTGTTCATATATGTCATACAAAGCAATAAAAATAAAAAATGGAAATAGGAGTGACAGTGGAACTAAAGTAGGTAATTGTGATGTTTAGGGGGCAGTTCCAGAGGGTGGGGCCCGCGACAGACAAGATGTTTTTGTATTTGTGCTGTGTATCACATTTAATACAGTAGGAACATCACTACACGCATACAGTGAAGATACTTGTGTCTGTGTTCAGTTTTACCAACCAGTTTTATATTATTTTGCCAACCAGTTTTACCAACCAGTTTTATATTAAAAGTATAAAAGTCTTTTGCTTAAAATCCAGTTTGAAACTTCAGCTTTGGCTTCACGCGCTAAACCCCCCCCCCCAAAAAAACACATTTCCGTCTGTTGCTTTTCAACGCAGCAGCTGATGAGGAAGAGACACAAAGCAGAGCTCAGCTGATGGCGTCAGTCGGCGTGGAAACGGCCTCTGCCGTCCCCGTGGCGCCGCCTCCCCCACACTTTGATGCCCGGCCAGAAGGAGCCAGCAGCATCACTCGGCACGAAATCACACACCGATGATACTCCCGCCTCCTCTGCTCCTCTTCCAGTTCTCGGTGAAAGTGGGTTGAGTCACGGCGGCCCCGGAGGTGACGAGCAGCCCTGGTGTCCACACAAAGGGCGTCGTGGCCTCAGGAGGGAGACGGAGAACAAAACCTCAGCGGAGATGAGAGAGGACGCAGAAGAGACACAGCGGGAGCCTGAGTCCACACAAAGAGTAGTTCTCCTCTGGTTCCTGGAGTCCAGTTCTAGACTGTTCAAAGACAAAGAAAACTTTGAGTCAGTCGTTGTGTTTTTCTTTACTACTTTACTAAGCTACAGCGATTGAAAGTGACCGGATCTTGTTACCATACTAACACCATACCATACGTCTTGTTACCATAGTAACAAGTAACAACAGCATCACTTTTTGTTTTTGGTCATAAATCACATTTTGGACGAACGTTGAATTCACTCGTCTAACAAGGAATTGACACTCAAGCGACAGTGTATCTCATTACCGCAGTAACTACAACAACTCCCATTTTGGAAGGTTCTTGTTCCTCCTCAGACAGGAAGTGCACTCCATCGTCTCTTCTTCTGTGATTTTGGCAAATTCCAGCTCCACCTGTCTGTCTGGAGGACTAACTGCAGCCTGTCCAGTCATTTCCAACGGATCCATGATCCATTGGAAATTGAAACCTCGATACAGTGCCGAGGAAGATGGAGAAAAACAGATGGTTCTGGTGCCATGATCAAATACAGAACAGGCTTCTCTGTGATTGTGTATCTCTACGGCAGCGTTACAGCTCCACCTACAGGTGCGGAGCATGATTCATTGGGTTTTTGTTGATGCGCATGTGTCTGGAGACGATTCCACGTGGAAGGAGAAGGGTTTTAAAACTCTTCTGGTTCCATCTCCATGTGGACGTGGCTTCAGTTTCAGTCTTTTCATCACAGGACCAAAATCAGCTCACACCTGAACAATCAGCGCATACGTACGTGTGACGTACAAATACATGAAGAGAAGTGGGAAAGGTCCAATGTTTCCTTTTGAGATGACGTGTAGAAGTAACGTGTCATCAGCTGTCACAGGACTTTTGTCTTCGTCCAACACATGCAGATTCAGACACGTAGGATGTTGATTGCTATCATCACACCGCTCATCACCATGACCCTGGAATAGTTACCGGGGCGACATGAAAGTACCCACACACACGCATCCACACACACACTCACACACAGCGTGGGCAGCACATTACAAAGACAGACAGAATTAAAGCTTCTGAGTTAAAGCACAAGACTTTGAAGGAGCACAAAGCTGCTAATTTAAAGAAGAAGACAGCATTGATGGAAAACAGATCAGAACACCAACACATCTCCCAGAACAATTTAAAGTTTAAAGTTCCTTCTAAAGCCATCAGAAGTTTAAGTTTGTCTAAACTTTACTAAACTTTTGTCTAAACAAAGTACTAAAGAGTGTTTTTTGGTGGGACATAGTATGGGTTTTAAAACTTTACCGACATTCATCTAAAACAGGAGCATGTTCCAAAGGCTTGATAGAGAACGTGTAGATTAAGATTTAAGATTTAAAAGAAAACACGAGGTTCAGAAACAGTAAACAAGTAAAAAAAATCAAATAATAATATATATATGTAACAGTTAATAAAATGAAACATTAAATGTTCCGATAATGAAGCTAATTTGAGCGATCAGTGATGTAATTAATTCTCTGAGGGTGAATGACACTGTGTTGATGATGAGGATGCTGTGAAACCTCACTGACTAAATGCTGAACTTGTGAATGTTTGTCAACGTCCTCTGTCCCTCTGGGGAACCTGTGTTCAGCTCCATGTTCTCTGTTTGCTGCTGGTGTGGGGAGAGACGAGTCACGAAACAGTCTTAGCTCGCCATCTAGTGAGGAGGAACAGGATGCACATGCTGAATCTGTCAGGATGGGGATGATTAAACCAGAAGTCATCACATTTTCTACGCAACCTGACTCTTTCAAAGGCTTGTGGCAGCTGCGGCACATCTGGCAGCAAGATGGCCTTTTCCAAATGATGGTTTCATGTCGGAACATGAATGAACACGACAAATAATGTTCATTTGAACAGCGTGAAAGGTGAATTCTGATTAAGAAACACGTTAGGATGACAGGAAACAGGTCCTGAGCATATGAAATACGAAGACTTCTAACGCACACACACATTAAAGCGTGCACAGTCACAGTGATAACTGTGATAATATGTTGGTCCTTTTCTAATGTGTACAGTTTAAAAAAAGATGTACAGAAAGCCAGTTCAAATGTGGGTTGTAATTATATGTATGGTATTAAACTCAAATTAGTTTTATTATTTTATATTCATTTTGGAATACTATTCTTATATAATTCAATATAACAAAAATATATTTATATAGCTTAAAACCACTGACACTAGCTTACACCTGCACCTTAAACTTTTTTATATGATATGATATGATATTACATTACATTACATTACATTATACAGTATTATCGAGTACACCGAGCTGCTGGGAATCCACCCATGTGGTGACGTCATTGGGCTCTGACAAGCTGGTGGTGCCGGAAGAAAAGATGGCGGATCATGAGGAGCAGCTATCCGACGAGGAAAAGGTAAGATGCCGATTTCATCCCCTAAAAAGCCCCAGAATGGAGCCTTCGCCCTCCAATATGCTGTGGGATGTGGGTCGGTGTCACGGTGGAGCCCGGAGCCGGACATGTTGTGGAGTTGTGTAGAAACCCCGGGCCTCAGCAGAACCGCTGCTGCTTCTGCTCTTCTTATTTTTAGCTCAACTTCCGCTCATTTGCGATTCTCAAACGGAGGCTCCTTGTACGGTCCTGGCTCAAAATAGGAGCCGTGGGGATGTTTTAAACTAACCTAAGCTCATCTCCAGCACCACTTCTGTCCGGTAGACACGTCGGTTGCCCGCTGTGTCTCCGGTTGCTCGTGTTAGGAAAGTTTTTGTGCATCAAAATACCGCTAGCTAGTTAGATTAGCATAGCGTGCTAGCACGTAGCTTGACTTCCAAACACGCCCTTTCGCTGTTTTCTTCCTCTGTCTGCGTTCACACACCAAACGACCGAGTGTATGTGGCTGTTTACCCAGTGTGTATGTGAGAAACATCTCTCTGGTCGTTTGACAGACACCAAATGCTTATTACAAGCTAGCAAGCTAATCTGTGAGCCAACAAATACCGTTTCCTGGTTAGTTCCAGGACGTTCCTGCTGCTGCTGTTTGCTCACAGTATGACTCCAACCTGATGCAGTCTGACAACTGAAAACTCATTACATGTTCATTTAAATATCTGAGGCTGCAAATCATCACCAGCACTTTTAAGGTTCCCTTTTTCCTACAGTAGACACACACACACGCACACAAACACACAGAGCTAACAAAATACTTGACTATTTGTATTTATTATCTATGCTGTCATGTTAATACACCACTTCATACCCCAACACGCAGTAATTTTTTTAATGACACATGGATTAAATAAAAAAATGCCAAATAAATGAAAAGTGATAATGATAATTAAATACTTGCATTGAACACAAATAGGTGCTGATAATGTCTGTTTTTGTTTTTTTCACCATGTTGTGTGCCAGTATTTTATTTATTTTTTTAAAAAGTGAAAGGTCAGCTGCTACTGCCAGAGGTCACTGAGGTGAGAGGTCATTGTTCACTGACAGGGATGGGTGAGTGAGGAGATGGGCGTGGTTACTATGTTATATATATATGTATGTGTGTGTGTGTATATATATATTTTTCATTATGTTCGGTATCACCTGACACTGGAGTTTTGTGTCTTTTCCCATCTGTGTCATTGCCCAGTCATTATTTTCATTCAACCATTTCCATGGGGCCTGGTAGTGTGCTCAGACGCTGCTGAAATCTCCCTCCTTCACGACTGCTTTCTCACAGAAAACATGTTGTGTTGGGAATCCCGGCTCCCAGTGATCCAGCATTAGTGATGACTGCAGTAGCGTTTGATATGTAGAGAATGTGACCCACTGTGCGGTGTTTTTGATATACAGGTTTTTCTCTTGAGTAATGTGCCCTAAATGTGTCACATCATTGAGGAATTTAGGTTTTGTTGTGTTTGTCACATTTCACTTTGAACCAAAAACTGATTATCAAACATCCTCTTCAATTTCTAAGTCATGAAACCGTTTGAAGTGTTTTCTGCAGAGGCCAGCGCTCTGCTCAAAGTCGTTCTCAGCTTCCTGATTGAAGCAGAGAAACCACACACGGGTATTACAGGAAACTGTCATTGCACAGTCTTTGCTCTGAAGTTTTTCCACATTGAGAGTTTCAACAAACAGCTACAACCTCGTTCAAAAATACTCTCTATATCACACTAGTGAATTAATCCAATAATAAGTGGATTAATTCACCAGTGTGATGCATTCATTCCTTGTAGGACTTTGACTGCTACGTTGCTTGTTTTCTTTAGAGTTGCTGAACTCCAGACAGACAAAAACGGTTTTGACAGCTGTCTCTTTGTCTTTTTAGACGAGAAACATTTGAGATCAGTAACAAAGTTGTAAAACAAGATCAGGTCCCGGGTTATTTGTGGATTGTTTTCTTCCAGAAACCCATTCCGTCCTTCCTGTGTGGAAAATAAATCTGATTTAAATCATTAACTAACGAGCAGAATGTGTCAAATCTGCCCCTCCCCCCCATCATCAGAGTGAACAGGTAGAATCCTCTGGAACATCTATAACCGACCAAGAGCAACAGGACCCTTCAGACCGCTGACAACTGCTGCTGGAATGTTGTGATGAACCTTTGGTCTCGACTGGACCAAGTTACTCAACTTGTCTGAAAGTGTGTCATAGCCAATGCTATTAGTTAGCCTGTAGCTAGCAGGAGGTGACGGTGTCAAACCGGGCTGATAAAAGCTGAAACTATTTGAATGAAGTCAGTTTGTGAACAAACTGAACTGCCTGATTTCCTCTGGTGTTCGATCGACACATTCTGTTAGTGAAGGCTGGGGACGAGAACCCACGGTATGTTGACTCTAACACCAGAACATGTGATTTGCTTTGTGACAGTTGACACTTCGTGACAGGGAATGCACGCCTTCAAGTTCATACAGTTTCATACATAAAGTCCCTTTGTTCCTCCTGGTGGTGTCCATTGTGGTGTCTGTGTATTGCTTTTCTTGCTGCTTTTGCTAAGTTGATACGACTTTTCCCAGCATAGTGCAAGAATAAATGATTGTGAATGTGACCAGTGAGAACTTCCCCAGTGGACAGTCGCTCCAGCATTGACAGAGATGGAATCCGCTGCCTGTTCATTCAACAACAACTGTTTCCATTGTGCATCGCTGCTGCAGCAGATTGGACTTCAATCCAACAGACTCACTCAGACTCAAGTGTTTCTTCTTCAGCGTGCGTTGCGTCTGCGTCTTGAAGCTCAACATTGAATCGTTTCTGGTGTTTCTTTGGTTTCTTTGCTTACTTCCCTTTTTTGGTCGAAAATCAAATATTGGACGGTTGAATTTGCTGAGATCGGTTCCATCCATCTCCTTTTCCACTCCATCCGGGGCCGGGTTGCGGGGTCAGCAGCCTGAGAAGGGACGACCAGACTTCCCCCTCCCCAGACAGCACCTCCAGCTCTTCCGGGGAGGACCCCAAGGCGTCGTGGGGGTCCTTCCCTGGGGTCTCCTCCCGGTGGGACATGTCTGTCAGCTCCTCACCCTATGTCTAAGGGAGCACCCCGCCACCCTGCGGAGAAAACTCATTTCGGCTGCTTGTATCTGAGATCTTGTTCTTTTGGTTATGATCCAGAGTTCATGACCGCAGGTGAGAGTAGGAATCTTTGGTCCATCCACCTGTCAGTCTCACGTTTCATCCTTCCCTCACTCGTGAACAAGACCCCAAGATACAAGGAGGGGGAAAGCCTCCTTTATCCGGTGGAGAACCATGGCCTCGAACTTGGAGGTGCTGATTCTCATCCGGGCTGCGAAACGCCCCAGTACACACTGAAGGTCCTGGCCTGAAGGAGCTAAAAGGACAAACAGCAGAGAGTCTCAGTGGACTAACACTGAGAACTGGAAGCTATGAGACAGACAGACGCAGAGAAAAAAATAGGTATATATTACAAATAATAATAATTGCACACATTGTACCATAAATACTAGAAAATATTACTGCAGTACGATGGTTGTACATGTGTATTAGTAGTTGATGGTCAGTGATGTGATGGAAGAGAACAGTCTAGTCTAGATTATTCTTTGATTATTAAAAGTCATTGTCTCTTTGGAACCCCCCCAGCTCCAGCATCAGAGACGTCGTGTTTGGTTTCCTTGGTTTAATCTTCAGCCTACTAGCCGCCGCCTCCACACTTTGATTAGTGAAGAATGGCTCTACGCAGCCTGCGGCTAGTTGACAACCGTCTCCGCTGTCACGCCGAGGTCTCATTATTCATAAATTATTGCCATTTCCACCAACAGGGAGCTGGTTTCTCTGCCCATCTCTGATCCCCGGCTGATGTAGGGCGGTGAAATGGATGTGTGCCAGTGGCGCCAATCAATCCAAGAGGGCAAAGCGTAGATTCAGTTAGACGCTGTTTGTAAATGACGATCGCTGTGACGCGGCGAGGTCGACACGAGGATTAGCCTAGTTTATGTTTCCATGAGTGTTGTTTTTTTGGATTAAGAAAAGCTTCCCTCTGAAAGGGAAGCTCTTTGTGTGTGTGTGTCATTGTCAAGGGGGGTGGGGGTGCTGGGAACAGGAGGATGAATGTACAGTGCTGATGATAAAAGACAAGCGAGCAGCTGGTGTGTTTGCCAGACAGAGAATCCATCACTGCAGGGAGTCCTGATGTCACATGGTCTTTGTTGGCCAATCCACGCCCGCACGCCATTGCCTTCAGACTCCGCCCCCTCATCCCAAAGAATGCGAGCTTAGTAGTCAGCTCAGATGATGCAGTTGGACTGCGTGGAACGTTCCAGTTCAGTCAGTTCAGTCGGCGAGATCTCGTCGTGCCACGAGATCTCGCAAAATGAATTTGTGATGATATTTCACATGTAAGTGAAAAGCTGTCTCACAGGCGCATTTAAAGAAAAAAGAAGGAAAAATTGAAAGTGAAATAATAAACAGCAACTGAGTGACAGACAAGACAATCTGTAAGCAAGAAACTGATGTGACAGCGTTTTTTACCGCGACAAACACATAAACCACGTCTCTCTCCCTTTGATTCAAAGGAGCAGTCGTCTATAATCCAACATAAGACATTCAAGATGAGCAAGCGTTTATCTGCTTGAAAACAACTCATTATTGTTGTTGAACACATCGATTGAGGCTCCATAAAGAATGAGTGATCAGGTTGACGGGACGACGGTGATGTGTCAAATATTCTCATCCCGTCTACTGATCCTCTCACTAATGGAGGAGGGTCTGTTCATTATATTCGTATTCATTTTTAGACAAAGTTTAAGAAAAGCATGTGTGTTCAGTGTTTGCAGACCCTGAGCAATGTTTGACATCAAATTAGTAGTTAAATTAATGTTTCCCTTCTTATTATAAATAATCACAATATAATTGTGGCTTCAGTAGTACCAGGTTCAATCACCCGTGGAAACGCAAAAAAGTGGAGTTGAGTCGCCCTGGAACTGTTTATTTGCAGAGTCCTTGGTAACAAAGGATCGATTTCCGTTTTGCCTCCAGTGGCCGGTGACGTAATCAGCAAACAGAAAGAAGTCCAAAGGAGACGTACGACACCGATTGCTGCTGAGTCATACGTATGTCAGCCAATAAATGGACTCCCCTGCCTCTGGACAGGAGTCCAATCAACCCCAATCACCGACCGTATCGCTGCCAATACATGCGCACTAGCATACATTGGAGTACCGTAATTACAGGACTATCAAAAAAAAGGTTCCAGCAAGCTGAGAAGACACCTCATACAGCTGCGCCTTCTGTAGATTTAGAGAAGGCATATGACAGGGTACCAAGAGAGGAATTGTGGTTTTGTATGAGGAAGTCAGGAGTGTCAGAGAAGTATGTTCGCTTGGTGCAGGACATGTATGAAGGTAGAAGAACAGTGGTGAGGTGTGTTGTTGGAAGGACAGAAGACTCCAAGGTAGAGGTTGGACTGCATCAAGGATCGGCCCTGAGCCCCTTCTTGTTTGCTTTGGTTATGGATAGGTTGACAGATGAGGTCAGACAGGAGTCTCCCTATGATGACTATGATGTTTGCAGATGACATTGTGATCTGTAGTGAGAGTAGGCATCAGTTGGAAGAGAACCTAGAAAGGTGGAGGTTTGCTCTAGAGAGAAGAGGAATGAAGGTCAGTCGTAGCAAGACAGAGTATATGTGCATAAATGAAAGGGAGACCAGTGGAAAAGTGAGGTTACAGGGAGCAGAGGTGGTGAAGGTGCAGGAGTTGAAGTACTTAGGATCAACAGTGCAGAGTAGTGGAGACTGGAAGAGAAGTGAAGAATAGGGTGCAGGCAGGTTGGAACAGCTGGAGAAAGGTGTCAGGAGTGATTTGTGATAGAAGAGTTTCAGCTAAGGTGAAGGGAAAGGTTTACAGGACTGTGGTTAGACCAGCTATGATGTATGGTTTAGAGACACTAGCGATAGGCAGAAGACAGGAGGCAGAGCTGGAGGTGGCAGAGTTAAAGATGCTGAGATTCTCTTTAGGAGTGACCAGGATGGACAGGATTAGGAATGAGGTCATCAGAGGGACAACACAGACAGGAAGGTTAGGAGAAAAAGCTAGAGAGGCTAGATTGAGATGGTTTGGACATGTGCAGAGGAGGGACGGTGGATACATTGGTAGGAGAATGTTAGAGATGGAGTTGGAGGTAGGAGACAGAGAGGAAGACCAAAGAGGAGGTTTATAGATGCAGTGAGGGAGGACATGGAGGTAGTTGGAGTCAGAGTAGAGGATACAGAGAACAGGG
>CAAKHB010008029.1:57984-81918 GCA_901007665.1 Aeoliscus strigatus | reverse complement strand
CGATGGAAGCAAAGCTAATGAATGAATGAATAAACATTTTATATTTTTGAGTGATTTGTGCTATACTTATAGTCCCATACACACACACACACACACAGATACACATACACACAGACCCCCCCCCACACACACACACAGATACACACACACACACAGACACACACACACACACACACACACACAGATACACACACACACACAGACCCCCCCCCACACACACACACACAGACACAGACACACACACACACACACACACCTCTAATTCAGTTACAGAAATGATCATGTAAGCAACTGGGAAAAGAACGTTTGTGTCCAGACCGACCATACGTCGCTCGGCTTTGTGGGGGTCAAAGTGCTTTTATGGCCGTCGACATGGTTTACCGTCCCACCCACGTCCCGCTGATGAAGAATCTCTTTTCTTACAGTCCCCAGCTCCAAAACTCCCCACAAGTCCAAAATCCTGTTTCCCTCCCAAAGCGCCGTTCTTTGGTCCGTGTCTGGTACATTCTGTCGTTAAAAGCTGGAGAATGGTGTTTGTTCACGTGTCTTTTTGGGGACGGTGTGAAGGATCCATCCTTGGACACGACAGAGACGTTTCAGCTGAAACCTTTGTCGTATGTCTTACACGTCCAGGTCTCAACGAGGAGTTAGTGCAGCTGCTGGTGATCCGAGATGAACTCCACATGGAGCAGGACGCCATGCTGGTGGACATTGAGGACCTGACCAGGTGGGGAGGGGTTCGTTCTACATGGAGCCACGCCTGTCAAATGTCTCCCAGCTGTCATTGTCGTTTCCTTTGCAGACACGCTGAGAGTCAGCAGAAACATCTGGCTGAGCGGACCCTATCCAAATAATAAGCCCCCCACCCTCCGCTGTCATAGACTCCTTCCCACCCATCTGCTCCATGTCCGTGCAAATCCTGCCCGTTTGTCCAAAGTACGTTGCCCCCCGCCGCCTCCTCTGGTCCAACGTCTGCCGGTCGGCCCCCGACAGAGGAGAGCCAAGCTCTTTCATTCGCTTCTGTGGTTTGAGAACAGAGGGGCGCGTCCTACTTCCTGGGAGAAGAGGAAACTGATTGTGTATCGTCATGGATTCTGCTTCCTGTGCAGTGATTGGCCTTGCGTTGCTGTTGTTTCTTTGGAACGTTCTACATTCACCACTAAATTATAACTGTCAAATGCAAGAATGAGGGGGGGGGATAAAATAATAGTGACCACTTTAGTAGAAAGTCAGTCATGAGGTGAAAAAGAAACAAGATTGTGTAAAAAACTGATGGAAAGCGTTTTCAGTTGGACGGTGATTTTAAAGTATTTCAAAGTTTTAATTCTGCACAACGAGTAGTTTTCAGCTGAGAGGAAATGTTGATTTGAAGGTGCTAAACACGTGTAAAGGAACATGCCTGCCTTGTAGTGGAGTTGTAGCTTTTGGTAATTCACTCTAACTGCTCAACATTTTGTGAATGTTGATTTTCTGACACGAGTCATTTGAAATGAATAAGTGTGTTAATATCGTTTTCATCCTGTCGTATCCAGAAAAACTTTATTTGAGGGAAGAAATGTTTATGTACAGAAATGTAAAATAAAGAATAAACTTTGTTTCATATATTGCTGCGATGTGTGCAGCTCTGTGCCTCCGTCTGAACCAACTTCCTCTTTCTGCAGACGTGTGAACTCAGCGGGGTCCTCGCGGCGTGACTCGGTTTCGGTCTGACATCACTGACACTCTTGGTTTCTCACTGTCATTCAGGTGAAGTTCCTGACGCCGTGTCCTCGTACGGGGGACGACTGCGTTCTGTTTGACAAAACGAGAACCCAGTCACCAGGTCGGACCGACAGACAGACCGACAGACCGACAGACCGAGCCTCTCAGACGTTCTCAGACGTTCTCTGTCTCCTCTCAGACGTTCTCAGACGTTCTCTGTCTCCTCTCAGACGTTCTCTGTCTCCTCTCAGACGCTCTCAGACGTTCTCAGATGTTCTCTGTCTCCTCTCAGACGTTCTCTGTCTCCTCTCAGACGCTCTCAGACGTTCTCAGATGTTCTCTGTCTCCTCTCAGACATTCTCAGATGTTCTCTGTCTCCTCTCAGACGTTCTCTGTCTGCTCTCAGACGCTCTCAGACGTTCTCAGATGTTCTCTGTCTCCTCTCAGACGTTCTCAGACGTTCTCTGTCTCCTCTCAGACGTTCTCTGTCTCCTCTCAGACGTTCTCTGTCTCCTCTCAGACGTTCTCAGACGTTCTCTGTCTCTTCTCAGACGTTCTTTGTCTCCTCTCAGACGTACTCTGTCTCTTCTCAGACGTTCTTTGTCTACCCTCAGACGTTCTCTGTCTCTTCTCAGACGTTCTTTGTGTCTGTCTCCTCTCAGACGTTCTCAGACGTTCTCAGACATTCTCAGTCTCCTCTCAGACGTTCTCTGTCTCCTCTCAGACGTTCTCAGACGTTCTCTGTCTCTTCTCAGACGTTCTCTGTCTCCTCTCAGACGTTCTCAGTCTCCTCTCAGACGTTCTCAGACATTCTTTGTCTCCTCTCAGACGTTCTCTGTCTCCTCTCAGACGTTCTCTGTCTCCTCTCAGACGTTCTCTGTCTCCTCTCAGACGTTCTCAGACGTTCTTTGTCTCCTCTCAGACGTTCTCTGTCTCCTCTCAGACGTTCTCAGACGTTCTCTGTCTCTTCTCAGACGTTCTCTGTCTCCTCTCAGACGTTCTCTGTCTCTTCTCAGACGTTCTCTGTCTCCTCTCACACGTTCTCTGTCTCTTCTCAGACGTTCTTTGTGTCTGTCCCCTCTCAGACGTTCTCTGTCTCCTGTCAGACGTTCTCAGACGTTCTCTGTCTCCTCTCAGACGTTCTCTGTCTACCCTCAGACGTTCTCAGACGTTCTCTGTCTCCTCAGACGCTCTCAGACGTTCTCAGTCTCCTCTCAGACGTTCTCAGACGTTCTCAGTCTCCTCTCAGACGTTCTCAGACGTTCTCTGTCTCTTCTCAGACGTTCTCTGTCCCCTCTCAGACGTTCTCTGTCTCCTCAGACGCTCTCAGACGTTCTCAGTCTCCTCTCAGACGTTCTCAGTCTCCTCTCAGACGTTCTCTGTCTCCTCAGACGCTCTCAGACGTTCTCAGTCTCCTCTCAGACGTTCTTTGTCTCCTCTCGGACGTTCTCTGTCTCCTCTCAGACGTTCTCAGACGTTCTCTGTCTCTTCTCAGACGTTCTCTGTCTCCTCTCAGACGTTCTCAGTCTCTTCTAAGATGTCCCAGATGGACAAGTTTCACCCACAGTTCCTCCAGCTCAGCCTCAGAGAGTCCAGGAAACCCCTTGAGTTTCAGTGAGGGGACACTGGTTCAGAAGAGACACCGAAGGCCTCTGACTTCCGTCTCAAACACTGGTCAACAAATGTCAGCAAACGTGAACACGTCACCAGGACTCTGTAGTAGAAGTCTGAACTGAGATCATCAGAGATCATGTCGGCGCAGTCAGAGTCCTTCATAGTTTTATTGAGTACAGAGAGTTTTGTGAAATGTGCATTTACATTTAACGCACATGTTTGAATGTACTTATTTGTGTAAATAACAGCAAATATTCTTTTATGACATTCATGTGACATTTGTGTGCGTTTTGTGCACAGATAATGCACACAGTGACACGCGACACGATGAATGCACGATGCTCATCCAAACACCGGATGAGACAACTCTGAGTCACGGTCACAGCTCATCAGCAAAGACGTCGTCTCAGTGTGAAGACCAGTTCGAAAAGGTTGAAACCGGAAATGACGTCATCATTTTAGTTTTGCTAAAACACATGTAAGGGAATCTCCGTGAAAACGATACAAATACATCGGGCTGGAGGCAGCAGAGACACACCGACACAGACACACACACACACACACACACACGCGCGCACACAGGCAGCTCAGTCCCACCGATGGCCAACGTTTCTTCCTGTGCGTGAGTCAGCCTGAAAGAAGCGTGTGTTGTTTCCACACAGCATGGACACACACGCACTCCTTGTGTTCCGTTTGTTTTAGGTTTCTCCAGCTGCCTGTTGCTGCTGCTCAGTCTCAACCTGCGCATGTCATCCGGAGCTGCGCTGCGCACCGGGAGCGCGGAGGAGTGCGCACGCTGCGCGCACATATTCGACAAACTCCTTCAAACTTTAACAGAGATTCTCAAAAGTGTGAGTGAAATTAAATGAATAACACTTTGGTAATTGTTGTTATTGACTGTTATTCCCTGTCTTGGTTTTCCAGGACGTTCTGTGCTTCGGAATCCCGTCAGACGAAGTGACCATGGACAGGAGAAGTGACACGGTCGACGCCTGCGCTCCCGATGCGGCTCAGGTGAACTTATCATCGTCTGTGTGGTCGTCGTGCATGAAATGATTTGACCCACATCCGTATGTAGCAGTTAGAAGTTGTTGTTGTTGTTGTTGATGATGATGATGATGATGATGATGATGTCCGTACAGGTATTTGCATGGTTGAAATGCAGTTTATTTGACCAAGATCCGAGGAGTCTTTGAACGCCTCTAGTCTGACCAGATGTTTTTACCTCCAGAATTCCAGCTGCTTCCTGCAAAGACAATCATCCTTCAGTGAGGTGTGCTTCATTTCTCTGTCGTGTTCTGTTGTGGGAATGACCAGGGACAGCGAGTCAAAACTAATGTGTTTTCTTGTGCCCCCAGAGTGCCTGTTGGATGAACATCGTGAAGGACTTGGCTCATTACGACGCTGCCATCCAGTCGTACCTGCTGTCCACCGTCAGGAGTCAGGAGGAAGAATATGAACTGCTGAGCCCAACCCAGGGAATTCTCCAGGGCCTGAGGGAGGTGTGTTTGATGGTGGTGGTTATGGGGGCAGTGTCATGATATAGTGAGTAACAATGTCCTGTGAAATAACACAGAAAAATGTCTCTTTGAACAGAACTGCCCCATGATACCGAAAACAGGGAACGCCTCCCCAAAGGTTTCACATCTTATCTTATCTTGTCACCGTTCAGTCTTAAAAAGGAATACTACCAATAAGAATGTGTGTGTGTGTGTGTGTGTGTGTGTGTATTTACAACTCTAATTTTTCCATTTTTATTATCATTCTTATTATCATAGAGTTATGAAGTTATTTTCGAAAGTCAGATGATTTGTTCTATTTTATTTATGTTTCAGGAGGACACTGCCCAGATGTGGGGAAACGACAGCTTTGATAACAGACTGAAGATGTGTAAGATGATGAGAGGTTTCCACATCCGAACCATCACCATCAACAGAGCCATAGGCTACATGTCCTCTGGAGACCACAGGAAGTAAATCTCCATGGCCACTGAAATCGATCCCATAATATCTCACATTTTCCTCATTCTTATTATTTATTATTATTTATTAGTTATTTATTGCTCTTTATGAATCAAAGTGGTTCTTTACGTATTGGAATGGAAAGGACTGTTTGAATGACTTTCAACGTTTTTCCAAAGTGAAATTCACAACCTGAGGTCATGACTTAAGTGTTTTTTTACTTTCTGAATGTACGTTAGCCTGGATTCACACCTCCGACCATGACGCGTTTTCAACAAAAAAGTCATACTACACCCATACGTTTGTTTTTTTTCCACTTTTTAGACGAAAAAAAAAGTCATGCGACAGTCTTAAATTTTCCATTTTTCAAGTTTTGACGCTATACCCTTACATTAGTTTCACGTTTTTGATGATTTTAAAAAGTCATGTTATTATAACCTTGTGGGTTATTTTTCAGTGTTTAACAAAAAAAGTCCAGCAATAGGGTCATGTTTTTTGCACCATTTGATAAAAAGAAATTTTACTACTTCGACTAAAATATTCGGCATGCTATAAGTCTTCGTTTGAAAAGTCATGCTATTGTCTTACTTTTTCACGTTTTCAACAAAAAAGGTCATGCAATAACATTTTAACAGAAAAGTAAGAATATGATTTTCTTTTTTTTCAAAACATTTTTTGATGAAAATAAAGACACATTTCTTTTCACAATTTTTACAAAAAATGTCATAGTATTGTATGTCGATTTGTAACAAAAACCCTGTACTATACCATGACTGTGACAAAAATATGACATACTATAACATTTATAACATAACATCAGGACTGTTTTTTTCCACAAAAAAGGTCATTGTACGAAAAAAGGTCATTTATGTTGTTTTTTAGACGAAAGTCATTTTGTCATTCATTTTTTGACAATAAAGGTCATACAAATAGTTTGTTTTTAACTTAATTCCAGAAAAATAATTGTCATACTGTAGCTGCATGTGTTTTTTGAGGAAAAAAATGTATCTCCAGAAAAAAAAAAGTCTGGCTTCAAGTGTCTTTTTATTCCAATCCCAGTTCAAACTACAGCATATTACAGTGTTGTGTGATTTTTGAGAAAAAAATATCATTCCAGAAATATGCCATTTTTGAACAATAAAAAGGTCAGCCTACAGCCTCACGTGTTTTTTGATGAAAAGTCTTTCCAATATTTTTTCCCACTTTTTTAAAGACAGAAGTCATACTAGTAGACTTTTTGTCACTTGTTTGACAAAAAAAAACAGTCAGGCTACAGCCTTTCTAATGAAGAAAGTAGAATAAACAATAACAAGGATGGTGCTTCTTTTATTTTTTGTTGCTCTGACATTTGACACGTCGTTACTCACTATTACCTCACTGGAGGAAACAGAAACTGATATAGAACAGATTTCACTGGACTATCAGCAGGAAAACAATGAAGGAAGCAGCCTACGACGACTACACTACAGAGAATTAAGGACATTCCAGGATTATTGAGAGAACGAAATAACAAGCCTGTTTTTGCTTTTCTTGAAACTGTCCAGCTGTGAAATAACCTCATAAAAATCCTAATGATAGATACACTGCAGCTTCCTCACCAGTGGATGTGAAAGAAAAACAGTTAAAATCAACAGAATTATGGACCTCTACGTAACCACGACAACTTGAACACGACAAATAAATCACAAGTATAAAAAGATACGAAATATATAAAATATAGTATTTCAGTATAGCCACAGAGAATCCATAAGTACTAGCTAAAAACAAACAAACATTTAAATGAAAAACAAAATACACAGGTTGGATTTTTTGCAGTTTCAACACCAACACTGTAATCCAGCTCCAGCTACATAATCAACGACTTAAGGTCACTGAGCACCAACCTTCAGGTCCAGACACCAGGATCAGAGACAGTGCCGTCCTGTTCTGGAATGCAGTGGCCTGATCATTTCACTGAGCATGGAAATGTTCTAAAGAGTGAAGTAAACTAAAGACGAGCTGGAACAACTGCCACCGCCGCCGGTCCGGAAATCAACTCTTGCATTCCTGAGACGTTTTTTTTTCCCCTGATGACCAAAGTCACCTTCACTTCGCCACTTGACTGTCCATCATCTCTGAGGACACAAAAAAACATGTCTATGAGCTTGGAGGTTGCTTACACTGATATCACCATCAAGGGTCATCAAGACAGTCTACTCGGAACGTCGAGTCTCCTCTCAGCCAAAATAGAACAGCGACATTAACAGAAACACTCAGAGTCTGTGGACCTGGGGGGTTAATGAAACACCGTGAACCTGATCACGAGTGTGACAGCGCGATCAGATTCAGTTGATTCTAATGACTAAACAGTCAGACTCATCGTCACCTTGGAGTATCTGATGGACCTCCGTCGGCAGGTCGTCCAGTCCCTCCAGGCTCTTCCTCAGGTGGTACGCCGTGGCCTCCCCCGACCGCCTCTTCATCCACTTAACCAGCATCCTCTGCTTCTGCATGGTCACGTTATTTTCTGCAGCCTGGATGTCATCCAGCTCTGTGGAGGTGAAGTCCAGATATATCGCCACCTGCTTCCATTCCTTCCCCAGCCGCTGGGCCACCTGCAGGAGCTGCTTCTCTGACATGTCCCGACCACGAGTCATCTCTGCTTTCACTCTATCTGGAACGGGAGCCGGACACCGGTGCTTCGTTTTGGTTGAACAGGTAGACGTGGACATATGACACGTGCCTGCGGACGGTCTAATCCAAAGGTCACCTGACTCATCTCGCCAGCGACGTCTCTTACAGAGCATTTCTTCTTCTGAGGGGCTGCTGCTGCTCTGACGGCCTGCTGGAGACGTGGTGTTTGGTTAGAAGGACTCCCAGTTCTCAAGGTGAAAATGTGTTATAAAGACAAGAGTCAACTCACGGACGGTCCGTTTCCTGGGCCCGTCCACGCAGTCCCCTGTAGGGGGCGATTTCCATTACTCAATCCATCAGAAGACAAGGAAAACACAGATGGAGGGAAGAATTGTCTAACACACCAACACACACACACCAACCAACACCCTCATCTGTTGTGCTGCTGTAAACTGGTTGCTGTGACTTTCTCTCTGGAGTTAAAACCTAAGTAAGTATCCGTTTGTCTGTCTACCTTCTCGGATGGTGGCAGACCACACAGTCTCCTCTGTGTCGATCTCTATGAGAGACAAGTGAAACGGGGGCCGCTGCTCGAAGAACGCCTCAAAGTAGCCTTTCATCTTGGTCACAGCGAGGGTAAACTTCAACTCCTGCGGAGACGCCACGACGTTACGTACGTCCAGGTTCAAACACACCAACGGCTCATGAACGACTTGACGTTCACGTCAACGGTCGGCGCGTCGACGGACACACCTGAGGTTTGATCTCGCCCTCTGGCTCGCTCAGAAGACGATACGTCCCCTCGTTCAGTTTACACGTCGGTGGCTTCTCGATCCGGATGTAACGATTCTTGTAGGCCCGCACCTGTTTGCCCACATCCTGAAGTACAAAGAGCAGGAGACAGAATGAATTACACCGATATTTGTATGACGACTGATATTGCTGAGTGGACAGATCTCATGCTGCTCAGACGAACGTTTAATTCAGAGAAGTTCTCCACTTCAGAGCAGGAAATCAATCCGCTGAAGAGTTTGTAAATCACGGTTAAAGACAAGTTTACAGAACCTGACCTTGATGTCTGTTACGCTGTTGGTGGCCAGGTAGATATGAAAGCTGTAGCTGTCGCTGCTGCCGAGCTGCTTGTACACCAGAACGACCCCGTGGTGGTCCACGGACTGGCTCGTCTGGAGGATGGGGCCCACGGGGGACAGAGACGTCACACGCCACTTCACGTGGCTCCCTGAGTGGTCCACCGTGGGCTCGATGAGCGGCCGGGCGTCCTTAATATGCAGGACGCTGAAGGTCATCTCATTTTTGGGGTCTTTATAAAGAAGATGGGGACACAGTTAAAACTCTGACATGAACTTATCTGAACGTTTTCAAAGGATCATTACTACTCATCATGTCTGTCTGAAGACAATGTAACTACTTATCAGTGCTACGTGGACCTCCACAGACAACGACTACGATTGGACTCTGGAGCGCTCTAGGGCCTCCATGTCTGACCTCCATGTAGGACCTCAGGTGGAACCTCCGTAGGGAACTACGGAGGTTCCGTGTCAGTTCGACGCAGAAATCAAGCTGAACGTTGATGGAATGGAGTTGAAACACGAGTCGGTAACTCACCTGCCAGGCAGACAGAGTGAGGGAACTGGATGGACTTGAGGACGGACGCTTCCTTGTCGACCGTGTCGACGTTGAAGATTGGCCCAGCGAACTTCCAGGAGTCACAGAGGAATGAGCTGAACCTGGACCAGGATAAGACCGAGTACCGCACCAGTACACGCTCCGACGCTTCAAACACCAGCCCGGTGACGGAGCATTCGTACGTGCCCTCCCCCTCCAGCTGGACCCTGACACACACACACACACACACACACAGACACACACACACACACAGTGATGCTGCATGTATGCAATCAGCATGATGGTGCACGGACCAGAACGTGGTGCAGACACTCACTGTAACTGTCCCTTGGAGATCCTCCGGGGGGTGACCAGCTCGTTACCGTGGCTCTGTGAAAACCATCACCGACGTTCCACAGATGAACATGAGCTCAGATATCAGGATGTGACATTCTGGGAGGTCAATGTCCACGCTCACCTGCTGGCCGGCTTTACACCTCTCACAGCAAAGTCTGAAAGCCGCGTCTGTGGGACGAATGACGACAGATGGACGTTGGAGAGACAACACCTTTGGGACACAGACGTCGGTCAGACGTTTGCTCACCTGTCTCTGAATGCTGCACGTCAAGGTCGCAGGCTGAATCTAGTCATAATCATCATACACGTTATTTAAAAGTGCCTTTCTGGACACTCAAGGACGTTGTACAATTACAATAAAATCGTCGATGAAACCTCAACATGGATTTGGGAGAGGCCGGGATTTAAACCACTGGACTGAGGTTACTCACCATTTTTGGACTCTTCTGCGGCGTTTTCTTCATTGTCTGGAAACACAAAAGAGACGGTTCCACTCCTCCATCATGTCATCCTACGTTCTGCATGTGGACTGATCTGTGTGTGTGTTCACCTTTCTGTCCGCCGTCCTTCTCGGAGCTGTTCGCTGCTCCACGTCATCGTCAAAGAAGAAAAAGAAGGTTGAGTTTCACAATTCACGTCCAGCTCTGCAGACACTAACTAATTGTACTAGACCTGACAACGGACTTCAGCATGTTTTCTCTGCTCAAAAATAAAAACAAATGACTTCTGGAACACAACTGGCTCATTTTAGCATTAGTGGAGAAGTTAAATCCATTCTCCATGATCGAATTATTCCTAAAAATTAATCAACTGCGATTCAGCCCAACATGTTACATTATGTTACATCTGCAACCTCATACTGACTCCAGGAAGTCGCTGCTCCCAGCCAAAGAGCATAGAAAGTGTCGGTGAGTTAACTGGCTGCAAGCCGCTGCATCAAGACGACCAATCGAAAATCTCACCCAGTTGTCAGCAAGAGGTCACATGTCAGTGTTAAAAACTGTTGAACTAGTCCTTTAAATGACCGGGTCCGGGAGAAGAGTGTGAAATGACACACATACACGAATCATAGAAGAAAGACGTGACTGCACATCGTAACCTGGGCTAAAAGACCTCCCCCCCTCCCCCCGGTGTGCCATCGTCATCATCGTGTTCAATTCCTCTTTAGAACCAAATCATCTGATATTTACACGTCTGAACAAATGTCAGAGTTCAATCAGAGACCTGCTCTGTTCTTTGGAGCAGCGGGCGAAGAGACTGTGGACTCAAAAACTCTCTCCTTCCCTGTCTCACTCTCCCTCCCTCCTTGTCGCTCTCCCTCCCTCCCCCATCACTCCTCCCTCTCTCCTTCTCTTTCTCTCTTACCAGATATTTCCTCTTCCTCCTCGTCCGGCTCCTCCTCTTCCTCTGAACTCTCCTCAGTGGATGTTTCTTCGTCGTCTGAGTCGACACACAATTCAAACACTTCTCGGCGTCTGATTGTGTTTTTGATAAAAGCTCTTGTTCATGCGGGGGTGTTCTTACCTGCACCGCTGCCGTCACTGTCTCTCAGCTGATCTGTGATTGGAAACAAGCGTCAGGTTCATGATGTTTCGGCTCTAACTGCTCCGTCTTTCCTGCTGTTGGTTTGAGCGTGATCCTTCCAGGAAGTAGTCTCTGTTTGATGTGTTCTTACACCGCCGAGCAGAACACAAACACACACCTGACTACAAGTGTGTGTTAGCGATGAAAGCGGAGGTTAACACAATCCGATCGGCTTCACACCGTCGGTATCTAACGTCCACAGGCACCAGATGTTATCGGCTGACTCCCTTCAAATGTATCGACTCCTGAACCTGAAATCAGACAGATCTTTTCTCATGTGTAATAAATGTGGACTCGTCTACATGTCGGTTCTCGTGTTGGCTCAGAGACACACACACACACACAGATGCTGGTGCTGATACAACCATCTTTGTGCATTGCTGTTCCAGCTCTTCGTTCTATTCATTCATCACGTTCTAGTGCAGTTTGACCTGTTTCTTGTCTAAACTGCCCTTTTAGAACCAGAACTCTGATTCAGAACCAGATTATGGTTCTGAACCGCTGGATCAGAACCAGAACGTCTTTATGGAGGCCTAGCAGACACACACAGACACACACATGCAGACATGTTTACCTTTGTTTCCAGGAACAGGGAAATCTCCATCTCTGTGGGTCAGAACACACAACAGAACCATCAACGACACACAGAACATCTGCTCGTCGGGGGTGTGGGGTCATCTTCACACCACGTTGTTTGTTCCTCAAAACGTGCGGCTGCACGTTCCTGGAGAAAGTCAACAGACGAGTGAGCCGGTGAAGAGGAAACATGTCGTCCTGTTCATCCTCCTCTCTCACTAACACTCGGCCTGCGTTCAGAGCGGAGGGGGGCTTTTCTCTACTCTCTGTGTCATGTCATGATACTGATAAACAACTACATGGAGGGAGGGAGGGAGCAGTTGAATCAGTAGCAACAACAGAAATAAGTCTTTGTTGTAACTGGTGTTCTGTGAATGGAATGTTCCACGTTGGTTCAGGGGGAACCAAAACCTACAGCGTCACTCAACTGATGGAAACAGTCCAAACACAAGAACATCAGGTGCTCCCCAGCCACTGGAAGGAGGGCGATCAAACGTCCTATTTGCCTTCATATTAAATATTCAAGCGTTGTCAAGGGAATTCGATTCTGCTTGAAAATCCTGTCCTTCATGAGACAACTGGGACAGTGTTTCCTAGGTGAGCAATCACCTGACCTGTGTCACCTGATGGCTTCATCAATGTGTTCACCTGCAGGGGGAAGAACCACCCTCCGTTTCGACGTCAGAGATAAACGACAGAGGAGATGAGCCGTTGATGTTGGAGATGTTGACAGGTCACCGTCTTTCCTTCTTGAGAGTCGGTGTCTATGACGTCATATGACTAACGCGTTTTAGAGCAGCTTGTTTGTCCGAAGAACCGGAAGTCGACACACAACAAAGACGTCGTGGCTCCCTCCTGTGTGTGTGTGTGTGTGTTTCGCATACAACCTCAAAAAACCGTCAGACGCTGGAAGTCGTATCGCGCGCGGGAACACGATCCGGACCCGAACCCGTCACCCGAAGGCGTCAGACGTCTCACCCGTCCTCCTGCCGTCCGCCAGCCCCAACGGCCGCCATCTCCGCCACCATCGTCCTCCGGAAACCGAAGCTGCAGTGGGACGGTCCGCTCATGGGGTTCCAGGAATTAGCCGGAGCCCTCGTGGAGTGCCCTCCATTCCCCCGTCAGCAAAACAAGAACATCTGGATCCAACAAAGAAAAGCACCAGAACATTGATGCTCGTGACGATGCGTCGGAGCGCGAGTCGATAGTTTGCGCGTCAGTGCTGCGCAGGTAGTGCGCGGCGTGTGCACGCGTCCCGCCTTCAGTGTGGACTGAATAACAAACACGCACACAGGGAGAGAGAGAGAAGGTCGTGACGTCGGCGTTCATTGATCCATTGAGCATCAGTCTGTCGGTTTCATTCCAGACACGTCTACTCTCTCTCTCTCTCTCGCTCTTTCTCTTTCTTTCTTTCTTTCTCTCGCTGTGTGTGTGTGTGTGAGAGAGAGAGAGAGATATGGCTCACCCCGCCAACACCGGTGCGCCACGTTTGGTAGGTTTCTTCCTGTTGCAGCCCCCCTCCCGCACTCAACGCGCTCCACGCAGCAGCACTCCGCAACTGGGTCACTTTGAGCGGGAAAACCTGCAGACAGACAAGCGGACTGTAATACAGGAAATTCAACAGTAGGGGGCGCCGAAGACAATGGATGCAGCAGCGGTAGAAGTAGAAGTGTCACCGTATGTTGTTCAAATAACAAGAGCACGAGGTGGTTTCACGTTCTCACAACAACTGGCGCGTTCACTTCTGGTGTCTGGTGTCATGTCTAAACAACACGAGCCACCCGACGGTCGCCAGAAAGTTTCGTTAGAATTGTACTCAAGTTATCTTGCTGGGTTAAATCGTGGGCCATGACCTGGATGACTCAGAACCTTCACAGACTAAACTGTACTGAAGTTATGTTAAGTAAACACAGACACAACATGATGCAGCTGCTCCGCCCCAAAGGAGGTGAGGTGACGACCATCAGGAAGAGTTCATGAAGAACATGATCAGAGAGAAGAGAGGAAAGGAACGGTCAGAGGAGGAGAAGAAGTCATGAGAGGACAGAGGCAGAGACACAGACACTGGACCTGATGGGAGATTCAACAGCCGAAAGCACAGAAAACCTGACTGCTGTGGACATGGTGACTGTGTGGACGTACACGTGGTGACTGTGTGTCTAATCTGAGTTGTTCTACAGACAACGAGCAGCATCCATGAGACCTTCTGATGTGTTTGTCGTCCGACCTTCATCTTCTCTGTCTTTTTCTTGTCCATTTTTCAGATCTGTTGGATCCAAGAAACATGATGTGGGTGTACGGTGGGAGGGGCCGCAACCGTCCGAGACCCTCCGGTCCGACCGGCTGCTCGCAGACACGTCAGGGAAAGACGATGTTCTTCTTGTGGTTAGTTGGGGGCTTTTAGCTGCACTGCCAACCCAGAAGAATCAGGACGGGGGAACCTCCCTTGGACATGACCGTGTCAGCAGTGTGAAGAAGAGAGTAAGTTCTACCACGTTCTCACTGCGTCAGACTGTTCCAGCTTCTTACAAAGGATCTGACGAGGTTGAAGTAGGGGGGGTCCAGGACACATCTGCACAAATCATTTACCGTTGTGCAGAAAGCAGCAACTTCGAGTCACATCACTGAGAGCTGTTCCTCCGACCTCTATCATCAGAAGACCAACGCTCCACTCATTCATGTACACACACACACACACAGACAGACCTCTGAGCCAGCAGAGCAATAAGACGAGAGGAAGTACGTGGGTGTGAAATAGTTGTGGTGTGGGGCTCTACGTAGATTTCAGCTGAAGATCCTGCTGTTTATTAGTTGAAGCTGATGGGACCAGACACTGGTGACGCCCACACACACCCTGAAGGGTGCGGTTACACAAAGGATGCACAATCATACACCCAATCACTGTTGTTATGTCCTGGATGGAACGTGATGCCAGTTCAAAAGGTCAACGTGTTCCTTCAGATGCAGAGGTCAGGGCTTCCGCTCTGGACCAAAGGGTCAACCGACAAACGCTCTTTGTTTCATCATTAACGGAAACGTGAAAACCGTGACACTGGCTGTTGCTGGTCGGTGCATCGACAGCTCCAATACTCGACAATGAACACTGCCATTCATGGATCCGAACTCTGAATCACTGATCTGAGCTGGAGCAGACCTTCACAGGTCTGTTCATCTGCTGTCTCTCATCCGACATGTAACATTCTCTGATGAATATTACATACATGTTCACCCCTCCCCCCCCCAGCCCAATTGGTTATATTACTGCAGCGCATCATTGGAGGAAAATAACACAAGTGTTCTCATTTGGTTCCACAGGGACGTTGTCACTCTCCAATTAGTTTGTGTTTGCTGAGATGGAAGGAGGGAAAGACAGAAAGGCGGTGGGGTGTTGAGAACAGCACTTTGTGGGTTGAAGGGAGAGAAGGGAGAAGGAGCAGGATGTGGTTGGTCGCCCCCCTGCAGGAATCAAGAACATTAGAGGAAACGTTTAAAGTTGTTTGTTGTTTTAGACGATTTGAAGACGTGAAGGACAGACTTACGACCCTCCCCAACATGCAGACAGCTCTAATTCAACGTGATCATGCTCTGTGTCGGGGTGAGGTGGGGGGTTGTGTTTGTTGGGCTGGGAGAGGGGAGGATTTCTGAAGAGATGCTGGCAAATAATTGTCCATTTGTACATCTGGTCAGACGCCATGTTCTCAAGTTTCCGAAGGGAAAGAAGAGAAAGAAATTCGATGCTGCCCCCCCTCCAACCACGGGCTACAGTCCACGTCATAATGCTCCGTTAATTCAATTTGGTTTATTGTGCATTACGCCTTGTGTACAGAGAGGAAGACACACCAGCCCTCAGTGACAAAGAAACGGGTGAAAGATGTTGACACGCTGGAGACAGTTGAGACCTCATCCTGCTCCTGGCTGTCGTCTCATCCGGTCATATCTGACCTTTGACACGCCGGTCACAGAATGATTCCCAGAGCTAACTAGGACAGGTCCTGCAGAGTATTACGTCCGTCAGGTCAGGACCATCTGAAGGTGTCGTCAAGGAGATGAACACGTCATTTAAACTAAGATTTATATTCGTGCTCTGGACACAGCATGTACACCCAGAGGCACCTGACGCTGGGACTCGTCTAATGGGGCCATTAGAGCCCACACTGTAAGAAATATTCATTTTTCATGAGGGGGGGTAGATCTGTTGGCGCTTGTGAGCTTTCTCTTCTACTGGTTCCATCTAGTACTGCATCCATCCAGGAGCTGTAAATGTACATGTTCAGGGGCCATTGGCCCCCAAAAGTGGGTGTGGGGACTAACTGGGAGAAGGTCAGGTACCAGAACAACACGGGTCGGTACGTCAGTTGCTAGAGTTCATCATTCATTTATCTGCGTTATTCACCTGTATCAGCAGCGACTCAATGGACAGAAGAAACATGACCCTCAGACATTTTTTTAACATAGGCCGCCTGCTGTTGTCACGGTGTGTGTGTGTGTGTATATATATATATACACTGTATATATACTTACACACACACACATTCTCTACTGGTCAAAAGTTTTAGAACACCCCAACTTTTCCAGAATTGTATTGAAAATTATGCAGTTTAATGTCTCAGTGTACTCTGAAATTAAAACAAAACTCTGTACAAGTAACGTATATATGGATGCATGTATAAATGTATGTATTTCTGTGTGTGTGTGTGTGTGTATGTGTGTATATATACACATTATGAAAAACGAACTGGTTCTTCTCCATTTTCCGAACGTAGTTCTATGGGAACGCTTTTCTCGGAATCCGTTGCTGCATCAACATGACGATTTAAAGCACCAGACAACATGTGTCGTTACAAACCGAGAAAGCGGACTGCAATAACGAGAATGAGGATTCATAGTTGACAGACGACGCACCGGGTGACCTGTCATCAGGCAGACAAGTAGTCGTGTTGGGATGGGGGGTTAGGGGGCGGAGCGGATGAGAGCACATCAGCGCACAGCTGGAGAGGAGCAGCAGAGCTGTAGGACCGGAGCGCGTACCCCCTCCATCATCCATCCCTCCATCCAGTTCCCCGGTCCCCGGTGGAGATGCTGTCGTGCAGCGCGGCGCACCGGACCACCGGCACCTTCGTGTCGGTGTGCGTGTTGTGCGTGTGTGAAGCCGCCCGGAGCTGCGGGAGGGTCCAGTGCGGCGCCAGTCAGCAGTGCTGCCCACCCACCGTCCCCGGGAACGGCAGCTCTGCAGCGGGCTGCTGCAAACACGCGATCCACATCTTCTTTGAAAACGTGGGCTGGTTCAGCCGGAAGCTGTCCGGGCTCCTCATCCTCCTGGTGCTGTTCGTCATCGGATACTTCATTCAGAGGATCATTTGCCCGCGGCCGCGCCGGTCCCCGCACACCGAGCGCAGCGAGGAGCCCCGCCTGTTTCACGGACACGTGTCCGCGTCCCAGGACGCACTGCTGGAAGCCGACAACCACATCCGGGACTTCGCATCTCCGAGCTTACCAGCCTACGACGAGGTAAAATATTTGCCCACGTACGAGGAGAGTCTGCAGGAGACACACCGAGAGCGATCCCAGGACACCCTGCTCTGATCTTGGACCCGTGGGTGTTGTGAATGTCCCCAGGTTTACACCCGGAACACTGACTGCTGCTCCTGAACGGGGCCGAGTAACCAGGTGACAAAGACCTGAGATGAAACATCTGAGCTCTGCTGTCCAATCCCACTGCTCCCATATTTATTGAAACAGGAAGTGTCATCACCTCCAGAGGAGGTTTGTGACCACGAATCTCTGGTCATGTACTTGTCAGCTGGCCATCAGTTGACTTTGTTTGGTGCAGTAAACTGTCTGGAACACACAGACGCAGAGATGCAGAAGATATGAGCTCCATCAAACCAGGATGTTCTCACTGAGCAGACACCAGGGACCCGCAGTAAGCCTGTCGGACTCAGCAGTCTGAATGTATAAAATGAAAAGAAATTTAAAAAAAAGTTGTGAACTCAACAGCCTGAGGTCTGAAGCTTCAAGGGACCAAACGACCAAAAGTTATAATCTGTCCTTTGTTCCAACTGTTTCAGTTGTCCCAAACAGAAATGACATGTTCCATCAGTGACAGTGTGATACAGAACCCAGCCCCCGTGGATGCTGCAGCTTCTGTCCACTGCTCTAATAAACATGATGGAGGTGAAGAACATCAGCGTCAGTTAGACGTCAGTTGTCAGTTAGAGGCATGAAGTGTTTTTAAAAAAAATCAGACGTCCACAAACGTGTGGACCGGACCGAGTCAGATGTAAGATCAACAGACATCACAATTCCTCATTCAATCCAGGAAGTGGCTCTGTGCAGGAGCTGCGTTGTCAGTTTAATGTACGAGTGCTCGCTAGTCGGTCAGCGGAGTAATTCAGCACTTTGTTGTTGTTTCTATTTTCTGGGGCAACTATCCGTTACAATAAAGAAATGAATGAACAGTTGACAAGATCAAATGTTTTTTATTTCTCTTAACTTGAATGTGAGACGTGAAATGTGTTTAATGTGAGTTTAAGTGGATAAGATACATAATTAAACATCGTCTTTTGTGTGTGGCCACACCTGTTTATGACAGACCTCAAACAGGTCTCACACTCAGGACAGAGGCTGAGGAGCAGTCGGAATCTGACATGGGAGAGTACTCGAGTCAGCATCAGGTGGACGCTCACGTTGTCAGGGGTTCTACTGACATATGCTATTAATGTGGACACACGCACACGCACGCACATCCCTCTCTGAGGCCCAAGAGGAGACCATCAGGACCAGCAGGTTCCAATGCTCCTCTGATCCTCGGCCCTCTGGTGGTCATTTAAAAGCTGGGTTCACAGCTCAGCAGAAAGGGAAATCTGAGATTTAGACAATAAAAAAGCATCAACTATGGATCATTCTTCATCTGATATGAAACAAGCAGTTCTATATTAAAGAGGAGATTTACAGAAATAAAAATGTTTTGAACGTTTTAGTGACATGTTTGGTTCAATAAATATCAGAAACGACAGAAAACCTTTGATGGAAACCATACGAATGAGTTTTGACAAAGAAATGTAACAACACCAGATTGAATATGTGAGAGGACAATACGGAACCGTGTCTGTTCCCTGAACAACTGAATTCAACTTCTACCCTGAGAATCAAACAAGACCAAACGTAGAAACATGACAAGGAGGAGGGCTCGTTAGTCAGGACTGGTTAGTCCACCACAGCTGCTGCTCCACGACGATCACAATCCTGTTTTCATGGTTCTGTATTTATGTCGTACAGCAGTTATTGGGTGTTACTATCATCACATCTGTGTTCAAACCTGGAGCTCAACTGCTGTGCAACACCAAAAAAGAAAAAAAAAATTAAACTAAAACCTTTAACTTGTGGACAATCAGTCAACTAATACCATGTTTGATGAGTAAAAATGCAGTCAGAAAACCTTGGTGAATCAGCCCTCAGAAGAAATGCAGACAGAAAGCTCCGGAAGCTAGCCCAGCAGGGCGGGATGGACTGCAGCACCGGCAGCATTCTCTCTGGATATCTCCATCTCTATCTTGGCCTGGATCTTCTCCCAGTCCACTTCAACCTGACGAACAGACAGAGGATGTTTTCATGTCTGCTCCTCGGATGGAGCAGGTCATCACAGGGACACTGAGGGTCGAAGACATCTTGTAACCATGGGCAACAGTCGTTTCAACTGCCCAATGAACGGATGCCTTCACTGGGCAGGATTCAATGGCTGACCTCTTTAGCATACTGCAGGAACGTCTTGTTGGTCTCCTTCCTGCCACCTTTCTGAAGGAACCTCTCCCGATAGGCCAGCACTGTGTCCACATGGGTGTTGTGTTTGACGGCCAGCTCCAGCGCCCTGGGAACAGAGTAGATTAACGGATGAACGCAGGCATTCACCTTTTCATGCTTCACCTACCTCCTAACCTTCCAGCTGAGATGTGTCCTACCTGTCCCAGTTTAACAGGTCAATGTTGACCCGTATGGCCTGGTAGACGAGGCGAGCTGTCAACAGCATGGCCACGGCCTCCTGGAGCTGATGGCTGAACAGCAGGATGTGCGCCGAAGCCAACTCCTTGGACGGCTGCTCCTGGATGAACCTGATGTAACGAACTCTCTGTAACTGGGAGCAAGAACGAAGACTGTGAGACCTGGACTGAAGAACCGGCACCATCTGTACAGTAAAACACCTCTCCGATGGCAGCGTAGGCCACCTCCGCTGTGTGCAGCTCCCTCTTGGCCATGGCCATGCAGGCAAGACACGCCCACAACGCTCGGTCCTGCAGACATGAGAGGCAGATGGTGATGTCCCCACCGAACAACCAGACAAACACTGAGAAACGTTTGGGAGCAAAGCCCTTTCATCATCTAACATGGAGGTCAGGTGGAGTAACATCATGAAGGACGACTGGAGGTTAGGGTCAGTCGGTAGTTGACTCTTACTTTGGCAGAGTGGCAGAGGCTCCGAGCATCTTCCCAGCTTCCAGAGCTGCTGTATTGATGAAGAAGAGCTGGGTAGGGGGGCACTGAGCTGCACACCAACGAACCGTCTCCTTGGCGCAGAACCACATTGCTCCCCACGTAGCTCAAGATATGGGGCGCATGGCTGAACTCACTGAGGGCATGAAACAGACATCGGCGTGCATGAAGCATGTGCTAAACAAGTACACGTGATATCCAGTCATTCCTTTGGGGACGAAACATCAGCAGCTCCTGAGAGCAACGAACAGCGGGGGGGAGTGTGTGGGCGACCTGCCGTCCTTTCTGTACAGTGTTTGTGGAAGCAGTTCCTTGTCAATGAAGACAGTGCTGGGGTAGTACCACACTGTCAGCTGGTTTTCTTGGACACCACAGAGGATGTTGGCAGCATCATTCCATGACAAACTGTGGACCATCCTCCCTACGGGACAAAGGACAACATTTAACATGTTGTGACATGATACTTGTCACAGAAACCTGTGTAGGAATGGGAGTTCCTCCGTCCTATCTCACCAATTCTGCAGACTTTGGGTTCTTGTCCAAGATAACATACAGAGGTCAAGTAAAGGTCACGATTCTTGTCGACCAGAGCAATCTTCCTCTCAGTCGCAGGGCCACACTGATCCAGAGCAATGTCCACCACCTCCAGCTGCGTGAGCACACACGCATGCACGCACACAGACACACACGCACACACACACACACGCATGCGTGCACACAAGCACACACACAGTGCGTGAAGGTAGAGAAGTGACTTTCTACCTCATCTAATACATTCCACTTCTGTTCCTCCTGATTCTCTCCTGGTGTGAAGAAGCTACTGCTGTTTCAGACACTTATCCTACGAAAATGGTTTGTGCTCTCAAAGTACAGTTCTGTGAAGAAAATCAGTCGGATATTGTTGTAAAACATAATACGAACTGACACGTCCAATCAGAGCAGCTGGGAGTCGACATCATGTCCGCAGTGTGTCACACCTGATATACTCGGCACATCCTCTTGGACCTAAATTGGATCTGTGAAGTTTTGTGACTTTTCTCGCAGCGACAACCTCTCCACATACACAGACTCATAAAAACGGCTCAAACAGTCCAAACTGCCTCTGTGGGCGTTCTCCCGCCATGTCCCCAGGTCCACATGTTGCCTTGATGACACACGCACACACCCACCCACAAGGTGAAAACACTGTTGTTGCTAGCAACAACTACAGCAGACAAACATACCTCAAGAGTCAGGGGCGACCCGTCTCCCAGAGCTTTCCCTGTCAGGGCGTCAAACAGGAGGATGACTACAAACAAGACAGAAAAAAAGAGAACATAGTTCAAAGGTCCTGCAGTTTCAGCTGATTGTGGCTCCCTCACCTTTGGCGTCCCTTTTGTCACGAATGGCGATGGTATCATTACTGATGGAGACACTCTGGGCATTGAGGATGTTGGCTCTCATTCCAGGGAACTTGGGGTTGGAGATCAGCTGACCCTCGTAGGAAAACAGATACAACCCTGCTCCATCCACCAGTAGAAAATGCCTGTGGGGGATCACAGGGAGAAGAGGAGCTCTTGTTTTACATATAGTTGTCTGCAGCAGCGGGGCTAAAGGACAACAGCAACATGTCACCAGTGGATCAGCAAATATTGTAAACATGTTTGGTGCATTAACAGCCTGGACTCAGCAGCTGGAATCAGAGAATGATCTGATCATCAGAGCTGGCTGTGTGTGTGTGTGTGTGTGTATCTGTGTCTGTGTCTGTGTGTGAGTGAGTGTGTGTCTGTGTGAGTGAATGTGTGTGTGTGAGTGAGTGAGTGTGTGTGTGAGTGAGTGTCTGTGTGTGAGTGTGTGAGTGAGTGTCTGTGTGTGAGTGAGTGTGTGTGTCTGTGTGTGAGTGAGTGTGTGTCTGTGTGTGTGTGTGTGTGCGCACACATGTTCTGGAGTGGTCATAACCGAATAAAGCCTAAAAGAATCTGATAGTTGCCTAGCTGACATGACTCCACTGACCTTTGTGCTTGAAGAATAAGGCTAACGGCCCCCTCCCTCAGGTCCACGATGAAGGGAGTGTTCCAGTTTGTTGTGCTGTCACAAACACAGACATACACAACAGACGTGTTTGATCTGGCATAACACCCCCAGGAAATGTAGAAACAAGATCAATAATAAATGAATCAACAGGGGGTTAGGGTTCGGGGACATCTGCGTGAAGAGGCCGATGTTTTCTATACATGTTTATCCAAAGAAGATGCCAAAATACATCTTCAAAAATGGTAAAATTAATAAAACTATTAATAAAAAAACTATTAATAAAACTGAAAAAAAGAATGTACAATGACAACTACCACAGACCAGTGTAAGAGGATAGTATCTATGATAAACAGGCAGCAGATTTCAGAGGAGGATCGATTATTTGTGAGTCACAGATTCGGACGTGTGGATACACACAGTCACAAAGTAGAACAGCTGCTACAGACGCTTAGGATTCTTTGGAAGGAGGCTTCTGAGTGTTAGTGCCAATATGAGTCGTGGAGAATCGATTTAGAGGAAATGGAGGATGAGATGTCCAAAGAAGACAAATAAGGGAGGAGTGACTTACTCACTTGTAGATGTAGCACTGCAGGGAGGTGGCAACGACGAGGTGACCGTACGCCAGTGACGCTTTGATGACTCGATCTCTCAACTCCAACACATCGACTGTATTTAGCATCACATTCTTCACCTAAGAAATGTGAATGAGAGGAGAGAGACACAAAAAGATGTGATCAGTGGAAAAGATTGTTAAATGTGCAGAAATTTATACGAAACAACTGAAAGAGCCTCACTGAGGTCACACAAGGAACGTGTCTGAATGTGCATTCACTTTCAAACCGTGGTCGGCAAAAGCAGCACGTTTGTGGGTTGTTGTTGTTTTTTTTTTCACCTGCACTGAAATTATTCCCTTCCAACACACTCTGTGAATGAATGAAAGGGCCTTTTCCAGCACCAGGTGAAAACTGGGCTCATTTTTACAGCTTCCTTGTTTGTCACCTCAAACCAAATATACATTCAACAACCATGAATAAAAAACATCATGATCATGTTTGGCTTTAAATCCTTTAGCTTGTAAAATTATTATTACCTGTTGCGAATGCATGGGGGGCATGAAAGGGGACCCTAACCCTAAGTCCATTAAATGTTGTGTCTACCTGCATCGATCTCCTCTTCATGAGGGTGATCACAAAGTTCTTCCACTCCCAGCGTTGTTCCACCACGTGAGCGAAGATGACGTGCCCGTTGCCACAGGCCCCAGCCACCTGGGTACCATCCGCCGACCAGGCCAAGCTGAACACGCTGCCCGTGTTGGGCTTCTCCAGAGCACAGCACCACTGGATAGGGTAGGGGGGAAATCAGAGAATTACAACAGATCTTCGGCCTGAACCAGCTGAACCAC
>CAAKHB010008029.1:0-53669 GCA_901007665.1 Aeoliscus strigatus | reverse complement strand
CTTGGGGAGAGCTGCTGGGAAACAGCAGAGGAGTTTTCTACTTTTATGAGATACTCAGTCCCAACCATTTGCTTCTGCCTGTGAGTGTGAGTGATTGCACGCACACACACACACACACACACACACACACACACACACACACACACACACACACGACTCAGTCAAACAATCATGTGATATTCATCCAATCATAATGTGTGTTCAGTAAAAATAATCTTTATTCTATTGTAAATGCATATCCTGCTACATATCAAGAGTGCAGATTTACAGATGTTAATGTATCCAACAGCGAGTGAACATTTATACTGCCTTCTCTCGATGCTGCACAATGAACAAATTGAATGCCCTGCCTGTGCCATAGCGCACACACAACAAGCCCATTTCTACACACAGGCAAGTCTACTGCACCAGTACTTTCAGAGTCTGATGGCTGTGGAGTGGCACACGTTAGATATTTGGCAGTGAGAGGGGAAATACAGGAGAAAGAGGTAGGGGTGTGAGGGGGAAGACAGCAAGAGAGAGCGAGGGGAAAGCTACAGATGGAGAGAAAGAGTTGGAGAGACACTGACAGAAAGAGAGAGAGTAATGATCTACACATGGTTTCATGGTGGAGCCTCAACATAGTAACCATAGACACATGCTGGGGCCTTCTGGGACTCATCAGCAGGACACAGCTGTGAACTGGACAGCAGAATTCTATTAGCACCAACTATGCACACATGTGCTCACACACACACACACACATACTTGTACAGCTATCTTAGTGAGGACATTCACTGAAATATTCCCGAGCCCTTTATCTTAATCCTTACCATTACAACTAAGTGCCTTATTCCCAAACTTACCCAAAACCGAATATAAACCCAACTCAATAACTACGTCTAGAAACCTCAAAACCACAGTATCTGAGAAAGCAGACTAGACAACAACACACACGCACACACCAAGAGTAGTTTGCACAACTGAATAAGGTTAATATCCATCAAACCCTCGTAGCCTACAGGAGATCGAATGTACAGCGAATGTAAAAACAAAGAAATACATTGAATCAATGAGATGAGCTTCTTTCTTCTTTGGTTCATGGAATTTGGACACATTGATACCAAAGCAGATCAATGGTCTGTCAGTAAAACTTGCTGTTTTGTTTTATGGAATGCCATTCAACACATATTAGTGGCACTCTTCATGTTCTGTTCTGCCATGTGTACCAACAGACGAGGCATCAAGTTGGTATGGCTAACATCTAAAATTATCTACAGTGTGCACCTGTCAGTCCTGAGAACTGATGAGCTCCTGACACCATTAATGTTACCAGAAGTGATTGATTGGACTAGTACAAGGGCTCACATTCATGTGAATAGTCCCATCACCACACGGCGTGTTGATCTTGAGTGACAGCATCGTCATGTTTTCGGTGAGAAGCAAGTACATCAGCTGCCTTCAGACCAAAAAAGTTAGTGTTTTTTTCCAGAACAGCCAACCGTCACACTAAAGTGTTGCTACTTCAGCGGATCGTACCACCGGAATGTGTTGCCCACTGGAGACAAGATATGACATTATGATTATTAGCATTCTGTAATACCCCTCTCTCTGATGAGAGAAGCACTCCTCTTCTCCTTCAATTATTATCCAAAACCTTTTGACTAATCTAGACTGCCTGGTGTCGAAAATGGACACATATATCCTTCATGAAAGAATGTCATGTATGCACATGAACACAAATATGATGTAAAAGCCCATTACATCTCAGATGTGATGGCAAACATACATGGCACACTATGACAAGGGAGCAAAGGAGTGAATATATCCGTCAAAAGTCGAGGTGGAGCATAATTCTGATCCATGTGGAACAGAAGGGGGGGGAATCCTGTGGAGGATCCAAAATTAAACAGTTTCAAGTCATCCTTTTATGGACCTAAGTCCACAGCAGGACTGATACTGCAGTCCAATATTTGCTGCTTGCATTTGCCACCCAGTATCACCCTCACTCCATTTTACCACTTTATTCCTTTCTTCCCTTTCCCTTTCATTCCCCCCTTTTTTCTCAGAGTATGACATGTTTGTCTAACAAGTGGAGGTAGTGATTTAGTGCTGCTAAGAATGATGAATCTGCCAGTGGAGCTGGCAGAGAGCACTGTCTCACTGTCATATGGTTACTCCAGTAGTGGGGGGAGGGAACGAAGGGTGGAGGAGTGAAGGGAAAAAAAGAGGGATAAAACCAGATAGAGACACAGAGAGAGAGAGAGACAGACAGAGACAGACAGACAGATAGATAGTTGAAGGAAAGAGAAACCAACAACTTTTATGGAGACCAATCCTCCAGGCCTCACTGCCTAGGCCAACCGTACAGGATATATTGGACAGTTTCACGCTATCCTGCACCCCCACTCCTCGAATGGTGCTCTTTTTCATGCTCCCCTCCTTGTTGGTTTCCAACAAGGCAAGCCTGTAGCCAAACTCTGAAGAGGTGTAAAAATAATACCATGTCAGCAACTGCCTTTTACTCTCACCCTCATATATGCGCTTGCACCAAAATGGGGGTCAATGATCCACAAGTAGGACCTCAGTAAATGTTGTTCCACACACTCATGCTAGAATAATAAAAAAACAAAAAACAAAAAAATCAAAGCCCGTTTGACACACAAAGACTGGCAATACAAAGGAGAAACAATAATAAAATAATAAACTCCTTGGGACAACAGGTTCAAGCATGCTATTCTATTCACACATCCTCTTAATGGAATCAATCAATGGAGAAAACACAAGGGTGGAAACCAATCTGAGGGGTTTGGAACGATAACACTGGCTTTTTACAACGTACAGAAAGGACGAGTGTAGAAAGCAAGAAATAGCATGCAAAAGCCCAGATTTGTTCAGGAGGAGTAACGCTGATGGGGGGAGGGGGAGTCGCCCTGCCCAGTTGCCTGGGGAGAAAACTACTCTGCTGCTGACTCAGGATTCTCTTTGTTTGACAATGCTCTCTCACTCCAGCACTCTTCCGCCATCTCACACATGGTCACTCTCAAATGTACTTTCCTTTTTCAATCTCCATATGTGCACATAGTGTTTTTTTGTCTAATTATTTTCACTCTGACTTCACTCTTCAACTCCTCTCTGCTCCCTATTCAATTTTTCACTATGTCTCTGGGTGTTAGGGTTATGAGGTTATGACTCATGCTTTGACTTCACTGCCTGACCTTGTCTGTGCTAAAGTTCTCCTCCTTGAGACGTGAACAGAGAGAAGGTGTACAGGGCTGTATAGTGTAAATCTAAGCTGTTTTTTTGCTTTTCATGCTCTCTGCGGTTCCTTCTTGACTGTTCCATCTCCTCTCCTCCTGCAGCGACAATTTCTAAATGTTGGCCAGTGGTTGGCAGCAAATTGCCAGTGTCAGCTCAGGTATATTATGACCTATTTTAATTGATACCAGAGGACGTCACAGACAATAAGCAGCCATGGCTAAAACAAGATTCAGACCAAAAAAGATGGTTGGAATACTAACCAAAAGTGGAAATGATAGACTCAGGGAGAAAATACTGTTTGGCTGCTGGAAGAACATTCAACAAAGATCCCAAGTGAGGCTGTATGTTAAAGAGGGCAGGAGGGAGGGGGAGGGAGAGAGGGAGAAGGAGCGCGAGAGAGAGAGAAAAGGGGTGTGTGGGGATTTCACATGGACACGGACCCAGTTCCATTCCCCAGAGTGGCAATTCTGAGGCAGATGCACAAAGACCTTCTGGGGACGCCCTGGATCCCCCACAAAAAAGGGAGGTTGACACTGCCTAGGGAAAGGTAGGAGGGGTGTTGTCTGACAAGCTCAAGGACCAATAACCAACACACACTGACACCCTGAGGGAGGGAGTTGTAAGGCTGAGAAGGACAATGGTCATCCCCTGGATGGAAGAACTGAATCTGACAACAAGTCAATGAGGAGGAAGAAAAAATAAATTCAAGACTGTACGAAGTTGACGAGTTGATTCCAGTAGCTGCACATGCCAACACCACCGTTTGAACGTTAGCCTTTGTGAACATGATTTGTAGAGAAGTCACACTCACTGAAGAGACAAATCAGTGAGGTTCATCTGGCCAGTATCAAAACAAGACGAGGATCCTCACCTGGCTGCCTCTTCTAAATAAAAGACAGAAGGATGATGGGTGTGGGGGCATGAAGTAGATGCCCTGTACTGCTGTGGCAGAGGTGCAGTGAGCACTGAGGTCAACGACACCTGGTTGGTGAAATAATTAGGGAGCGAAACTCAACAGAAAGTCTGTCCTCACAGTACACTCTTTTCAATTGACTAACATGGAATTTGTTTGCGCTGACCCCACGAATCTGCAACTCCTGATTGTGAAGGAATCATAAAAAAAGCTAAACACCTTTAACACTCATTTGGGTTCGGTGCGAGAGATAGAGAGAGAGAGAGAGAGAGAGAAAACACAAGTGCAGTGCAGAGACGACGAGGGAGGAGAGGGAGGGAGAGAGAGACGTGAGAGGGTGATGGGCTGCCACAATGAGTCTTACTTGTTAGCCAGTGGCAGTGTCAGGGATCGTGACAGGGTCCAGACGCTAGACACCAGCTGCAGAGCCTTGTAAATAGACTGCTGTCTCGTAAGCACATTTGCACGGCAATGGTTGCGCACACACACACGCAGGCATGTGGGCACATGCATATACTTTGGAGGCATACAGATAGACACTGACTTATTGTCTCTCTGAAATCTTGAAAAAGGGAAAGTGGACCTCTTTGTGTCTTATCTCATCTTAAAGCTTCCAACAAGTAAAAAAGCACTGATTATGACTGAAACACAACAAATCCACAAACAAAGTCAATAACTGTCATAACAAATATGTACCTTATGAAACAAAAATGTTGGTGTGGGTGGAAAAAGTCAGTTTCAGTCCATGGAGGCTGTGCGGGAGCTGCAACACTCTGACACGTTTTTCCAGCTATTTTGCCTCAATGTAAACTTTGCAAGTATGTGTATGTGTGTAAGCATTCCCCATACCACATGGCGGTAACAAATGGGCTAACAGACCATATCTGCCCTCAGGGTGAAAATGTAAGAGAAAAAGTGGAGGCGAGCTGAGTTTTGGGGGTTGAGCTGAATGAGAGGTGAAAGGGTTAAATGCACAGGACTGATCTTGCTGAGCAAGCAGTCGTACTTTAAAGTGGAGGGTTTCATTGTATCAGATACAGAATGAAACTCTTTGCCATTAGTCACCCGACTGAAAAGACTCCTGGCAAATACTTAACCCTTTCTGTGCCACAAACGAACCTGAGCCAACGCAGGTCCTCATGTCATAGGACCATTTACAGCACCCAAGGCCCCACTTTCCCTTAACTTAACTTGATGTATGTACCACTATGTGCCGCAATTCACATTTTGGAAGATGGAGTGACCTTGAGTTCTTGTTGTTTTTTTTTCTGTTTTCACTGCAACAGGTGACAGCACTATACCAACATTTCCACACAAACGCGAACAAGCCTGATGTGAAATGAGGAAGGCGCAACAAATAAGTAGAGTAGTTTCAGGCCAAATGTGCATCAATAATGAAACAATTAGCACTCATCATTGTTGTTCCATCGCCATGATAGCCAGGTGTTTTGAATCAGCAAATGGTTTGTATAGTATTGTGTCACGTTAAACAGAAAACTACATAGGTTTGCTTCCGGTTTCAACATACAACATGATAGCTGCTAAAATATTCCTCCATTATGTGGCAGTTTGAACAGTGAATATATAAATCAACCTTAGTTTGTATGCTGGATTTGTAATACACATGTAATAATGGGTGGAAATCACAAAACTAATACTAATACTACTAATAATAATGCTGCTTGGCGGACGTCTGTGCGCTCCGAGTGCTTTTCTAGTGCATTCATCTTCTCCCGCTT
This sequence comes from Aeoliscus strigatus, assembly GCA_901007665.1. NCBI lineage: Eukaryota > Metazoa > Chordata > Actinopteri > Syngnathiformes > Centriscidae > Aeoliscus > Aeoliscus strigatus. Next base: position 47,777 of record CAAKHB010008029.1, on the reverse strand, counting down.
GCTCCGGTTACAGGTTGTGGTTGTGCTGGAGCTGATCCTAGCTGTCAACAGGTGAACATTGTCCAGGGTACATCATGAACGGGTCACCAGCTCATCAGGGCCACACGAAGGACAGACAACAATTCACAAACACACTCACACCATTGACCAGACAGTGACAGACAGAAAGCTCCACACAGAAAGATCCCATCTTGCTATGAGGTGACAGTGCTAACCACTCTCCACCGTGTCACCCAGCCTCAAGAGCCACTGAGATAAAATGTGATGGTAAATATACTTATGGCTCAAATCCTCTTTTATGAGCATGTACTGTTTTGCACAGACAAGTCATGCGGTCAGAACAAATTGCAGGGTTCATGATGTTCATGATGTCCGCACAGAGTATATGTGTACATGATGACAAAACGTATGTAATGCAGATGCTCGTCCCAGGAGAGAAGGAACCTAGGACTGAGATTCCACAGCTCTAGATGTGTGCAAAAAAATTACAAATGAATGAAAAAAATTACAAAAAAATGGTTAAACTTGAGGAACAAACCAGTAACCATGATGGCTACACCATCCTGATCTACCAAAGACCATCATACAACTTACTCCTGTCTTGTCACAGAGGAGCAGGGTGTTGAAGGAGCCGACGGCAAAGACCTCTCCATCTGGAGCCCATGACAAAGAGGTGACTGGGTAGTCGTACGACGTGGAGGAGTAAAGCAGACAGCCGAAGCTGTCCCAGACCTGTCGATGGGGTAGGTGAGTTGAGGTGGACAGCAACACAAAGCGCTCCAACATACACCCCCACTGTGCTCACCTTGTATTTACAGTCTTCCCCAGCAGACAGAATGAAGTCATTGACTGGATTCCAGTCGACCTTCAGAATGAGGCCGTCATGGGCCTTCCACTGGACAGACAGACACATGGCAGGTTTACTTGCCGTCCATTTGTAGGACACTGTTGACTAGACCAACAGGTAGTTGGTCTAGTCCTCTTAGTACTGTTCCATGAGACAGCAAAGACATACAATACATGTTCATGTCTATTAAATTTTCCTGGGTTAGAGGTAGATCCAACAGCCTTCTCTTTGCTTGATTTTGTACCCTCCTTTCAGAGCTCACAGCCTAACAAATACACACCATATATACACACACTTGAGTATATGTTGTATGTGTGTGCATTTGTGCCTGAGTTTGGGGAGTTCAGAAGTCACAGATGATTTTTTGGGGTCACTGAACACTCTCATACGAAACCTGTGTATGTTGTCAGAACATCGACTTGCATCAGGTTAATCTCTGGGCCACTGAGAAACATAACACTTGAGTCACAGACGAAAACATATCACTGTCTGCTCAAGGTTGCTTGTGTTCTGGAAGTGGATGAAATGTATATCCATTCTTGTAAATGTTTGCTTTGCTAACATTATGCTATGAAAGCCAGGCAGGCTCCAACCAGTGTTTACCGACACATGTTGTCCAGTGCAGAATGACCACTGACATGGCTAAAAACTGGTATCATGTTATTAGTCTCAATGGGCCTGAAGGTGTATGTATGTGTGTGTGTGCGTGCGTGCATGCTAGTGTTTGTACATGGCTGTGTGGTTACAGATGGTGGTTACAGGCACATTAAGTTCTCATTTAATCTCCCAGACACAATACTCAGAACATATCTACACATGACTACAAATCTATACATCGTGCGAAGACAAGTTCCACCCCACATAGTCTGGCAATGTACTCAGTTTTTGGTCTTGGTTCTAAGCTGAGATGGGTTCTTCTGCGTGACTTGTGTGTTGCTGTTCATTTGAATCATGAGCATGTTTCCCCTCCAACTAACAACCGACCAGTACATCAGAAGAAAATGAGAATATACCTGTAGAATTCTAGCACTGGGTTGCAGAGGCTTGATGATCAACTGCCGACCTGACGTGTAAAGGATTCTATCTGCGCTTGGACTCCAGGCAACAGAATACACAGGAGGCCCTAGAAGATACACAGAAAACCAAAACCAAACCAATTAGTGGAGTTCATTGTTCAAAACCATTTGTTTACAAGGCTGTAACACATACTTTTTCAGTAGTACCTTCAAAAGGTATGGCATTCCCTCAGAAATCTCCTCATCATTCAGCATCTGAGACGACACTACGTTTGTAGACAAACCAGCTGAGCAAACCTGCCTCCTGTCTGCAATGGATGTGTGTATGCATGAGCATATGTGAGAGTTGTGTTGTGGATGTGTGTGTGTGGATGAGTTGAGTTGTGCGTATGTGTGTGTGCGTGTGCTCGCTCTCCTATTTCCCTCTCTCAGAACAACACCATGGTGTCTCACTGTTCCTGTGATGCATCTGTGTCTAAAGTTCTACAGTGCAGCAACACCTGCAGTGATCCGAGTGCCATGTGGAGCATGGTGTGTCTCTGTGGCAGCACAACCACATCCAGGTGGTTTACAAATATGTGTGTCTGTTCGGCAGCCCACCACCCAGCAGCTCATTCTTCAAACAGCCAGTTGAGGGAAAATATTCGTACATACTGCTGTTTTCCTGCCAAGTTTTCCACAGCACCCGTCATTCAGCGGGAGTGTGCCATCCATTTCCCTAGAAGCTAACTTTCCTCCACCGCCTGTTTTTTTCCCTCTCCTGGAGAAGAAATATTTAATATGTGAAAAGGCACAGTGAATCAGTAAACATGTGAGCAATCTGTCATCTGAATACTTAATACTTTTTGTAAAACTTTGCCCCTATTAAGCTTTATGGTGCTTACCATTTAAAAAAGCTGCTCAGGACTCGCTGCATCATGATACTGGTATTACAAAAGGAGGATCATGGTAACTCATTCATGTAACTGATGTTAAGAGTGTCAGACAGGAGACAAATGACGGCGTGAACCTGTGTCACAGGCCAAAGTAGAGAGAAAGACCTCGTGATACAAACAAACCAGGAGCGTCATTCATGAACAGTGTGTGGGCTAAAATCCGTGCGTCCAAATGTTTGATGCAACATTTCTTACTCTGCACACTAATTCAGAGCATACATTGAATTATAAATGTAAGAATCCAAAATAATCTAAAATTAAAATGCACAGTTGCTCTAACTAACTGCATTAACCTAAATAAGGGACAGTTTAATTGTATTACAAAAAACAAAATTATATTGCTATGTTATGTTACACTGACTGTGGCTACGGCTCAGCAACCCCTCACCAACCGGAGCAAGACCATAACCAGACAGGCCTGACGGTGTATGGTCTAATGTGAGACTTCCTGCAATGCTGAAGAGCTGGCTTATTTAAATATGAATTAAAATGTCTGTGCAATAAAAAGACTGTAACATAATTTGTAATAATGTTTCTTTGCGGCTTTCTCTGATTTCATCTGAAGCTAATGAGACATGCACACACACACACACACACACACACACACACACACACACACAGTGTTGCACTAATTCATTTGCTAGGACGTCCAGTAACGGTTTCAGTGTCATGAGGTCATTTCTGCACCGTATCAGGGAGAGCCAACCTTGTTGGTTCTGACGTCGGTTGCCAACGACAGTCCAGGAAAGAGAACAGGGAGGACAGTGTTGGCTGGTGCTGACAAATGAGAGTTGGATTGCAGCTCATCCTCTGCTCCTGATGATCCAGGGCTAAAATTTTATCCTGAATGAATTCAAGTCATTTGAAATATATTTGTATAGCTCAACATCACAAGTTAGAATTGCCTCCATGGACTTAACAGTCCACACAACACCCTCTGTCCTTAGACCCTTAATCAGGGTGAGGACAAACTGCCAAAAACCCTTTTAACAGGGAGAAAAGGCAGAAACCCCAGGGCGCACTGCAGAAAGAAGCGTCCCTCTACCTGGCATGGACAGACAGATAAGAATGAAAGGATGAAAATATTAAAGCAGTAATAATAAATAATAAAGTGGAATTGCACTCGTTAATAAAAAAACAACAAATTCAATTGTAAAAAACAATTCTGACATAAACAACCACGAGTGATGGTTCTCTGCTTTCTCCCTCATCCCTGGAAGTGATTCCATGTCCTGATGGCTGCCCAGCGGGAACTGGAGCACGCTGTTCCTTAAGCTACGTTCACACTGCAGTTACAAGTGACCTGAATCTGATTTGTTCTCTAGAATGTGACCCATATCCGACAGGCTGCTTTTGACAGTGAGAACAGTACAAGTCGCACTGAATCTGACATTTCAAAAGGACATTCAGGCCACTTTCAAATGTGGTACTGAATCAGATACATATCAGATTTTTTTAAATGCAACCGCTGTCTGAACAGACAGATCTCATAGAATGTGACTTTGACGTCATCGTGACACACATTGCGCTGTTTTGTAAATGAAAGTCTAAAAGCTAGGGCTAGAGCCAGAGCGGGAGATGCGCTGACAAATATGATGAAATGTATGTCTTCCTCTGTGAAATCGGTGACATCTCGATCCCACTACTCCTGGCTCCGACGCCGCATCCACATTCTTCTCTGTGCGGACTTTGCAGTGATTGCTCTGCAAAGAGCCATCATCAATGTTTTAATTTTCTTTCTCCTCTTCCTCCTTGTGAACAATGCCCGCTCACAGATTTGCCAGCTGCCGCCACACATTTTTTTCATCATCAGACCACAGACTAACTAAGACAAGTGGTTGCCACGCTTGCCGTTAGACTACTGGTTGTCATGTTCACTTCAGTAAACCACGCTGCGTACGTGATGTCAAGAAAGACTCTATACTTTAGATCAGATGTTATTTTTGTCTTCCCTGAACCTTGAATGTGGTAACATTGATCATAAACGAGTTATATATCTGTGTTTCACATGAGTTGCTGGACTCAAAACTCATGCACACAGGCCGAGAGGACACGCTAGCAAGGAGGCTAAAACCCACGAGCAGTAGCACCGATTGCTAGCAGAGCATGATGGCACGTCCACAGAGCTGGATTGCCTTCCAAAATTGAAAGGGTTCATTCTCGGGGCAAGAGATAACCTCGGATAAAACTTTCATGGGACTTGGATCAGTGGACTTTGCATAAGGTTTCTAACAGACAGAGTGTAACGAAACCATTCGTCTGCTGTACCTCCTTTTGTGATATATCCTACCTTTGTGATATATCAGAGGTAACAAAGGGACTGCTTTTTGTGTAAAAATGTCAGCTAAGAGTTCTATGTGTGGTGATATGCGGTTAATACTTTTATTTTATTCTTTTGATACCCGGCTATAATCTGATGTGAAACAGCTGTCAGAGATGTATGCATGTTGTATTGAAACACACATGTTTCTACCTTACCTTTGCTACAGAGTGTTGAGCGAAGCATCCCACTTCTGGACCAGATCTTGATCAGTCCATCTTGTCCAGCTAAACAAATAAAGAAAAAAAAACAAAATAATGCATCTTCACTGTATTTATCATCACATCTTATCATCATATCAAAACTAAGCCTTTTTATCAAACTGTTATCATGGATGTGTGTATCAGCCGAACCTGTGGTGAGGGCAGTCCCGTCGTGGTTCCATTTGCCAGCTGTGACAGCTCCTTGGTGTGCTTTAACACTCTTTTCAATGCGCCCATTTTTGGACACAAGGTGGAACTTCCCTGCAAAAATACAAATAGCACTACTATTTGGAGGCTCCATACTTGAGCCTGAGCTGATGTGAGAGTAAACAGTCTATGCAATTTGTTGTGGACTAAAAAAAGCAAATCTGCGTGATGCAGCTCTCACACATTCTTGACTTACTATTACAGGAATCCCACAGAACTATACAACGTATTATTCCTGCACTGAAAATGCATATGCATATGCACTGAAAAAAAAATCATATACTGACTCAACTCACACTAGTTGTTTAGAAATGGTCAACACGCAGAATCCAGGTTTAAAAAAAAAATAAAGAAAAAGAGCAAGTGCAATTTTTCATTGGATTGCTATCAGATCATTGGAGATTAGTTCTCTTAACAATGAAGAACTCAATTGGTATGTCTTATGAACAGCCTGTGAACACACCTTACATATTGGTGGCATAATGCCATCAATAAAGAAGCCAAAAGATATAAAGAATAACACTTGCCATCAGCAGTGGTTATGACAAATATATCAGTCTGAGCCTGCTTCTGGGTCCCAGTTGTTTTGGGGAACCATTGCAGATCCACTGGATAGATGTCCTGTGGTAGTTTCAAAACCAGACTGGTCTCATTGTTCAGCAAGTTCCACTTGAGGATGCAGTGATCTTCACTACATGAGAACAGCTCATCGGCTGTGGTCCAGCCAATGCAACTCACAATTTCTGCATGTGATCCTCTATTAAGGAAAGTTGTTGATATTGTTTTTGCTTTCTGGGTCCTGCATGCCCTCTATGTCCCCTTTCTTATTCTTGTCGTGCTGCTGGAAATGTGAATTTCCTATGGAGATCAATAAAGTATCTATCTCTCTATATAACTGACTAACAATAACAACGGACTTTGTCTGCTACACTTCATTTCCATTACGAAGCGCAAAGGATATGTTTGGGTTCCTTTAACAGCGATGTTTTCAATTTCATGGTTTGTACAGTCGTTCCCTGGGGAGGACAGCATGTGAATATAGTACATACAAAAATATACATTAACGTCGCTGTGTGCAACATGATATACAATATTACATTAATCTCACACCATTGTACCAACAGAAAGGAAATACACGTCTGGAAGCACATCGTTTAACAGCACATGAAAGGCGTCCGGAGTTGCTACGTTACCTGTTGCTGTTTGTTGCTAACGTCAATCGACTCAGTGGTGGCTGTGGAGGCGATGCTAACGTTAGCTTTGTTTTCTGGTTAAAAGTGGCCCTGCCCACCCGTTGCAGACTTTAATCTGGTCAGGCGAACAATGTCGGAGTTTCAATTACACATGCGAATCTCCCGTGTCATCAGCACAGTAAGACCGTCCATCATTTGGCGGTTCTTTGTCGCTGGCGCTGAAGGCTAATGTTAGGTAGCCCTCATCTGTAGCATGGACACAGCGTCAATGGTGAATTAACGCGAGATCTGCAAAGCTCACCTCACCGAGAAAGGGATGTTGCGGAATGTTTGCAAGTACAAATGAGCCTACTTTTCGCAATGTATTTACAGCGACTCATTAAATATATAAATACATATACATTAACAATTAGAATATTAGTCCGAGGAAAACAGTGACATTGTATGACTCACTGGGCGGGGCTTAGTTCTTACTGTATCCAGACAGCAATTTGAATTAGTCGAAATAACATTTCAATCTTCCTTTAATGTGAAATAAAATCAAACCTTATTAAGTTTATTTTAATTAACATAACTGCGTTGTAGACACGCCTTTTTGTCAACTGGTTGTCGTTTGCTAGGTAACAGACGGAGTTGGCTTCGTCACCCTTTTTTTGAATTTTTTTCCCCCTTGCACTTTGAACGGTCCATGGTGCCTTGCGTCAGTTTATAACGAATTTGGTTCGACAGCTCAGTTTAGGCGCCATTTACAAGTTAGAGTTTTCAAGTCAGGGAGCGAGTCGGAATGATACTGGTCTGAATTTTGTGGATTACTTTTGGCGCAGTCTGGATTAACGAATACATCTCAGATCGTGTTTTCAGAAAGGACAGCGCTTGATAGACCGTGGAAAGTATCCAGAAACATTTTAGCGGACAGTCACTGGTGGGTTCCGTCTATTTGCTGAAATGCATGTTATCTTCTGTTCTAAGCAGATTTAACATTAGTATAGCGTTAACTACGGTTTTAACGTGAGATCTTTTAGAAAACGCTAACGATCAACTTAAAACAGCATTCTGAAATACAAGGACGGGTCATAACTATGTTTGGCAATCTAACATATAACGCTGAATTATTATCCTTCTTGTATCGTGTAATAAACACGCTGTCCGAACAGCATCATTTAGTTTTTGAGATTATCTACGATGATGTTAATGCGACAGATGGTTGCGAAATTTCACGACGTCCGTGTAGTCAGCGTCCAGTGATATATACATGACTTACATCTCTGTTTGCTGTGCGATAGAAAAATCAAGCTCCCATGTTTATTCAGACGACGCCACTGAGCCCCGCCGCGGATACGTTGGCTAGCTTTTAGCTTTAGCTTTGCTGCGCAGTACAAATATACTTGAGCTGTAATAGAAGCACACCGGAAAATAACACAGATAACCAACCCTAGTAAAATTAAAAGACTTAATTCATCAGTTAATTCTGTGGCAGTGGGTTGATTATTCAGCACACGTCTGTGAAACTATCTTTTATTACGTTACATCAACTCCAACGTTACAATTTCCTCGAAGAAAGTAGATTGGTAAGCGAATCCGTTCCCAACCTCCACCTCAACGTACTGCCGGAGACTTAATAGTTCATTTTCAGTTTGGTACCTCCAGTGAGTTTATGCTCTTGCAGACGCTTCTATTCAGTAAACATAAAGTTAACTCGGACTAGAAGGATTGTCATATGACGATGATATTGCCATTTATATATTACCCACTAGCCCCCCTTTCCCCACCCCCAACTCTAAAAATGTTATCGTAAGAGCAAGTAAAACCCATGGTTTAGATGTCATGTGTCTCCAACCACCCTGTCATAGGAGACGATTCCATCTGGCCACTATCTATTAATGTCTGGCGCTCTCTGCTAACACAGACGTATAAAGTCACTGTTCAGGTCAGCGCTCCCCATCACATCGTTACTTATTGTGATAAGTTCTGTCTCCACTGTGGTAAAGTATGAAAGGTATACTACCGAATGAAGGGGCGGCGGTGAGACTTGACTTTGATATTTGGATCCTAAGAACTGGGCGTGTGACGGAATAACAGGGGAGCTGGGGGAGACTGACAGGCACAAAAAATACTCATGGATATTCCGTCTTTTTTTTTAAACCAATGACCCCTTCAGATTTCAAATCATGCCATCTAAAACTGCTAAGAGCTCAACTGCCTCCACCAAGCCAAGAGGTAAAGGGTCGCAGCCTCGGGATGACTCCGAGGACGAGCTGAATGTGCCCCCTCAAGAAACCAACTCCAATGGCCAAGAGGAGGCACCGCCGACAACCGGCAAGTAACAAAGGGTGTTTTGGTGTCTGTGAATTTCAATAAGTTGTGTTCTCTGAATGGCGCTGCGTGTGTTGCTGTAATGGAGGTGGCCAAATGACACAGCTGGGAAGCTCTTTTTCTACCTCAGTCTCACCACGTACGTAGGAGAGATGGCTGATATTTCTCCTGTGGTGCAGTCGTTAATAAATGTCTTGAATTTTTTGAGATGATCTCTGACACCGTCGAGGGCACTTTTAACAAGACCTTCTTGGGGAAACGAGGTAATTTATTTCGGATAGTCAAATGTTAATTGTTGTAGTCCAAGCCAGTTGTTTGGCTTGATTGTTGTAACTTGATACTGAGTTTTTTATATATAAGTCGGACATTAGTATGGCGTTTGTGTGCTCGTGCTCCACTGGGTGTCTGGCTTCATTAATTTCATTTAGTCATCGACCTCTTAGCCTGTTTGTCTGTGAGCACAATAGATCAGACAGGTCGTTGTGATTCGGTGTGATGGCAGCACCATCGATTCTTACCTTCTTAACGTGAAAAAAAAGTTTTTTTGAAAAGGAGATGTTGCTAATCGAAATGCACACTTGAGATATTTGTCATGGAGGAAATGAATTCGGCGCATCTCCTCTCCCATGAACGCTGGTGGTTTGCCTGCTGATCCGGGCCGGTCGGACCCACGGACCGGTTCTGTCCTCAGCTGCTCGCCGAACAAAGGAAGACACGTCTGTCAACTTTATTTAGAGTCGAGATCGCTCGCTGTTGTCAAACTTGCTGCCTGTGTTTGTTTTTGTTTTCTTCTTCTGCTCCGTCACCCCTCCCCCATATACCACTGGCCCCCACCTGAAACGATTCGCACAGGAGGAATAAAAGTTGTCCTTTTCTGTGCCACAGATCTGTCTCTCGGGGAAGCTGCCGAGGCGCTCGATAATCGCAGTTTGGAGGAGATTCTCGGCAGCATCCCTCCACCCCCGCCCCCAGCAATGACCAATGAACCGGGCGCTCCTCGCCTCATGATAACACATTTAGTCAATCGCAACTTTAAATCGTACGCAGGCGAGGAGATTCTGGGGCCTTTTCACAAGGTACGATGCAAACATGAGGACAAATGCAAATGCTGCCTGCTGTGTAATGACAGTAAGGTGTAATAAAAAACTGCTGTGTGTGAGCTGAGCTCAGAGGTTTACCATCTTTGAAGTCTTACTCATTTTTTATTCATCTGTAATTAAATATTATACATCGGTAAACACATGGTCTGTTTTGGGGGGAGAAACAGAAAAGTAGAAATATATCAGTAGGACACTCCTCACCATTTAATCCAAATTTTTCAAGGTGGAAAAAGTCCAACTCCCCCATTTTGTCTGAGTGTGTTTTACAAGAAGTGGTGTGTGTCCTATAATATGCAGAAAGGTTGCTTCAAATTACAACTTTCTTTATACCGTATTTCTCATTACACGTTTCTGTTCATTACTTTGAAACTTTGGTCTGAACTACACCCACTCAGAATATGTTCACCATGACAGTCAGACGTCAATGTAACTCACTTGTTTGATTTACATTATTTGTATTTGGATGAAATATATTTTCATATAATTAATTTCTACAATTTTGTGTGTGTTTTCTTTCTCTCAGCGCTTTTCCTGCATCATCGGTCCAAATGGGAGTGGGAAGTCCAATGTGATAGATTCAATGCTATTTGTGTTTGGATACAGAGCTCAAAAGATCAGATCGAAAAAGCTCTCAGTGCTGATTCACAGCTCAGATAAACACAAAGATGTGCAAAGCTGTACAGTGGAGGTGCACTTTCAAAAGATTATCGATAAGGTATATATATATACACAGTATATGTATGTATCTGTATATCTCTGTCTCTCTCTCTTTCTCTCCCTCTCTCTCCCACACGTTTCTGCTGTCAGTCATATTAAGCAATATGCAGCCTGAAATGAAAATAATTATTCAAAGCAGTTTTGAGTGGGCAGATATTTTTGTTGAATTTTTAAATATTTTTCCTGCCTTCTTATGGTCTAATTTTGCTACAGTCTTCTTACACCAGAAAGTGTGCAGATTGAAATCAGTCATGACAGTCACAACCAACACTCACACATGACACAGCAGATTTCTAGTTTTCATATCGACATCTCTTATTTTTTACAATTATTTTTTAAAAATATGACATTTACTGACTGGGCTCTGTGTAATCGCTTGGTTTATAAAGTAATGTTGTGGAGGTGTATATTTGGAAATACATATAGTTGGTTACAAAATAAGACTAAAAATTGACTTGCATGAAATGGCAAAAATGTCAAATGTAATTCTGCCATTGAGCTGCCTCAGGGGGGTGAGCAAGATTGCTACTGACCACTGTTAAACAAGTCTAAACCTCTCCGTTCACTTTGTTAACGTCAAGTAAACCCAAACCAAGTTTTTTAACTTATGCAGTAATCCTATGAATTTTACCAGCTGTGTACTCTGTTCTTTCTGAAAATTCAAGAATTTACACCTCCACTTAAATAATCCTAATTTGGCTCAAAATGTAAAGTTTCCCAACAAATAAGCATTTTTGTGCCTGTTCATCTATTTAGCATAATAATTAGTAGTAATAAATAGTAAATTTAGGATGATAGAATATATTAATGACATGGTTAATTCACTTTTGTAACCCAGACCTGATGTGGGTCTTTTTTTAATCGTTTATCACCGGAGCTGTTCGCGTTTTCCCGCTGTCTCTCATCTTTGGTGGCGTTGCCGGTGTCATTTGTGTTATCATTTGATGTGTCTGTCAGTTTCTCCTGAACTCCTTCCTTAAGCTGCTCTGTCTTCTGCCCCTCCCCCCTCTGAGCCAGGAAGGAGATGACTACGAAGTTATCCCCAACAGCAAGTTCTATGTTTCCAGAACTGCCAACAAAGACAATTCCTCAGCCTACTATATTGATGGCAAGAAAGTCACATTCAAAGAAGTGGGGGCTTTACTCCGAAGCCACGGCATTGACTTAGACCACAACAGATTTCTGATCTTACAGGTAATAGCTGTTTCCTTTGCTAGCTATTGTTTTCTTCCTGATGTGACCATCTTCTTCTGTTGTCAGTTCTTCATCATCTACCCATCCACGTAGTCCTTTTTCAGTCAGATGTTTTCGTGTCTGCCCTATAGCCATGCCCTATAACGAGGATGGGCCCACTGACAGCCCTTAGAGTGCTATAGCAGCGCATCATGGTTTGAAACAATTTAGGAAAGGTGCGAACCATTATTTGCTGCTTTAGAATTTTAAGGAAATGCAATTTTGTGCAGGCAAAGACCGGGGCATGGGTCCCTCAATTTTCACATTACTTTTATGAGGGGAGTGCCCCATGGGGACAAGTTGGACCTTCCTTCCTGTCCTTCTTCCATGTACCTGTCTCGCTTTAGCAGCACGTAAATATTGGTGTGAGAGTAGACCCCAATATTAGCAGTGCTGCTTCAGTGTGGCTGGATCCAACACCCACCATCATCGCATCTGCAATATATATATTTTTTGTGTGTTGTCCTCCACTTTGAATGCAGTGCATTTTGATTTAGATTCAGATGATTTTTGTGTTGCACATTTAAATTTATTTTTCTTACATTGCATCGAAATTAATTTGTGCCGGTTTATTAGTCACACTCCTTCCCTGCTGAATGTAGTGCATGTGTGACTGAAGCATTGTTACTAATTAACTGGTTTACGGGGCGAGAGTAGTCAGTCGTACCTGGTGTCTGACTGAAATTTAGATTGCATTCATTTTACTGTATATCTGTGTTGCGGTTTGGGGAGAACATTCATTTCTTGGTCGTGTGTCCTGGCTGTCTTTTCGTGTGAGTCTGTGCATGATACTTGTCACTCTCTTGGATCTCAGATTTTTAGCTCTCTGCCCATGACATTATTATGGGAAGAGGATTTAGCTTGTTCTCCAAGGTCACTTTTCCAGGCCTCTTGCTGGGGGGAAGCTGTCTATTTTGTGCTGGTCAGAGCAGAGGATGACGTGGGATTTTTTTTCTTTTTTCTTTTTTTTCTTTCCCCTGCTGGCTTTTCCTTTCTTTCATACATTAAAGTAGTCTGTGAGCGTTTTTTGCCTTACATAGAAACAGGACATAATTAGAGTCAAAACTTTTAAGTCTCTATCATAATGTAATTGGTCCTTAGCTTGACATGCATGCACAGGATGAAATTCTGCAGTAATGATGTTATTCTATGTCATTCGATGTAAGAAAGGAATAGTTTCAGGTGTAATTAAATCAGAGTGCTGTCCCCAGACTGATCCCAAGTAGTACACATGGACAATATGTAGAACCTCTGCTGCTGTGTAGTCATTGCTACGTGGAAGTTATCAGGATTTGTTTTTAAATTACTTTGAGTTTAGTCACATTAAAACAAATTGTGTGCATGCTGCAAATTCTGCAGTGATACAGGGAGTCAGTCGAAAAAGGATAACAATATTTGAAGTGTTATTTATTTTCTTGTATTGAATTTTTCAGAATAAGCAAAACCTTAAAATATAAATTTTCTTATTTATTTTTTTGTTTAATTCAACATGTAGGCCCATGTGTTGCTATGGATTCTTCCTCCCTTTATAGAAAAATCAATCGCTTTTTGTACATGATTGTGGAAATGAGAGAGTGTGTGTGTGTGTGTGTTTTAAAGGTATTAATTGAGTTAAATAGTGGTGGGGGCTGTTCGTATGAAACTATTTTTCTGCACATATTCAAATGTTTTTTATTCAGACTTGTGTCCTGTCATTAATTGCATACATGTTTTTATGCGTTCTTCTGCTGTGCACATAGGGTGAGGTTGAGCAAATTGCCATGATGAAGCCTAAAGGTCAGACAGAGCATGATGAGGGAATGCTGGAGTACATGGAGGACATTATTGGCTCCTGTCGCCTCAAAGAGCCCATCCAAACCCTGGCGCGTCGAATCGAACTGCTCAATGAGCAGAGGGGAGAGAAGGTGATTCATGCTCGCTCAAGCTAACTCACCTTTATTTTGTCCTGGCTTTATTTACAGCAGAGGTTTTACTTTGTTTTACTTTCTTCTTTCCTGCATATAACTAAAAAAGATAAAGGAAGATAAGTCACTACCTGGCTGCATTTACTGCAGACAATCACATGTGGCCCATTTTCTAAAAGGAACATTGTACTGAATGACTGACGACAAATTAAGGATTTTTTGTTCGTCACAGAAGCTGCACCTATTGTGTTTTTATTTAAGGTTTTGTTAGCTTATTAGAAATACTATTCTCTTTACTCTTCTAGCTCAACCGAGTAAAGCTCGTGGAAAAGGAGAAGAATGCAGTGGAGGGTGAGAAGAACAAAGCTGTGGAGTTCCTCACCCTGGAGAATGAGATCTTCAAACACAAGAGTCAGCTCAGTCAATATTACGTGTGAGTACACAGCAGCATATTTGTTTTCTCTACAAAGTAAATTGTAGAGAAAACTCATCTCATTCAATTTTGAAAAAAAAGAGACATACCATCTATTGTTGTCATAAGTCTATGGTCACGTTGTTATATACACATATATGTGCATTTCTGTATGTGGATTATAAGTAGTTATTGTATGTCAAAATTAAAACCACCTGTTCATGTGATATGTCAGTGACATGATATACACACACATATGTATCTTCACCATTTTTAATTTGGCTAACTGAGTACTTTACTACCTAACATTTTTTTTTTCCAAAAATTGTTTTGTACTTCACTTAATCTATAACATTAGCTGCTATATTTTGCAGGATTGTTTATTCATCAACACCTAACATAGCAAAGGCCCAAAAAGTATAGTATTGGATTGAGCTCTATTTTTAAACTTATACAAGAGCAGTATGAGTATCTGAAATCTAAGCGCTAAGCCATTTGCTTAAAGTATGAATTCTAAAAGCGGAAACACTGATGTGTGTCTGACGAGATTTCCCCCCTCCTTTAAAACAAAACAAACAATCAAACCAGCTGACCTGCTGCGCAAGAGATGATACACACCTCACACTTTTCCGTGTTTGTACTCTGGAGACTGGAGGCAATTTCCTCCTCATTCAGAAAAATGGATCTGGATTTTTCTCCAAAGTATTTGTGATGTGACACGTCGTACCTGAACGAATAATAATAATAATAATAACACTAGTGCTAATAATGTCTTTGTCGTTAGTCATGATCTGCAGAAGCGTGTGGTGGATAAAGAGCAGGAAAAGCAGAGGATCATTGATGACACCAAGGAACTGGCTGAGAAAAACACAAAGATAGCACAAGAGATGGAGAAAATGAATCAAGAGCTGAAAAATGTGGAGAAGTAAGACTTTTCTTTTTTTCGTTTCAAAACCAGCTTTACATGCATCTAAACGTGTTATTAAATCAATTATAGTTCCATTGTTATACATTGTAATATTGATCAGTTCTATTGAAGTGGGCATTTTTTTAAGTTTTATGTAGCTCCTCTTCCTTTCCCCCGTAATGATTTTTAAGTAAAAGTGTTGTTCCCCCACCAGGAAACAAAATAAGCTCAACAAGTACATTGAGACCCAGAAGGAGAAGTTCACCCAGCTTGACCTGCAGGATGTTGAAGTGCGTGAAAAGATAAAACACTCAAAGAGCAAACACAAGAAGCTGCAGAAGCAGCTTGAGAAGGACAAAGAGAAGGTGTGTTCTCTTTTTAGAATGTGTTTTTACATCCAAGCCAGTGATTTCATGTCAGTTGATGTTTGACAGTATCTATGTCAGTATCAGTCAACCTCTCGTGTTTCATTCCACTGTCATTGTTTTCTGTCCATTTGTCAGTAATAATACACAACTGTTTATATCAAACAAATTCTTTTGTTTGAGACATTTATCAAACGTTTTTACATATGTACCGAAGTGCACAATTATTTTATGTGCTACAGCAAACATGGATTCAAGACTGGGACGTTCCTTTAAAAATAGATAGATCGCCTCTGAATTTGACATTTCATCTTTCTATGTATTATAAAACTGATATTTGAGCAAATACTCGTCTCGGCAAAGTGCTGTATTGGACAATAAATATGTTTAGAACACTAACTGGAAGTGCAATGTCAGAAAGGAAGGCGTACTGTAAAGCAGCCACTAGGGGGCTGTGCAGTCCCAGACAAGTTGATGGTGTGAGTCAGTGATAGCATGCTGCAGCGGCAGTTGACTGTTGATGGGCTTTTCTTTCATATGAATTTCTGACTTGTACTCGTTATCACATGAGCTGAGTTCAGAGTTTCCTTGTTGTTAAAGAGGCATGTTTCTGCTCGTCGCTCTCGCTACTCCACCTAGGATGGTTCTGCAAACGTGTTGTTCAGACAGAGCTGTTTTCTGCTGCCTGACAGTCAGTCCTGGGTTGTGTACCGCTCCCAGCAGCTACACTGACATTTCACCCACAGTTAACCTTACAAAACACAAACCACGCTCCACGCCTGGACGCCGTCCTACTGAGGGCTGGCTGTGTGCTGATTTTTTGTTTGTAGCTGATCACAGTTGTGTGTAACGGTGTGTCCAACATACTTCCCTCATCTGTTCGTCTCATCATTCTCTGAATAGTTTGTAGTCTTTGGTTGATAGATGTGTGTGGACTCATTGGATCTGTTTTTGTTTTGTTTCTTGTCAACTGGTCACTCATCTTCCAGCTCGGGGAATTGCACAGTGTTCCAGCTACCAGTGAAAAGGCCATCTCTGAGGCAACGGCTCGTAAGGAGGAGCTGGAGAAACAGAAGGTGAAAGAGGAGGAGAAACTTAAGGAGGTGATGGAGAGCCTGAAGGAGGAGACCAGTGGTTTGCAGCAGGACAAAGAGGTGAGGCTCGTACATCTTTGTTTGCTGCCTCGTTCATCTCATTTGTTCCTTCGATTCACAATCGCTTCTTTTTTCCGACTGTCAGACCAAAGAGAAGGAGCTGATGGAGCTCAGCAAAGCTGTCAACGAAACTAGCTCTCGCATGGACTTGGCTCAGTCAGAGCTCAACATCTACCTGAGCCACCACAGCACAGCTGTGACACAGCTGAACACGGCCAAGCAGACACTCCAGGCAACGTCGGACATGTTAAGGGAACGTCACACTGCCATCAAAGACCTTCAGGTCAAAATCCCCCTGACAGAAGAGGAGCTCAAGAAGGTGAACACACACGCACACACACCCATGTGTTCACGATTCACACAGGATGTGAAATATTCAGCCAGGAGTGTAGTTAGTGTGAACATCGCCGTCGGTCGATGTCTGCAGGACGAGGGAGAGCTGGCGCAGATGTTGAAGATGGATCATGAGACGAGGGAGGTCGTGAGAGAAATGAGGCAGAAAGTGGACGAAGCCAAAAGCTCTCTTTCATCCAATTGCAGTCGAGGAAAGGTCCTGGATGCTCTCATGCACCAGAAGAAGAGTGGCAGAATCCCTGGCATCTTCGGAAGACTGGTAAGACACGTAAATATGCTGCGGGCACTTCGGTCCTTCATGGAACACTGAGAAGACGCTTGTCAACAGGCCTATACCAGTCAGTTACTTCAAGCCACTGTTGTTGTACAGATGTTCGTTCAGAAGTCGTGCTGGTTGTTTCCAGGGAGACCTCGGAGCCATCGACGAGAAGTATGATGTGGCTATTTCCTCCAGCTGCGGTGCTCTGGACAACATTGTGGTGGATACCATCGACACGGCTCAGAAATGCGTCACGTTCCTCAAGGAGCAGAACATCGGTGTGGCTACTTTCATCGGTCTGGACAAGGTAAAGGCATTGACGTCTGTGACGCTGGATCTGTGGAGAAGCGGTCGGACGGATACAGGATCTTATTCTTCCTCATTTTTGCTCAGATGAAGGTGTGGCAGAAGAACATGGGTCCGATCCGCACCCCCGAGGAAAGCCCCCGTCTCTTTGACATGGTGAGAGTAAAGGATGAGAGTGTGCGACCAGCCTTCTACTTCGCCCTGAGGGACACCCTCGTCGCTCAGGACATGGACCAGGCCACCAGGATGGCCTTCCAGAAGGATAAGCGCTGGAGAGTGGTTACCCTGAGGGGACAGATCATCGAGTTGGCCGGTGGGTGGCCTGCACCCCGTGCTCTCCATTGACATTTGTCCATGGTGTGTGTGATCTCCTGTGGTCCTCTGCTCCTCCTCCAGGCACCATGACCGGTGGAGGAAGAGTACTGAAGGGCAGGATGGGCTCCTGTCTCAGTACTGAGGTGTCACAGGAGGAGGTATGGAAAGACTGAGCCCCAGTGGTTATTGAAGGATGAAGAGAGAATTTCACACGTGTGTGTTTCTGAATGTTTCTGGTGCGTTTTGCAGCTCGACTGTATGGAGAGAAAGCTCCACGAGAAAGTGTCCAAGATGCAGGGCTGCCAGGAGAGAAAGCTCCAGCTGGAGGAGAACATCCAGCGCCTCAGGTCACAGCTTCGTGACATGAAGAACACGCTGGAAAAATATGCCAACAACATGACGGTACACACAGCTCATCAGTCCCTTCACTGCTCTCATGTGGACGTGTGAAGTACAGATTATCTTCAGCTTGTGGTGCCGTGGACCTCCACAAACAACAGCCGTGTTTGGACTTTCCCTTCTCGGAGCGTCACTTCTGTGTTCACGAGACCATAGAACCGACCAAACGTTATACGGAACACAACGGTGATGGCGTTCTAGTAGTTGTCGTAGCTGTAACGAGGTCCACTCACAGTCATCGATTGAAGCAAACAAATCACTGAGCTATGAGACAGGCTAGATGATGTCGGACCGCCATGTCCAGTCTCCACCTAGGATCACCATCGGTCGTTGTAGCTCAGCAGCTCAGCGTTCACTCATGAATTTCTGCCCTTGTGCGGTCGTTCTTCCTGTTCAGAGTCTGGCGGACCAGGAGACCCACTTAAAGCTCCAGATGAAGGAGCTGGAGGCCAACGTGCTGGCTGCTGCCCCAGACAAGACCAAACAGAAACAACTGGAGAAGTGCCTGGAGGCCTTCAAGAAGGGTTTGGGCTTTTATTCATATCACTGGATTCATGCGGAACACAGACCGTGTCGGTTTGGTCCTCGGGCCCTGTCCCATCACCCTCTAACCCAGACACTTGTGTTCCTCCAGAGTATGAAGCAGCCTCCAGCAAAGCTGGAAAGGTGGAGAATGAGGTGAAGAGGCTCCACGATCTGATCGTAGATATCAACAGCCACAAGCTGAAGGCTCAGCAGGATAAGCTGAACAAGGTCAACAAGGACCTGGACGACTGCTCGTCCGCCATAACCAAGGCTCAAGTGGCCATAAAGACGGCAGACCGGTGAGGAGGTTGTCAGCCACTGAAGCGTTCCTTCTGAGGGAATGCAGAGGAGCTGGTCATCATCTCCTCATCAGAATCAGACCCTCTACGAGAGAGGAGCAGAAGATCTAACAGAGTTTCTGTCTGTCGTATGGCAGCAACCTGAAGAAGTGCGAGGAGAACGTGAGGCGTGTTCAGGCTGAGTTACAGGAGAGTGAAAGTTCTCTGGCTGATTTCACCATGCACCTGAAGAAGCTGGAGGATGAGGCCGGAGACATCATGAAAGCCTGTCAGGAGGCCGAGGTCAGAGCTCTTGGATTTAGAAACGTCCCACGGGTCCGGGTCCCGGTCCCTTGTGTGTGTCACTTCTGTCTCAAGTAGGCTGATGTACTCTGCTCTCTGGTGTAGGCCGCTCTGCCAGAGGTTCAGGACCAGTACCAGGGTGTGCTGAAGGAGATCAAGGTGCTGCAGCAGCAGGAGCACGACCTGCAGGAGGAGTCCCTCAGCGTACGTCTGCGCATCGAGCAGATCGAAACCACCATCACTGACCACAACAACAAGATCAAACACTGGCAGAAGGAGGTGAGACATGTCCTCCTCGCCCTCTCCAGACGTTCTCACGCCAACGTGTTACTGGGTGGGGCAGATAAACCATCTGCTGTCTTTCAGGCGGACAAACTGTCCCTTCATACCATCGGGGACAAGCCGGAGGAGGAACTTCCTATTCTAACTCCAGAGCAGCTTGAGGTTATCTCCGATCCCAACGTTATCATCGGCAAGATCATGACGCTGGAGACAAAGTGCTCTCAGATGAAGCCCAATCTTGGGGCCATTGTGGAGTACAAGAAGAAGGTCTGTAGGTCCTGATTGCATCGTGTCTGTGGGGTCAGGGGGTGGAACCCGTCCCATCAGCAACTAGTTTGTGTGTGTGCGTTCAGGAGGAGCTGTACCTGCAGCGGGTGGCCCAGCTGGATGACATCACATCGGAGCGGGACAGATTCAAATGTGGCTACGAGGACCTGCGCAAACAGCGGTTCAACGAGTTCATGAATGGGTTCAACATGATCACCAGCAAGCTGAAGGAGAACTACCAAATGCTCACACTGGGAGGTGATGCAGAGCTGGAGCTGGTGGACAGCTTGGACCCGTTCTCTGAGGGCATCATGTTCAGGTGTGGTGGAGAAGTTCGCCTTCTGTATGACAAGCACAACTCCTGGTTCGTGCCTGAACGTTCCTGTGTCTCCACAGTGTGCGTCCTCCAAAGAAGAGCTGGAAAAAGATCTTCAACCTCTCTGGAGGAGAGAAGACCCTCAGCTCTCTGGCGCTGGTGTTTGCACTGCACCACTACAAGCCCACACCGCTCTACTTCATGGACGAGATCGACGCCGCTCTGGATTTCAAGAACGTCTCTATCGTGGCCTGTTACATTTACGTGAGTGTCCGACTGGACATCTGAGTGGACTCGGATCTGGATGTTTTCGCCATCAACCGTCTCCTTCCTTCCTCTCATCTTTTCTAGGAGCAGACCAAGAACGCTCAGTTCATCATCATCTCACTGAGGAACAACATGTTTGAGATCGCTGATCGTCTTATCGGCATCTACAAAACTCACAACACCACCAAGAGCGTGGGCATCAACCCGAAGACCATCATGTTCCGGGAACAGGAAGTGGTCACAGCGTAAATCATCGCCTGTGCATTTTAAACTTGACAAGTGCAAATATTGGTCGTCTTCTTGGAGAACTGCTGCTATTCTTCGTTTCTTGACTCTGAATAAATGTTTTTGCAAACCATGTTGACACCTCCATGGAACAGAAATGTACGGGGCGCCTGTCGTCTCCATCTCAGCAACATCAGTTATGCTGAGCAACACATTCAATCAGGAAATAGTCTGAGCCCAACATCTCCTGGCTCTCTGAAACCACCAGCTAATGTGCAGATGTTCATCAAAGCAGTGCCTCAGCAGCCCCCCCCCCACACACACACACACACACACACACTTGACAGAGTTAGTTCACTGAGTGGGATGTTTGACTTCCTTTTTCTCCTCCCACCGACAGACTGACACTGGAACACCAGAGGATGTAGAGTGATTTTATTCCAACAGACATAAAACATCATGGGCAGTTTGTTCATGTTTCTAGTTCATGTTGGACAATGGTTCGGAGCAGCTCAGTTCACGACACTCATGTCTGCATCTGAAGTTCAATAACAACTATTGAAGGTCACACAGGCACACATCTGATTGTGTTCAGAGCTGTTCTGAAGGCATTACAAGAAAACATTGTAGGTGTGTCAGATCAGCTCTACGTCAAACAAGTGAAGGAGATTAAAGGCACAACGGTGTCATAAGGCGACAAGAGGAGACTTTGAGCTGTGAAGGCTCTGGGATGCATTTCACAGATGTCAACGATCCAACAGAAATCAGACGAGTTTCTAGAACCACAACAAACTCATGACACTGCATCTATCCAATCACAGGCTCGAGAGTTAGACACATACATCATAATATAAAAAAGGACGCGATTTTTATACAAATTAACCATATTTTGATCTTATGCATTTTCTATGCAGTTCTCAAGATGTACTGTGAATGAACTGTATACATAAAATAATACAGCCTCCGGAAATTCAACTGGTGTTCATCAGATGTTTAAGATTTGACATTCAACATTTGTCACAGACAGAGCAGGGAGGTGATTCATGAGCAGCTAGCCGTGATCCGTCAGTGTTTGGAAGAAGGTGACACACTGCTGGACGAGCTTTTCTCCAGCCAAGGAAATGTGAGCACTCCATCTTTCCACAGCCACTTGCACTTCGGCTTGTGCACACCCTATGGCGTCCCGCACTGACGCCGTTAGACCCCCGCTCAGACTGTGAGTCATGTGACTGAACTTAGTGAGCAGAGAGATATACAGCGATGTCCCTCCCACCAGGTGGACACACAGCATCACCACCAACATCAGCAACGGCAGCAGCAGCTCCCCGAGCCGGCAGTGGGACCAGCTGGTCCTCTGGGCCTCCACACCACCACATCTGGCACAGCAGCACACCTTGGGAACAGGTGCCTCCTCCAGACCTCCAACGGTCACAGCGGACCAGTGCCGATGGAGGTAGTCTGCTGCTCGGGGAGTGACGGACAGACTCATCACAGAAGGCAGAGGAGCTTTGGTGAAGTCTTCCACTCTCTCTCTCAACAGATGAACCTTCTCCAGGAAGACCAGAGGCGAGTCCTCATCCTCGACCGATGACCCCAAAGACACCAGGTCCAGCTGTTCCTCCTGGAGGAAACCAGAACAGATGAGAACGAGCCATTGTAGGTTTCAGTCATCGGACCTTCTGAATACATCACACTCATGTTCTCCAGCAGGAAATAAACTACCGTCAAAATTGCTCCTCAGACCGTGACGGTCTATAACATGAAGACTGTTTCAGAGCTGTGGCACTTATTACGAGTACTGTCAGCAGGAACATCAGTTGGCGTTCAACATGACCACGTTCTTGTCTGATATTAGACTGATCCCAAATCCATGAACAAGTGCAAATTGAAAAAAACCCCACCAAACAGAACCTTTCAGTGACAAGACAGAATGGAATTTCATCAGAAAACCACCACACCTGCAGCTCTTTGACCCGGTCAATGAGTGGGTCGTACGCCCGGCACACCTCGGCGCCAGCTCTTTCCAGGGCCTCCAGGTAGGCCTGTCTCTTCCCGGCCAGCACCGTCTCCAGTGTGTGAAAGAATTGCTCGACTTCCTGCTTGTCCTGCCTCAGCAGACTGTCGCAGCGAGCCTTCTCCTGCTGCAGTCGCTCTCCAAGCTCACACACCTAAGACAGGACAACTTTCTCAATGTGCTTTCAGACGAATTGGTCCAGAGGACAATTCAGGCCAACAGGATCCTCACTTGTGCCCATCTCTGCTCCGACAGTCGGGCCAACAGCAGCGCCGGAGTGCCTTTCTCTCGAATGAAAGCGGCCTGCAAGTCGTCGATGTGGTGGCCCTGGTGCTGGCCCATGGTCAGACACAAGCCACAGATTAGCTGGCGGTCCTGGATGCAATACATGTTGAGGGGCTGTCTGTGGTGCTCCTGGCAGGAGGGGGGATGCGGCTCCCTGTCACTCTGGTACTGACAGAAGACAAAGACAGCTAATAACTGACGGGGGAAAAGGCCAAAGGAACAAACGCTTCATCTCGCTTTTCCTACTTTCTCTATGATGGACCTCAGGGACACATTGGTGGGAAGAGTGTCCACGCCAGCCGGGGGCAGCTCAACCACACTGCGACAGTTGGGGCATTTCAGTGGCAGGCGCAGCGGACGCCAGATGGAGTAGTTGGTGGACGCCTGGAGCAGGTTGTCCAGACAGTGCTTACAGAAGGTGTGCGAGCAGGGAAGGACACGCGGGTCCGAAAACAGATTGTAGCATACTGAGCACGTCAGGTCCTCCTCCAGGACATCCATGCTGGAGACCACAGGCTTGGAGGAGAAGAAGACATGGCAGGAGGATAAGCAGGGAGCAAGAACGTTACAACAATGTCAGATCAAAGCGTGTTCGTTCTGTGACAGCTGTTATTTGTGGAGTTCTGAAGATGTTGTGTTGGTTCTGTTTTTTATTTGTATCTTTATGGTGATACTTGCCCTGAGTCAACAAATGTCCCTCAAGGATCAGAGACATATTCATCCCAACTGAGATGCGAATGGAACCAATCAGTTGGACAGAATGTGAGAGCTTCTGCAACACATCACTGGTGGCTGATAACCTCAAATGCAATTGAATTCCAGCTGTTCAAGAGGGTCAGTAGATATGTGATGGTACAATCACATATTTGAAGGCTCAGCAAATCCTGTTTCTGGTGCAGACCCTTGTGAAGAATATTTTACTGGACAGCAGAGGATTGCAGAAACAGTAGGTGAAAGATACAACAGAGGGATAAAACATCCCTGGCCATGATGATGATCGAACATCAAAATGCAGTTCTTCGTCATCATCGTGCTCCAGGGCTGTAACTGATATGTGGTTCCGAACTGTTCTGCGGTTGGATGAGCAGTTTGTACCTGAGCTCCTGGTACAGACAACGGGAGCTGATCCGCCATTCAATCATTAAATTTACAGAACACAGATTGCAAAGTCAGCAAAACGTAGAACTTCACAGCAGTAAATTCTGTCTGTTTGTCTCAAAGGAATAGGACTCAAATTCCCTCCAAAATACGAAAACCCCCATATGTTGGTGGACCTTGAGTTGATTCCAGTCCTAAGTAAATTCGAGGAAAATGCTGTTTGATGTAACTTCAGTGTTTTTCTGCTAAAACTCGGGAACTCTTCGTCGTGTTCCTTAAAACAAATTCCCTCCACGTTTTACTTTGTGGAGTCAAACGTTGAGGTTATTTCTGAACGGATCTTGTTTTACACACTCACCGTCTACTCTGAGCTCTTCACTTCCGGATGCACTCACGCTGCGTTCATGAACGCTACGTAAACTCCAGTGACAACTCGTAATTCCTTCGTCCCACTGAGTAAATGTTGAAGCTGAATGTGACCATGGACATACACACCCTATCCAACGTTGGTCTGTGGGGGCTCAGATATTCTGCTCCTGAATATTTTTTGCATATCGACCATCCTTTTGTAACAGTTCAAATCCAACAGCAGAGAACGCGTCTCTTCCGTGCGCGGTACTGAGCATGCGCACCACTGTGGCTCTGCCCAATCAGGCGCTTCAGTGGTAAGTTTGAAAAGAGACTGTTGAAGTATAAATGGTCCGTGCGTGTGTGCGTGGGGGGCGGTCTTCAAAGAAACCACAGTCTCGCGATTCGGTTTCACTGTTTATTTTGACCAAGTACCGACCTGAGGCCGGTGGCACCAGAACCAACGGTTCCTCCTGGAAATCACATCTCTGCTGACAAGGAACGCTGCAAACCCCCCATTGTTAAACAGAAGGTGTGTGAGCAAACCGGGTCATTATTTACTCATGTCTTTATGTAAAGCACAAAAACGTGGGAGGGGGGTCTCTTGTTCACTGAGCTGGTAGGAAACATGAGTAGAGGCTACGCTTAGGGACAGATTCTTTTTCAGCTGCGCAGGCGACCCCCGCTGACCTGACGTCTGAGTCTAAGCTGAGATGCTGGCACATTCCATGTCAGTCAGGTGGAGGGAGCATCGCCAGTCATGTAGCAACTATACATCATTGGATGCTTTTTTGGGACAGACTGAGGTCAAACAGTCATGTCGAGCTTGTGGCAGCTGAAGCTTCCAAACCCACCGCACCTTCACAAACACTTCAGGCCTCACATGTGGAGCACAGATCACTGAGCAGATTGACACTAGTGAGGAGCAGGGAAACATGGAACATTTAAGCACAGTTTACTTCAAATGAAAATTACACTGTTTCCACAGCCGAAGGAACTAAAAAACCTAAAAAAAAAAAAAAAAGAACTGTGCCAGAGCAGAGTACATGCAAAGGTTATGATTCACAATCCTACGGACATTGTTCTTCTCCTTGGTGACAAGTCAAAGCGGTGGCAACAACACTGCAGAGCTGTTGGCTGGGAACAGAAGGAAGAACTGAAGGGTCACCAGGGTCATCTGATTCTACCAATGGTGTCACTTCACAGCATCATGCTCATGTCTGCGTGTGGAGGTTATGGGTTTCTGGTGCTGGAGGAACAGGATCGTCACCTTTCACAAGAAGCAATGAAACTAAAAGCTGAAAATAAAATACAAAAGATCATAAAAAGGAAAACACTGGAGGCAAAAAGAAATGCCGAAAGCCACCAAACGCATCTTAATCAGATGCGCCAAAGAGCATTGTCCAGTGTCACTGATACTAAACTAACAGTTGAAAACTAAATCTAATCCTTGCGATGACATCAAAGTTCCTTCTCTCAGGTTGGGGATCAGCCAGTCAAAGGCTGCGGTTTTCTTCTGACCTCCTTGTTGATCCTCTTCAGATGTTATACCGTATCTTCTCCATCTCTGCATGCGTTCTCATCCAGTCTTGCATACTCCAGTCACGCACACACAAGCCATCCGTCCATTCTCTCGCACACGCGTCATGCTGTCAGACTCCTGGCCCCGCCCAGCAGGGGGAGGGGAAGGTGCCCCATTGGTAGGTCTGGTTGGAGGAGATGAACCTGGCTCCTCTTCACTGAGTCCAGACTTTCACACACAATGGGTCCATTCACACACGTCTGATAGCGTGGCCGATTGGGTGAGGGGCACATGGAGGGTGGCGCCCTCTCTGGTCGGAGGATGTTTGTGGTTCATCTCAGTTTAGAATTCGAGCCTCCTGCCTGCGGCTGTTGGGTCGTAATATTTCCAGATCTCTTTTTGGACGTCTTGCTTCTCCCCGGCAGACATCCATTTTTTTCATTGTCATTTGTCGTCGTTTTCTGATGCGACAGCTCCAATAACACAAGTTATATCAGCATGTCTCTTAACGTATTCGATGTAGATGTTTTGCATTTTTTGCAACATGTAGCCACTCATTCTCACTCGCACCCACTCGCCACCTCAAACTTCATTTGGGCTGCTTCCCTTGGAATGCCAAATGAAATCCACACATTTTCTTTCAGGTAAGATGCAGCCATGGATCCCACGAGCCAAGCACAATGGATCAAATTTCTCACACTCTCGCTCTCTTTCGCTCTCGCTCTCCTAATTTTTTATGTTGAACAGAGTGCTGCATCGTGAACAAAACTCCAGAATACCCCAGATGCCTTCTAGAACTGGAATCCCTTGGCTGGCACGCTGGCTGAGTTAAAGCCAAAAGTTCCACCTTGAATAGCTTCTGGGACCAGGCTGGTGTCTTCATCGATCTGAAACACACAGAGCAGCACGGCGTCAACCATCTGCAGCGTCACAGCGCAACCCACCAGGAGGGTTGGAGTGTGGCACAGCTTGTAGTACACTATCACGCTATGAATGGTCCCCTGGTGGACGTTAAAGGAACTGACATTGTTTTATCAAAGACTTCCGTCTGTACACTATGCTCATGATTAGGTTTGGAACATGTCATGTTCAAACAGTGATGACACATGTTCAATACTGTACTATTCATTTAGTTTTGTTGTGTTTCTGAAATGAAGGAATACAGTACAATGTTTCACCAGTGTGTGGTCAAAGATCTGGGTGAGCTGCAGAGGGCTACAACCATTTTTAAATCTGGCGATGGATGCTCTGCACTGACTCTGCGTTTAAGCAGAATGACCTTAATATAGGACAGAGGGTGTAGCAATGTGCGGACTGTAAAGTCCATCGAGACAATTGTAAATTGTGATGTTGTGCTATAGAAATAAATTGAATTGAATTGAATATGATGAAAATACAAATGTGACTTACATCATCAGATGAGAAGAACTGATCAATAATTTCATATGCCAGTTTGTAGATATCTTCATTTTCGTGATTCTGCAGCATCTCCACTTTCTCCAAACCTGAACACACACACAGACATTTGGTCACGCATGAGCTCACATGAGACAAACGTACTGAAGTGTCAGACAAGAGGTACTCACCTCCACACTCCTCGATGAGGTTAGCGATCGTTTCCGCCTCGTCATCAGCCATCTTGAGAATATTGCTGAGGCCGTCCAGAACCACCTGCACGACCTGGGCATCCTTTACTGTGAGTAGGTTGCAGAACGGAGGAATAACCCGCTTCTCAATCAAATGGGCCACCTGAAGGCAGCAGCCAGATGTCAGTGACAGGACACACTCACAGTTGAGGCTTATGAAAGTTTGGATTTACAACAAAAATGTCAACTCAACCCGAATCCAGCAGATTTCCTGAACAACAGAGGATATACGGCGCATCTACAAATAATTCCATAACATCTTTCCTGGAGTTCTGTTTTCACCACTCTAATTAAAAGACATGAGAAAAAAACATGAGGTTCTTACCTGATCTTTCCTTCCACTTATTGTCAGGTTGCTGATGGCCCAGGCTGCTTCCTTCTGAGTGCCAAAGTCGCCCTGTTGCAACATTCAGTGTCAGCCTTCTACAGTACATTCTGTCAAACATCACATTATTGTAAAAAATGCAGGATAAAGGAATCTCTAACCTTGTCGAGCAGATGAATAATCATAGGAACTAGCTTTGCGTCAATAACAGCCTGCACCTGCTGCTGGTTTCCTGCTGTGATGTTGGACAGGAACCACACTGCCTCCTACAGGCCGAAGGCAAAAACAAGAGTCTGCGTCAAGACAGCCCAACCAGACCCAAACTGAGGCTACCGCTGTGTCTACTGGATCAGAACCCAGAGATCCACACCGGACCTCTGGCTGAGATGGTGATGTGGGCGGGGTGAGAGCGTTGGAGGCTTTGATCATTGTCCAAGTCACAGTTGGGGCCTCAATCTGCAGTGACAGGACTCAGATGCACTTCGATATCAGCAGAGACTCTCGGTCTTCAGCGCTCTCTGCCACCAACCCTTTGAGCCACACACACACACACACACACGCCCCGCGCCCTCCCCCGTACCTGTCACAAACTACCAACCAGTGACGTCCTGTTCATCTTCATCCTCTTGGGTTTCAGTGTCAAGAACTCCTACAATTACCTATCAGCCCCATCATATCCCTTTCATACGAGCACCAAGTCTCAGGTTTCATCACTTCCAGTGAAGTCATCTGTATGTCTGAGAGTGTGTGTGTGATCATCACCTTGTTGATTTTCTCCTTGGGGTGTGTGAGGAGTGCTGAGAAGTGGCTGAGAGCGTCGCAGTTGAGCACCACCTGTGTCTGTTCATCAGTGCCGGTCACTATGTTGCCCACAGCCCTCAGGGCAGCAGTCTGTGTGTGGACAAGTGCGTGAAGGTTAAAAAGAACATTCATTTGAACACACAAAGACTAAACAGGGTCATTTTGATTGTGATACATAATCGGTTCTCAAATGATGTCTGGTTGTTTGAGTAATGATGCCTTGAAATAAATCTGCAGGAAAAGGTACAGAACACTTCTATTTTGTGCATAATAACTGATGAATATCCACTTGGAATTTTTTTCCCCCACCTGAACTTTGACTTCCTGGTGGCTGAGCAGAGGTACCAGATGAGGGACGATCCCAGAGTCAATGACCATTTGGATCTGTTCGTTCCCGGCGTCCGTCAGATAGGACAGAGCCCACACTGTGTCCACCAAGATCTGCAGGCAGCAAAGACAAATCCAAAATGAAGAAAAGCGATGAGAACCTCCTGCTGAACCTTTGCCATTTGCCATGGTCTGATTCAGAGTTGCTTGTTACAAGTCATGCTGCTGGAAGCATGAACAACGCTCTGTGTACTCACACTGACATCGGTGTGGTGAATGAGCACGCACAGAGCTGGCAGGATCTGCAAAAAGCAACAAGAGACTTTCTTTTCTTGCTGTTTCATATGATAATTAAAACTCCTCTCTCATTTAGAGTGAGTGGTCCTTGTTGACTCGCACGCAACTCAACACACATACACACCTCTTGGATCGTCTCCATGGGTGGTGGAGGGTCCTTGTGGCGGCACAAATTCACCATAACCCAGGTGACGTTGCGGAGGAAGGTGATGGGGATGGAGGGACTGATAAAGGAGAGCAGGGGCTTGACAACACCCAGGTCGATCACATAATCTCGACACTGGGGGCCGTCACCTGAAGAGATCGGACGGATGTGATGTGTCTGACGTTATATTTGCGACTATCTGCTTCAACGGGTCTTTGCACCAACAGATACTCACCTATGATGTTTCCCAAAGCCCAGACAGCCTGTTCACACACATTCTGATGTGGAGAGCGAAGGAGCCTCAAGAACAGTGGCACAGCGTCTGCACAAAGACACCGCATCGATCATCAGGATTCAAGACGGTTGTTGGATATTTGTGCATCCTTCAAATCACATTTTACAAGCCAACAAAGATGCCTAGCCGGCGTTTGGTGTAAGCGATACTTTGAGAACAGCAAGATCATCTTTCACGTCATTTTGAAACTGTATCATTAATCTCTTGTTTTTTTTAACGTCTTTGATTTGATTACTGCTAAATCATTATCAAACAAATCGTCAAACATTACAGAACATTAAGAACATGTTTCCATATGTGGCTTTTGTGCCTGCCAACAATACACTCATCATTTTAATATTTTGCATTCATCTCTAGGCACCAAAGCATCAGCTGCATTCTGAAAGTAGCGAAAATAGAATGTGCAACAAGGATTACTGATCACCTATACGTAAAATCCCTTCACTTCTCCAGAGATATCATCAACTGATAAAATGATTCATTACATTTCCAATTATTACATTTACTTGAGTCCATTAATGAGAGGGAAGAAAAAAAGAGAAAAGGTCAAATGTGGTCTATGGTGGCACAGCATACTTACTGGACTGAACCACTGCTTGGGTCTGCTCTGAGGTACCAGATGCTATGTTGGTCAGAGCCCAGGCTGCTTCAAACTGAAGAGACGGGCTGGAGAGAGAGGGGAGGAGTTACAGCGACTGCTTTGTTGATGGGGCATTAAACAGTAAGCACTGCTGATGACTCATTTCAGTGAACCCATTCTTGAAGGGTGAAAACTGGAGCTATTTGCATAACTAACAAAATTCAGATGTAGCTCTGAAACATACATCAGTGCCGTGATGTTTAAAAAAAAAGTCAACTTGTACTATAAGTAAAACTCATTCGACTGAGCAGAAGAATTACAGCGCTCTTACTTGTCATCTCTTTCCAGGCAGTGGACCAGAATAGGGAGGATCCCAGACTTAATCAGGTCATCTATGGGAGGGTTACGGTCACTGGACAACAACTTCCTGCAATATCACAGCACAAACAAACGCTCATTATGTCCACAGACACACAAACACAGAGACCAACAAAGGAAGAATGTCCACAATTATTAGCTCAAATTCACAATCCAGTGACATCAACACATACTCTTTGGTTATCATGAGCGCAAAGATAAGCTACTGCACAGGCATTGTATTATGTTTCAGATGATGCTTTGGTATTGATAGGAGGAGTCAAGTCCATCACAGAGCTGATTAATTATAAATCACTGTCAAACCAAGTTAGAGGTCTGTTCCGCTCCTTAGCCCAACAATGAAACTTTCCTAAGGAGGGCTGATAAGTTTCATCAGAAGGTTCTTACTATTCCAGAGGAACAATATTAAAAATTTCGTATTTGAAGAGATAGAGAATCATGCGTTTCAGAATGTGCTGCAGAATTCTGCAGCATTAAGTGTGTGCACACGTGTGTGTGTGTGTGTGTGTGTGTGTGCGTGTGCGTGTACCTGGCAGCCTGAACAGCACTCAGTTGTACTCCCTGGTTATCACTGGTGGCATTCTATGACACATTTGTGGATAACTATTAGTTATCTTTAGAATGAATTCCAACACCATCATCATGCAGATTTCAATGGTTAATCAATCAATCAATTAATCAAAGTTTATTTCTAAAGCACTTTTCAAACATTTAAAATGCAGCACTAGCACTCATTACAAGAGTCAGTGAAAAAGAGGAGATCTGACTTACCTGAACAATTGTTTCAAGAGAGGTGTTTTGCTGAAAAGAAAATGCAAGAAAGTTGTTGCCTTGTTTTGACACACACTAAGTAGAAACCAATGGTTGCAGGATACTAGATGATTCTAACACGTTAAACTCAGACAGTGATTGGGAAGATACTGTAAAAGGTCAAAAAAGCAAAGAATATGAGTGGACTGAGGAGTGAGAAGACTTCCTGCCGTCGTCACAAACAGCAAAGCAGTAAGGAGATATCAGAAAACAGCAGTGACAACAAACCGTGACATGAAAGTAAACACCATGACATTGGTGTCATGGTGTTTACTGTCACGTCACTCTAACCAAATTTTTATTTTTATGTTTCAAAAAGGAAATTTGTCCAATTATTTTTGCAGGTGGTGGAGTTCATGAAATCAGCCAGTCAGTCAAGACTTTGATTTCATATTGTGGTCATATTTATCAATGTCTTCTCTAGAGTGCCTCATTCCCCAAACAAAATTTAAATGTATAAAATACAATATTAATACAAAGTGTGCAAAGTTACTTCAGCCGCAAACACAGATGGTGATCCTGCAGTTACACCTATTTTTTTAAAGTATAATCACAAGCAAGTCAGTTTAAGAAATGTGTTCTTAACTGTGGGCAGTGTAATTTTTATCAAGCAGTCGATACCAATTTTTTACAAGAAATACATCATGCAGCTCTCAGCTGTCTGTTTCACAAGGACTTGACTTCCACAATTGTTTTCTCTAACGTCCTACTGTGTGTCAGCGCAGCTCGTCATTGCTGATGTACTGCTCAGCAGTCCGTTCTTTGTCAGGCCACACAGGACGGCGGAGCAGTTACTGAAGTTGCGAAATGCAGGGTCACTGGGACAGCTGATTGATCTGCCCTTGTGACATCATTTGCTTGTGCTATCCTGTGACTAATCATGCACCTTAAAAATGTCATGTCAGAAGGCATGTCAAATGGTCATGCAAACGCACATAAAAGGCATCCCAAAATTATACATAAAGATGTACAGAACACTAAACAGTTACTGGGTGAACTGTGCGTCAAACTCTGAAAACAGCACAGCCCTTAATGTACCTTGTTTTTAGTTTTCAGTAACACACTGCCTTACAGAATCACGAGGATCAAAAATCCATCCATCATAAAGCTTAAGAGTGTTGAAGCAAACCTGATGTTTAAAACATCTCAGACAAGCCTCACTGGCTGTTAGTTCCACTGTTAAAGTAGCACCTTGTCGTGGCTTTACAATAGGCTGACTCAGTTGACTTGTGGCAGATAAATCTTAATTTGTAGAGACAGTGTCATACCGATCTGAAATCTCCATCAACATCTGAGTCCTCACAAATGTCCTCATGAGGCACATTTCTCCTCTTCAGGAGGTGCTCATCTCTTTTGATCTGCAGTGGAGGAAACAAACATGACGTCATACACCAAGTGATCATTTTAAAGAAAAATGAGCGCAGACACAAGCAATTACCTTTCGGAGCTCCACTACAACCTCAGTCCTTTGTCTTCTCATAGTCTGTAGGTGAGAGAGCAGAACACATTATACAGTATGGAACTTTGATCTCAACCTACTGTTACCCAGCGCCACCTAAGACATTAGACAGTGAGATGTGACATCAGGATCGGTTCGTGCTGATGGAGCTGAGCAGCAGTTTGACAGCGGCCTACATGTCAGTGACAGCACCCAAACCAGTCACTGTGACAATTTCCTCTCTGATGAACATTTTGCTGCTATGTATTTCTAACGGATCTGCCATTCAGATTTCATCAGCATGTTGACACGTCTTTAAAAGGGTTAACTAGTGCTAATCGGAGGTATTGTAATACTTCCTTTTGGGTATTCATGGTTATGATTCATATGGTTTAAACCATCGATCAGCTAAAATGAACTGCTCTTCCCAATCGGACAGTTCTTCCCACGGTGCGAAACGAGAACTCCGACGTTGACGCCCTGCAACACACGCCCCCTGTCCAGCACCGTTTCTCATGTAAAGCTCTAGTAGAACCTCCGGACCCCAATGAAAACAGCAACACCTGCTAAGAGGACGGGAATCTGTCCACCGTGAGCGACCGGGTACTTCTGATCGATCAGTCGTGTGATCATGTCGCCCCAAGCTAACGTTGCTCCTGTTGACCTTGCTTGTGTGAATATTTAACATCACGAATTCACTGGAATGAAACTGTAACGCTGCGTCACACTTTCAGTGATCCAGGTAACAGGTCAGCTACGGAGCTGGTTTCCGCCATTGTTTTTTATGGTAACGACGGGGGATGGGTGGACTGCACCCGCTAGCTTCCACCGAGTCACCGGAGCTGAACTAGCATGCGGACATGCTAACTACGGTGTCAGAATAACGAACTGCCGCCGCGCATGATTACCCGTTGGATAAATATTAATGTGACTAACGGAAACCTTGAGACCAAGCGAATGTCGGCTCGCATGCATACATTAGAAATCGACTGGCTCAACGAACCCAGAGGTAGCATGTTCCCCGGGGCCTGGCTAGCAGCAGCTAGCACCGTCCACCCAGCGGAGAACGCGATCACCCTGACAAGACCAGCGCCAGGACAATCTCACGATGGAAAGAACCAACGAGACATTAAATGAATACAGTTAAAGCTCCGATTGGAGCATGCGAACGCAGTTGCCGATGGTGGAAATTAGAAAGTACGTCACAGGGAGCCAGGGGCGACGACTGGAGCGGTACGGGAGGAAAATACGAGCCGCTCGACGCCAACCTGTGGACCGCTTACCTCCAAATCACGACCCTTGTTCTTGAAATTCTTCAACCGCTGGTTGTCCAGTTTCTCGTTGTCTGCCATGTTAGCGATTGTTATGAAGGTGAACCTGTTTTTCCCGTGGATGTAGCCTGTTAGCTTAGCTGGCCGTGTCTAGTTCCGTTTTCTTGGCCTCCAGTTAGCGGACTAGTTTCTGCTGCTGTCCGCGGTGCATGCTGGGAATGCCGGCGGCGGAGGGACGGGTGGGAAACCCCCGGTCCTCATTGGTGTTCGTGAACGTCTCACACCAGCCTCCCGTTTCATCAGCATTCTTCACTTTCACGGTCCTTCCCCTGCAGGAACAGGACCAGAGTTCTATTCCCACCAATTTCTGCTTTGTCCCAATCTGCATTTCAGCTATATTTTCGCATTTAATTTAATTTATTTGTGATAAATAACATCACGTATCATTTAGATTAATTTCTTTTTAAATCACTTCATCAAAATTAATTAAAAAATATTAAGTAATTTCCCATTTCAGTGCAATACTTTAAAGGGCTATAATCAAGCTCAGCAGAAAGAATTAATTACAACTAATAAAAAGCTACATAAATAAAAGAGTTTTCCATACATATTTTTTTCATTTTCAGGTAAATGAGTATGAAAAAGAATTCAGCACATCTGTGGTGTCAAACGAAATCCTAATTTTGTGACACCATCACATCAGACATCGTCATAAAAAGAATGTTAGAAGAACAGGGCCCCAGATTTATGTGTATACATATGTTCATTTGACAGACACTGAGACACACTTAATTCTAAATACATTTTCTACAAACTACAAACACATGCTCACCACAGTTTATTGAACGTCTTCTCAAAATGGCAACATTCATTTATAGCACTTTTCTACCTTTATGGCATAGGATTGACAGCATTGGCTGAGTCACCCATCCACACCTTTGTTTCTCAGCTGCATACTGTAGCATCAGGACCAATGAGGGGACTCTGGGTGCAGGATTGAAGAATATTGTCCCACTGCTGTGACATTTATGGAAAAGTCATTCATATGGGTCAGATTTGAACCCAAAAAGTATAATCTTGGCGGGACAGGAATCTCTATCTCCAGAGCCTTCCCCATGTGCTCTATTACTTTCACCCAAAACGTCTGTATCAGACTGCATTACCATAACACATGTAGGAAAGTCCCTGCCTCGGTTCGACATTTCCAGCAGAGATTATCTGTTAATAAACCCGTCATATGGAGTCTAGAGGGGGTAAAATAGAATACATGTATTAACGTGTATTAACTTCCCTCTAGCCTCCCTGACATTTTTTCTTGATTTTGCTATTATTCTCCTCCATTCTTCCTCACTGAGTTCACATTCCAAATCTCTCTGTGAGAGATATAGTGGTCTTCAAACTCCTGCAAATGTTCTTGTTTAGTCTGGGAAAACCTGGTAAAACACTGCTGCTCTGTGTGCTATCTCTGGCAGCTCTAGGACATCCGACGCCAGGACGACTGGGTTTGTCACGTGTAAATTGCCCTTTTCTGACACAGTGTTTAATTTTGAGATCTCCAGACATTGCCCTTTTCTTCGAAGTCATGATTTTGCAGTAACTCTGGAAAAAATACAAATTCTCCATTCAAAAATAAGCCACTTATTTTACATATTCCCTTTGCAAAGCATTGTTTCAAAAAACAAACAAACAAACAAACAAAAAAGTTTTCTTGTATAATGAGGCATATATCTGGCACCTCACCTTTTGTGAGCTTCCTTCCAGCAATATCCAGTTTGAAGAAGATTCCTGTCTACTGGTAGATGGTCCTTGTGATAGTACATCCAACGGGTTGAAGGGTTTCTGTAGTTCAGTTTCTATTTTAATCCAGTTTAATTATGTCTCTGTCCCCTTCCAGTATTTAGCCAGTCTTGTTTTGAATCCCAGGCTATACAGTCTTACTGGGGAGGGCCATGCCTCCTATTTCCTTTAGGTCCCACATTTATTTTTTAAATAACGATCCTCGTTTTTTTTCTTGTCCCATAAAAAGTCCTTGACCATGTTATTGCATTGCTAGAACAGCTGTGGTGTTACACATCAATAACATCATGGACATAGAATTGAACTGTGGAGCGATCACAATGTTAATGACATTAATTTTTTAAATCAAATTGAAATTAATTTTTGTGTCTAGATTTAATAGTATCATCTCCTCTATATGTGGGCTGAGGCATATATCCAGATATTTCATATCTGATGGATATCCATCTGAATTGTAAAATTTCACTGGGGCAACAAAAGTGGGCATACCCTCTGATTTGTGTTTATTTTATATCCTTAGGTTTAGAGTAGGAACAAAAGATGAACAAAAGCTTACAATAAAAATTAAAAATAGACAGATAAATAAATAAATTCTGCATTAACTTGTGGATTAATGTCAAGTTTTCATAGCCTACCAAGAATTTTTAAAAAAGAGAAAATTGATATTCTTTATAATTTTATTGCTAGATTTTTCATTTACATCTTAAAACTCAGACTTTGTTCAAATAGTTTATTGAAGTCAATAAATACAAATGCCACATAAACATTCTGTAACGTCCATTATCAAGGGAAGGATGTTCCAGCTGAACGTCATGTTCTGCATTGTTGTAAAGACAGCATGTACAGTATGTGTGTGTGTGAGAACTTGAGGACAAGTCATACATTCATCTTATAATTTCATATCCTTGAAATCCTATGTCTTTAACATTGCAAGTCTACATGTGAGCTATTAAATGTATGACACTGAGGTCAAGCAGTTGCATGATATGACACAGTGTGTTGCTTCAAAACATAGTTTGGCAGCAGTTTACTGCTCTGAGCTCATACCCAATGGTCAAGGTTTTGATTGTTTAGCTTTTTTTAGTTATTTTTTGTCCCCGGTGTGCTGGGGAAAGAAAGAAAAGAAAAACATCGGTTTTGAAATTACATTTGAACAATTAAATTTCAATCATACGAATTTATGAAACCACCTTTAATGCAACATTAGAACACTGGATTGTGAATGTCATTGTGTCCACAGAAAGGGGAGCAAACATCAGCCGATCCAGATGAAGTGATGCATTCTGAAAAACAAGGCAACTATGATGCACTCCATTCAAAAGGCCTGTTACTGTCTGAAACAGAAAATTGTTTATTTCAGTATCAAAACCCCACATGGATTGTGGGAAATGAACATTTGCCTGTATGCCAGTACATTCAAAACAACAGGTTTAAAGTGTAACAATAAACTCATAAACCTTCACAACGGTTAAATATGACTAAATTAAACATGGGACCTTCATATAAACACTGTTAATGTTATTACATACAGATCACATGTCACAGGCCTTTTTAGTGCGTCAATACTCAACAGTTAGAAATACCTTAAACATTTGTATTAGTATCTTATTGTACTTTGAGAAGCTACAACTATCCTGCAGACTGAGCAGCAGCAGCAACAGACAGATCCTGACAAGTTGTGTAAAAACAGATTAAACTTTAAAATGCTCTTAAAAGTCATCAATAACCTCAGCAGACATGAGACATAACGGGAGGAGAACTTGGATATTCAGCAACTAAACAACTAATATGGAACTCAAGCACTTCACTCATCGTCACGTCAGAGTGGTGACATTTTAACAAACAGGAATATTATCTTCAACATCAGCTCCATGCATAAAGGGAATCAGTTCATCTCTAACCGTTTGTGTTACATTTCAACTTCAGTTGCCAGTGGATGATGTGGAACGACAGGGTTATGAAACTAACATTTGTGGCCACAGAGACATCAAGTTAAAGACAATTGAAGAAATATGTAAGTGTACCTCCATGCTGTGATGTACATTTGAAATCATCATCACTGACTCCCTTACTGAATTGCCAATGTGTCACATGAGTTTAGTGCACAAAGTCATCTATCACAGTTTCTCTCCTCAGACAATCACACACTCACACACAATGAACACTGAGTAATCTGAATGAAAGGACAAATGATACTTTTGCAACATAAAAATAACAGTAACTGCACTGTACATATCTGTGATAAAAACAGTCCTCCCTCCAAAAACTCAACTGTTGTTCACATTCAGGTTTAAACACCATACACATGTGTGTGTGTGACAGGTGGTCTACTGCCCGTTGGCCTTGCCTTTAAACTTCACCACCATGACAGTGATGTTGTCAGGACATCCTCGATAGAAGGACTGGAGGACGATGCTCTTGGCGCCAAAGTGTGGCTCGTCTAACCTTTCTCTGATAAAACGGACAGCCTCTTCGTTGCTGAAGGTGTCCCAGAGGCCGTCCGATGCCAGGATCATGAACTCGGGCTGCAGCTTGTTCAAATCAAAGGACTTGATGTCAGGATCAGGAATGACCACGTGGAGGTTCTTCAGGGGATAATCACCCAGAGAGCGCGACATTGCCAAGATGCCCTGGACGCGCCACGAGCCGTTGAAACTGATGAAGCCACCTGAGCCAGAAAAGATATGGTTAGA
This sequence comes from Aeoliscus strigatus, assembly GCA_901007665.1. Lineage (NCBI taxonomy): Eukaryota > Metazoa > Chordata > Actinopteri > Syngnathiformes > Centriscidae > Aeoliscus > Aeoliscus strigatus. Next base: position 8,785 of record CAAKHB010008029.1, on the reverse strand, counting down.
TGATTTCACATGAGGTGGAAAGTGAACAATGAGGTGAAGGGGGTGAGGGGAAGTGAAGGTGAGAGGCAGAAAGGAAAACATTCTTCCCTTTTTCAGTCATTCAAGGTAGAATGAGGGAGCAAGTCATCATTTGCATTGGTGCCGCGGATGCCGTCGGTTTTCACTATGTGACACACTGAAGACGTTTCAGTTTGTGGCACACCCTGTGAGAATAGCTGTCTGTTCTTTAAAGGTCCAATAAATGTGAAGGCAGGAAATCATACTGGAAATGACTGGAGAACAGGCTTCCATACTTGGCCAGGAGACCTCAACAAAGTCATCAACAGAATTAGAAATAGCAATGTCAGGGGATCAGGCCACTAAAGACTACAAGATATGTGTGTCAAAAGTATTAATGAAATTACTTTGCTATAATAAGCTGCTCTCACGGTATCTAACATCCTAAAAAGTTGAAGCACATGACCTCTGTATTTGATAAAAAAAAAACAAGCTGCTGTTTTTACTGAATCTCTTTTGACAATGAACAATTACGATAACTTCACTTAGAAAAACATTTGCCTCTACATTCTTCTTATTATAATTATGCTGAAACTACATTTATTACATGTTTTTCATAACAATGGCAGCAGCTTTTCCAATTTTTCCAGTGATTATTGGCAGTAAAAACAATCATTAAAATTATTAAATGAAATCTTACACACATTTACATTTACACATTTCATCTCAGAAATGTACTGAAAGACTCTGCCGTAACCTAAACTTTATAACATTTTAATCAGTTATTGAAGGAATCATTTCCTGATTTCCTGAGTTTAGGAGTTGAACTCTTTTTTGGCTGTTGTTGGCCTGGAGTTTTACGTCATGGTGCTTCAGTTTAATTGCGATGTTGAAGCTAAATGAGGTTGCGACACCAGCTAACTCATTAATATGCACATTTATGCAACAAGCTGCATCTGATGAGATCACCAGCTGTGCCTCCACTGATAATAACAACATCTGCATTCATGCGTAAGTGTACAACACAGTGAGTATGAGTGCAGCCTGACGCAAACGTCTGACAGACACGTCTTCAGTACCCAAGTTTACCAGGAGATGGAGATGAGGTTCTGTCTTGACGGCTGCCATGATCTCTCAGCCCCAAGAGTATGCAGATAAGGTGGAAAGGAGAAAATATGCCTCCAGTACACCTCAACATCTGAGCGCTGTCTGCGTTTGATAACACACTGATTCAGAGATATAATTCACAAGCTTTTGATGTCCGTGCCCAGACACAAGATGTGCGAAAGGGGATAATGGGGCTAATCTTTGATCACCCGGAGATGCATTAAGTGTGTCATGACATCTTGAGTTATGATGTTCCTTCAAGTCTGAACAAAAGCCTTGCTATGCTCAGAAAGTGAGTCGGTCTGGACGGTTGCTGTTTTCTTACCAGCCTTCTTGATCCTCTTGCGTTCTTTAAGCTGGTACGGTTTGTGGTCGTGTGATAGAGGAATAGCGTTGCCATCTTTATCGCAAAGAACGCCACGGGAGTCCCCAACGTTGGCAACTGTCAACTCCTTTTCTGACAGCAAGGCCACCAGACACGTTGTGCCTGAGACGCAGGAAGCAGACAGGAAGTGCAGACAAAAAAATATATGTTTATGTGGCATATAGATATACAGACTGCAGACATGTAGACATGATCTCAGCTCTACTTCCACTGCAGTGTATTGTATTATATATTGTGGTTATAATTGATTTTGTCAAATAATTCTGTGCAGTGTTATATATGTTTTCATTCTTCTAATATTCTTATTCTATGTTCAATGTTTGGCACCTTTAACCACAACAGTTCTTGGTATGTACATATATAAAAAAATAATAAAAATTATAAACTAATTCTGATTCTCATTCCTCCAGCAAAACAAATCATGTTCTTGAATAAACAATCTCCCCAAAACATAGCAGGGACAAACATTCAGATGATGACTTACATCCTCAGACAAAAATCAAACTATCTTCAGGTTGCGTTCCCTTCCCTTCCCTTCCTTTTTATATATGAATTTCTCCTGTATAGTCCTTTAGGTGAGCGCACCAGGTTGAACAGCAGAGTTTTCTAATGTCCGTCCAGTGTGACCCAGTCAACTCTCTCCCGACAAGAGCTGCATCCTATCAACCGTGACGTGCATCATCAACATCTAGAACATGGCTGTTTTGAGTCAAAGTTTTCCAGAGTATGCAATGATGATGAAGATGAATGCTGTTGTGTTTTTCATCATTCATGTATTAGCTGCTTTCGGGAGCGTCGGCAGCGTCACTGTTTATCATCAACATACATAGACAATCTGTGGATTGTCAGGGTACAAATCCATTCACCAGGTTATACAACACTATAGTTTCAGCCTCATGGGTCTCGTGGCTACTTTATCCATCTCCGAAGCTACTTCCTCCATATTAAGGATACGCAGGAAAGAGAGCTATGACAGAACCGCCGTGTGACATGGATCACAGTGTCACAATGTTAATATCTTTAGGTTTCATTTTATTGCCTATGAATTAACTGTTGGCATTCAGTGTCTGCACACTTTGTGTCCTCTTTCATTTTGTTTTCCGTAAGCATTTTATCTTTCTGTATCCTGCTGATACACACTTTCTGATAAAGACCCGATTTGGCACTATTTGAGCCCTGATAGTAAAGATCCTGACTTAACAAAGAACATCCTGATGAGCCACAGCTTTGAGTGATTCATTCTCCATCCTGGACTGTAAACTAATCTACACAGCCTTCATCTTCATCCGTCTCTCTCTCTCTCTCTCTCTCTCTCTCTCTCTCTCTCTCTCTCTCTAAATCACAAATGTCTCAATGGACTTTCTTGTCGTCAAAATCCAATACCCGCTGTCCTTGACTGTGACGCTCAGTCTTTGTCCGAAGGTCTTTAGTCTTAAGTGTCTATTTATAGAAGTAGAAGAAAAGTGGAGAAGTTTCAATTCTGCATGAAGAAGTTTGTGATCGTACCCACAACCTTCATATCTACTGCTCTCAGATATGTTCCTGGGGAGGACAAAGGATCTCCCCTGGTGACAGATGGTCCTGTCCTGCAGTGGTCTTCCCCTTCAGATGTGTAGAGGTGAAACAAATGAAAGATACTTTGAAGTTTTCATTGCTTTTTTCGATTTTCTTCTTTCTTTACTTTCTTTGCCTCCACTCTCTCTCTTTCTCTCTCTCTCTATTATTGTTACAGATCTTCCCTCTCTGCTGCAGAGCTCCCACAAACAAAATGTCCTCCTTACACACACACTCACACACATTGCTTCCTCTGACTCTCTCCTTCCTCTTTGTATCAATGACTCTCTTGCATGTCCCCCCCTCTCCCTACCTCCTTCCCTCTCTCCCTCCAGAGATAGTTAATACAAGCCCTGTGAAGACTGGCTTGTATTTTAACATCTGAATAAGCAAAGGCTTGGGGCTGCTGTCATTGTTCAACAAAAGTCAAGTGCTTTCCTTTCAGACAATTTAGATGGACCAAATCACGTACAGTATCTGATTTTTATAGTAATTTGTTCACCTGCTTCGTTGTATGAGGCGGAGAGTTTCTCCAGTATTTCTCTGTCTAATGCCAGGATCTGCTGTTCCAGGATGGACGGATAGGACGAGCCGCCCCGCTCCCTTTTCTCGTCCTTCTCCTTTTCGTTTTCTCGATCTCGCTCCTTCTCCCGCTCATAGGTCAGGAGCTGCTGGCGGAGAGCCTCAGGCAGGTGGGCCTTTGCAAAGTCAGCAGCTGCCTGGGAATACAGAGGAGAAAGAGAAAAATGAGAAGACTGCCTGAAAAATACAGAAGAACGTTTATGACAATCTGTCTGTTCACTATTCAACGCATCAGTTATCAGTATTATTTCACCAGGAGTGATTTTGATCAGCTACCCTAAGCAGTTCTCTGAAATTCATTTCCCATATAATCATACTCAGGGTGACTTTCCACTGTCACATAAACATCCACAGATGTACATCATCTTGTATATATTATTCTAATTTTTATTTTCTATTGCATGTCAGATTTACTACGCCTTTAAATTGCATGTTGCATGTTTCTTATTTATCTCTTCTTATGCTGCTGTGATGAAATAAACCTTCCCGCTGTGGGACAACAGAGGCTTATCTTACTTTCTTACCTTATCTTATTTTATTGTATCTTATCTTATCTTATCTTATCTTATATCTTGAGCTGTCTTGTGAGGATACCTACGTTTACCACTGTCTGATTCTGTGGGCTACTATCATTTCCCCTGATGAGAGAAAATAATGTTCCTGTGCCCAAAGAGAACAGTACAGACATGAAATTACTGGTGTGAGCGTAAGCAGTGAGGTAGTGGCAGTCACCCAAGGACTACAGCATACTCGCATAGGCGTGCGCACACACACGCTCGAAACTGAGCTGAGCCAGAGAAAGAGTCGACACTTGTACTCTCTACTGTTTCACAGTCAATAACTCTCAACCGTCCCTCCAAGGACAAACCAGTCCAAGGTCATGGCGTTCCAAAGGTTTCCTGGTGACATATTTCAGTTTTTTTTTTGCTGAGAGTAACGTGTGCCACCATGGATTATTTTTCTTTGTCTCTCTCATTTCTGCTGTGTGACGACAATAGGGATGGGCATACCACCTTCATCATGTAGTTACTGAGCACAGTGCAGTAATAACACGAGTTGAAAGGCCGTACACAGACAACATGGAGTCTACTGTTTGCCTGGGTAAAACTTTTGATGAATCCTGAGCAGTTTAATTCACTGCCTGTCAGTCATGGACAAAATTCTGGGGTCAGAACCCCCCTGTTCCCTTGCTAGATACTGTAGCTCTTGCACACTTTCTAGCCAGTTTATGAGACTGTGCTGTGCATGGATCTTAAAGTAAAAGTTAAAGATTAAAATTCAAAGGCATATCAGGGAAAAGAAGGTGTGGAAGGAATGCAAAGAGAAGGCTGCATCATCTGGCCATCGAACTTGGTGAAAACAGCAGACAACAGGCACAGCACATCTCAGCTTAGTGGAATGAAGGCATTAGACCAAGGGATCACAGATGGATGGGAATGAACACTGCAGGACAGGGGATGAAGGCAAGGTGGCAAGGATCATCAAGGAGGGAACAAAATGGAAGATGTGCTTAGCTGCTGAGCGCGCAACAGACATAAGCAGGAAAGCCTGAGGGACGAGATGGTTCAGTAGAACGAATGGCCGCTGGACCCAACGCGAAAGGGTCAGCTACAGTTCAAAGACACATTGAGCTGCTGGTCAATGGCTGGAAGTCTTTTCTACCTGGTGCGCAGCAATGGTCAAAGCGGGCACAAGTGGGGTCGAGTGTTGATAAAGACGATGAGTTACTGAAGGTCAAAGGGAAACGTGATTGTTCGCCATTGAAAGGGGAGAACTGCTTCAAGACAAAGGGTCATTTATTTTGGGTGCAGTGACTTTTTGTTCACATTAGCTGCAGCATAAGGTAGCAAACAATTTCTATGGAGTCATTGTTAAAACCCTTCATCATTCTACAGTCTGAGTGTTGTAATTAATGACAGCGAATAGGGTGAAACTCCAATTTCTTTTCATTACTGACTGATCATATCGGACTGGTTGCTTAGTTTATTATGGTGAACACCTTTTCTTAACTGCAAGAATTTCAGCATGAATAAAAACTAGTCGTTGTCCGGGGTTTGGGTCGCCGGGGCAGAAGGGGTGGCCGGGGAGAGGGAAGTCTGGGTGTCCCTTGTTAGGCTGCTGCCCCCGCGATCCGGTCCCGAATAAGCGGAAGATGATGGATGGATGGATGGAATAGAAACTATTTATCAGTAATAATGATCGCAAGAAGTCACAGCTCAGGCGTCTGTGCCACATTTGACTTTCAGTGTGAACAGACCGCACAGGCACCACCCATCCTCATGCATGTGTGAGGATATTTAAAAGGTCCAACATTATGCTCACAACGCCACACACACACACACAATCATTTCTGTTTTTCACCCACTGCAGCGAATAACTTGCTGCAGATGTCCAAAAGTCCAAAAAAATGTTTCTTTACACCCTTCCATCCATCACCTCGTCTGGCAGAAATGAATATTCATGCAGGTTTTCCTTTGGAACCACCCAATGGGAATTTCCAAAGCCAAAGAGAAACGTCTTCTTTGGCAGCCGCTGACAGATTAAGCATTCAGCAGAGAGAAGATGAATAAAGGGAACAGAGGAAGAGAAAGTCAGGACCATTCATTAGTATCACTCAGGCGCACCATTAAAGGAGAAGAGAGTCCCTCCTGTTTCAAGACAGAGGCAGAAATAAACCATCAAAGCAACGACACAAAAAAAAAAAGCAATGAACTCAAATCCAGTAAAAGGATTCTGGACAATGAGCAGTTGAAAATATTTGCTGTTGCATTTCGATGCCATTCATCACAGTGTCATTAAAATAACTGCCAAACCTGGGCTCTGATAATTTAAAGAAGCAAAAAGCAAAGAAAAGAAAAGCAGCAAATCAGCACATCAGAATCAAATTTCATGACTACACACCTGAGCTTTGTATGTGACAAGGTCACAGAAAACAGAGTGATAATTCTCCTCCATCCATTATGAAAGCAGGGAAATAACGCTAGAGTTCAGCACACATGAACATTTGACGACAAATGACCTAAAAAATCATTGGAAACTTTGTAAATGACAGTCAGCGCACACAACTCGAGGTCCAAATACGAATTTGTCTGGAGCTAGAATCAGACAGATCATCATCATCTTCATCCAGTCTTAAATGCCTCTGTCAGTTAGTTTACTCATTTGTTCCGGTGAAATGTTAGTGCTGATTAATGCACAGTGTCATCTTTAATGAAGGTATTTCTTACATCTAGTGTTGTTTTTGTGACAATTCATTTCATCATTGTGGTTTTAAACCAAGAGAGTCTGAGACATTCCAGCACCTTCTCTTAAATCAAACTACACGATGAAGCAACTTCTTTATCAGTTTTACCTGATTTTAGACAAACTCAAAGCAATACCATGGTTCCTGTGCAGTGTCATCCTTGCACCAGATTAGAGTTGGAGTCCTTGAAAATGCCCCTGTGAGTCCAAACACACAGATTTACCCTGGAAGCCCAAAACTATTTCATTCTCCCAAACATTAAATCTCCCCCAGAAGCACAACGGCAAGCCGAGCACAGAAGGACTTTCGGATGGAGAGCTGGGATCGGGAGGTGGCACTAATCTCTTTTGGCTGCCAACGGAACAGCACACAAACACACAGTGGGGCGTTGGCTCATTGTGCCAAAACAAACCACTATGGACCACATTCAGATTCAAATAGCAGTTATCTCTCAAAGGCACACGAGTCGCAAATGGCACCAGGAGGAGAGAGAAGGCTTCTGGATGGATGGATCAGGACTGTTACGTTGAACAGGAGTGACAGGAATTCAGTTGGTTGTGTTGAACAACCGACATAGCCAAATAGGGGAATCTGGAACAATTCGTTCTGGCGATTGGGCGGGGGAATCCTCTCCAGAGCGATTCAGCATTTCCCTCTTAGAAAGAGTTTTAATACAGGAAATGTTTCTGTTCATGAAGCCAAGCCAGCGACAGCGAACACCGACCGGTGAACACTTTTACATAGCTATTTGATACTTCGCTTGAATTCCAATGGCCTGTGTACGGTGGGGGAAGGTGCTGGAGGGGCTCTGTCAACTGAGGTAACACAGCATTTTCAAATTGAAGGCTAACACAGAACTGGGGGACAGGGCACACACTGTCCTATCGTTGCATGTATTTCCTGACGTCTAGAGGCAGAAATAAGGGACACATGGGGGGGATGTGGGGGGTTGGACAAGGCAGTGTGTGGAATAGATAAGCAGCAGCAATATGTATGTGGCCTCACTCTTTGGTCTTATGCTATTGGGAACCTGTAAAAATCAGTGATATAAATACAGAGATCAATGCATAAATATATCTTTAATTTGGTCAATTTAATGTCAGTAAGATTCAACGGATTCCGCTCCTGTAGGCCCACCACCCGCAGGAAGGCTTAGAAGGGGCCGGTGCAATGTGGTTTGGTTGGCGGCCGCGGGCGAGGGCCCCGGCAACCCAAACCCCGGACAACGACTCTGGCTATGGGGACATGGAATGTCACCTCGCTGGGGGGGGAAGAGCCCGAACTTGTGATAGTCGGGCTCACCTCCACGCACAGCTTGGGCTCCGGAACCCAACTCCTTGAGAGAGGTTGGACTCTCTATTATTCTGGAGTTGCCCGTGGTGAGAGGCGACGGGCTGGTGTGGGCTTGCTCATAGCTCCCCAGCTTAGTCGCCATGAGTTTTCCCCATTGAGCGAGAGGGTCGCTTCCCTTCGCCTTCGGGTGGGGGATAGGTCTCTCACTGTCGTGTCGGCCTATGGGCCGAACAGCATTGCAGAGTACCCGGCCTTCTTGGAGGGACTGGGGGGAGTACTGGAAGGTGCTCCAACCGGGGACTCCATCGTTCTCCTGGGGGACTTCAACGCCCACGTGGGCAGCGACAGTATCACCTGGAGGGGAGTGATTGGGAGGAACAGCCCCCCTGATCTGAACCCGAGTGGTGTTCTGTTATTGGACTTCTGTGCTAGTCACAGTTTGTCCATAACAAACACCAGCATACACCAGCAACACAGCATAAGGGTGTCCATAAGCACACGTGGCACCAGGACACCCTAGGCCGGATGTCAATGATCGACTTCGTAGTTGTGTCATCTGGCCTCCGGCCGTATGTCTTGGACACTTGGGTGAAGAGTGGGGCAGAGCTGTCAACTGATCACCA
>CAAKHB010008028.1:39169-49491 GCA_901007665.1 Aeoliscus strigatus | reverse complement strand
TGGAGGGCCTTTTGTTCGGCGTTGGGTGCTTGCGTTAGTCTCTCCTCAGGTTACCATCCCCAGACCAACGGGCAGACCGAGAGGGCTAACCAGGACCTTGAGGCCGCCCTGCGTTGCGTGGCAGCCCAGAATCCCGCCGACTGGACTGAACATCTGCCGTGGGTAGAGTACGCCCACAATTCCATGACGTCCTCCGCCACTGGCCTCTCCCCCTTCGAGGTCGCCTTGGGATACCAGCCGCCACTCTTCCCCGAGCAGGAAAGAGACATCGCCGTTCCGTCGTGCAGGAGTATGTTCGCCGCTGCCGCCGGTTTTGGAGGGACGCACGGGCTGCCCTGCTGCGGACGGCCGATGCCAACAAGCGGGTGGCGGACAGGCGTCGCACCCCAGCGCCCTCTTACCGGGTGGGGGATCAGGTATGGCTGTCGGCTAGAAACATTCCCCTCAGGGTGTCTTCCCGCAAGCTGGCTCCCAGGTTCATTGGTCCATTCCCGGTGGAAAGACTCATCTCGCCATCAGCGCACCTGATTTCCATCGGCGCGCTGATTGCTCCTGCTCTTAAGCCGTGCGTTGGCTGCGCCCCACTGCCAGATTGTTTGTGCATTTTTGCCTTACTCTCCCGCCATCGTATTACTAGCTTCGTCGTGTCTCTCCTTGTCACCGTTTCTCGTTTCCGCTTAGCGCGCGTTCTTTGTTTTCTTGTTACCCTCCAGTTTAGGTGGAGCGATTTTCGTTTCTCGTTTTCTCCCTGCCGTTGTGGCTGCGCTTTTTGTTCTTCATTCTATCTTCCCTGCCCGCTCGCCACGGCGCAGTGGTTTCTTAGTTTCGGCTGATTTTGCGTTCGTTTTTCCCGAGTGTTTTGTTATCCATACCCTGTTTGTGCAAAGAATAAACCTTTTGTTGCTTAACCTGTGTTCGCTTGTGAATTGCCCTGCATTTTGGATCCACGCCAAAACCTCGGGCTACGGCCCCCTTGACAACATTATGCAGGATGCAAGCAGCCACAACAAGTGTGTCACCTTTGTCAGGGTGTAGGTTCATCTTCCAATAAAAAAAATCCTCCACTGGGATGCCAGAATGCCAAATGCATTCTCAACCACCATTTTCGCCCTAGAGAGTCTGCAGTTGAAGATCAACTTTGTGTGGGTGAGATTCTGTCCCGGGTAGGGTCTCATTAGATCAGGCTTTAGAGCAGGGATGTCAAACATACGGCCCGTGGGCCGGATCAGGCCCGCAAAAGGGTTTAATCCGGCCCGAGATATGGTTACATAAAGTATTAAAATGAAGTGATGATCAGAGACTCCAAGATCGCGGTAGGGGAAAAAATAATTGCGCCGTTTTCTCTCTTTCCCCGTTCAGAGAAAGAGGCAGAGAGGGGCAGTGGAGGAGTGACACAGGCAGAGAGGGGCGGGGGCGGAGTTGAGAACAGTGTGGACTGTCGCGCCCGCGCCCCCCCCTGCTGTCACGTTCGGATTGGACCGCTCGCTCGTCTAGCGACTTTTAGCTACTTCTGGGCGGGCCAATAGCTACTTCCGATGCTTGGGAGTTGGCAACACTGCAGAGTGTTTCAAGAAAGATGGTCATCGTCCTATTTTTTCGCGGAAGTGAATGGGAAAGCAGTATGTTTGTTGTGTTCACAACATGTTGCAGTGCTGAAAGAATATAACCTTCGTCGCCACTATGTGAGTTTTTATAATGTTGTTGATGATAACATTCAAGGACAGCGGAGAAAGTAGACGGTGGATGAACTTTTACTTTTACTCGTAGCCGGGACGTCAGTGACTCTGCGGTCAAAGCTAGTTACCTCATCGAAACGCGGCGGGTTCCAAACCATTTAGTGAGGGCGAATTCATAAAAACATGCATGGTGAAGGCAGCGGAGACTGTGTGCCCCGAAAAGCAACAGGCTTTTGCAAATATCAGTCTGACAAGAAACACTATCGCAGACAGTGACTTACAGTGTGATTCGGATTTGAAGGGCGAATTTGCTGCAGCTAGCTTGGACACATTTTATCAGAACCTCCTGCCAGGTTACCCCAACCACGTTTGGAACCACATATCTTTGTGATCAGGTTTTCTCTGTAATGAGCATTAATAATACACACAGCCACTTGACTCACATCCTAAAGCTGGCTTTCACTCAGAATGTGACGCCTGATATTGATGCGATGGTGAAAGCTAAAAGATGCCAGGTATCAGGAGTTCAATAACCAATGCACCCTCATTTAAAGTGCTGCATGAGACACCTTAATATAGTTATATGATCTGTGAATCACTGAGGCATTGTGTTTGTTCTTTGTCCTCAAATTCCTTGAAGTGTTTTGTGATTAATAGTGATGTTGTGTTTGCACTATTTTGTACAGTATTAAACAAAGAAAACAATCTGAAGTTGTTGTTTTATACCATGATTTTGCCGGACCGGCCCGCTTGGTAATAAATTTTCCTCTATGTGGCCCCTGAGCTAAAATGAGTGGGAATGCTGTGTCACCCACCATGATATATGGCACATCCCCTAGGTGAGCAGCATCAGGCAGAGAGGTACTTGGTAGCACATTAAGTGTGTTGTTTGCCATTCCTCTCCCCAAATCTGAACCAGCATACACCCCTCCGTTGCTTGTTCTTCCAAAGTCTCCCACCTGAATGCACCTGAAGCAGTAGTCTGTGTCCACAAGTGCCAAAAACACAATGGAAAACTTCTTTTTGTAATATGTGAAATATTGGCTTCCTTACTGTGGTGATGATTGAATGATGACATGTTTTCCGTCAATTGCTCCCAGGCAACTTGAGAAGTTCCATTTTTCCCAGAAACGTTGTGCCACCTCTTTCCAGGTGTCTGGGGTTGGCCTGGCCAACATTTTTTCTATGGCTACACAGACCACATGCACGGAGTTGACAACAGTTGTGTGACCCTGGCGATAGTTAAAGGCAAGGCTGATCAGGGAGTCCCCAGATGCCGAGTACCTGTGAAGGAATTAACTAAGATTATTTCATTAACCTGCATCTCCTCTTTGTTTCAGTGAGCATCTGCAAATCAAAATGGAGGTCACTCAGGGATGCCTTCGTCAAAAGTAGGAAAAAGACTTCATGTAACCCACAGATTGATAAGAGTATTGCTGACAATATCAAGTTTGTAATTATTCATGGTACATTGCAAAGAAACTGATATTGTCAGAATTATGACATCCCTAAACAAATATTTCCTATGACAAATGAATGAGTTGGCTTTTCATTTGTTCCTTTTCTATATAGTTCCGCAAGCAATCTGGGTGCTCCTCTGGTCGATGATGAGACCTTTGACGCCACTGTCATTGTGTGGATCAGATGAGCAAGACAGTGGCACAAAGACCACCATCTGTGTCTCCAGTACCACCAGTGACAGAAGCCACTACGTCTGGGGAGATGGACAGGCCCCATAGGTCCCGTAGCCCGAGGTAGCAGCAGTCATCATTGACCCGGGCTTCAACAGGGGCAAGGAGGAGCTTCACCTGATCAACGACTGTTGAAGACCAGCTTTTGGCTATTTTAGAAGAGCCACTTCCCAGAACAGAGACTGAACTGGATGAGTGTTACCATTTTTCTCTAAGTTTAGTCCCACTTTTGCTCACACAACAGGAGTGTGTTTGTGCTCTCTGTTTGGGTGCTATGGCAGCTCTGTAGTTTGTCAATTGTCTGGTGAATTTGGGGCCAATGAATGACAGAAGTGCGTCCATTTGTTCTGCAATCATCCAGAAATATTGATGACTGTCCAGTTGCAGTTCAGCCACAAGATGATAAAAATCACTTTGTTGACTACTGTGCCGATGGTGGATGGACCCAATGCAGCCTTCTTCTCCCTCCACCCCGCCTTGCAAGCAGGAGAAGAAAGGCTATTGTTCTCCTCCTAGGAACAGGCACTGGAAAAGTAATTTTGACATTTACTGGATTATTAATATATATGAAAAATTTTTAAAATTACTGTAAAACAACGTTTCTAGTTTAGTCCAGCAATAGAGAGTTTAATTTTGATCTTTTTATATTTACAGACTGCAGCTCGGAATAAATAAAAACAAGAATAGGTCAGCTTTAGGCTATCTGCATCGTAATTTCAACACAGTATATTTATTAACAGTATTTATTAAGAAACTACTTACCCATGGTAAAAACCAAAAAAAGTAAATGTAAGTCCAGTCTGCTTTTCCAGTACTTATAGATATGGGGACACTTGTGTTTCTCCCTGTATTTATGCCGCATACATGTTTTCACTGCGGGAACTTGTCGGTCTTGTGACTCCACCTTTCGGATGGACTCAGAGAGCAGAGACGGATCGGAGTCGCAACGCAGATGCAGCTGGTGTAAAGCAGGGATGACTCAATAGGGGTTAGTTCAATAAAGGTAGAGGTTTTTGAGGGAAAATTGGGAGCAGCACTGAAACAGGAAACCACAAGTTTTTTCCTCCGACTAATCAAAGGTCTTTTACCTGATCGGACTGCTCATTGGCAAATCGCTAACCTGGGCTGAAGCACTGATTTGTCACACTCTTTCTCACAAGTCCTATATGAAATTGTTCTGCGCAGTGTTTGACCATCCTCATCCTGGCTGCTAGAGCTCCAGCAGGGGTCCCTGTCCGTGGTAGACTATACTGTCCTGTTCAGGACCCTGGCGAACAATGCCGGCTGGAACGAAGACGCCTTAAAGGCTGCATTTGTCAGTTGACTGAATGGGAGCGTGAAGGACGAACTGGCAACCTGGGACAGGCATTCGTCTTGCTCGCCATCAGACTAGATAACCAGCTGCGAGGGTTTCGGAGGTGACCCGACTGGGCAGAGTCAAAGGCACCCATGGAACCCATTCAGTTAGGGCACGCCCGGCTTACTACGGTGGAGAGAGAGAAACGGCTCTGCTCGGACGCCTGCTTGTCTTGCAGTGATTCTACTCACCTCATCTCCCGATGTCCGGTTTGGCCAAAAGAGTCCACCCAACAGTAGAAGTGGGCAAACTGCCGGGCCAACCCATTTCCCCCTCGCCCACACACGCTCATTTTGAATTGCGTGTCCTGGTCTCTCTGCGCCCTCGTCAACTCCGGTGCGGAGGATTACTTCCTGGACTCTGGGTTTGCGGTAGAGGTACGTATTCCCCTTGCCCCTCTCAACCAGAAGCTCAACATCAACGCACTGGATGGTAAGATTCTCTCTTCCGTCTCTCATCAGTGAGACCCTTCAGCTTAAAGTGCTTCCTTCCCCGTCGGCTCGGTTGGTGTCGGGATACCTGTGGTTCAGAGCCTACAATCCCCACATCGATTGGGGATTGGTAAGATTATCCGTTGGCATCCTCCGTGTCGTGTTAATTGCCTGTGCTCTGCTGTACCTCCCCCTGCGGGCGTCGAGAATCCAGCAGGGGGTCTCCTCCGCATCTCATCTCAGTCCTTCCTGTTTATCACGATCTCGCTGAGGCATTTGGCAAAGACAAGGCACTCTCTTTGCCTCTCCATGGGCCTCATCTGTCCTTCCTCTTTCCATCTTGGTGTGGGTTTTTTTTTTGTAGAGAAGAACGATAAAACACTCCATCCCTGTATCAATTTCTGGGGTCTCAACAGCATTACTATTAAGAACAAATACCCTTTGCCCTTACTGTCTTCTGCTTTTGAACCCCTCCAGGGGAGGACTATCTACTCGAAACTAGATCTCTGGAACGCTTAGCATCTGGTGTGTATTTGCAAGGAGGATAAGTGATGAGTGACAACTGCTTTCAACACCCCCCTAGGGCATTTTGAGTATCTAGTCATGCCTTTTGGGCTCACTAACTGTTAAAACATCATCATCCTCTGGCTTCAACTAGTTTGCTTTGTCCTTGTCTACGATCCATGAGCTGGATGACTGAGAACCTCCACAGACATCCATGTTATTCCTGTGGACAATTTCAATTCAATTCAATTTTATTTGTATAGCCCAACATCACAATTTACAATTGTCTCGGTGGACTTTACAGTCCACACACGTCTACACCCTCTGTCCTAAACCCTCAATCAGGGTGAGGAAAAACTGCCCAAAAAACCCTTATAACAGGGAAAAAAGGCAGAAACCTCAGAGAGGACCACAGAGAGAGGGATCCCCCTCCCTGGGACGGACAGACCTGCAATAGGTGTTGCATGCACAGACAATAAACAAATGATGAACAATGAGAAGCATTTCACAGATCAGATTGTGAAGGCTAATAACAAAATTATAATAATAAAAGGTCCATGTAAGGCTGTTTAAGAGTCCAACAGTGTTATTAGTCCATATCTGTGTCTGTCCGGGGGGAGATGTCAGCTGGAGAAACTTTGGTGATGAAGAAGATGAGGAGGTGGTTCAGTAGATTATGGTCTCGCGTCAGTAGGTCACACGCCTTTCCAGTTTGGGTGGCAGGCAATGCAGGTTGGTTGGCACCAGAACTCAGACAGAGAGGGAGGAGGGGTTAGATACATGCTACAGATATTTATATAACAAATATTTGAGAAATATTTCTTTACCACATGCACAAGCAGAACAGGGTGGTGAAGGGGAAACAGGGGAGAGAGGAAGAAAGGAGGTGGGAGACAGAAGAGGCTCGGTGTCAGAGCTCAGTGCCACTGTTACAATTATGGGTAATAATGAGTTCCCCCGACAGTCTTGACCTATGGCAGCATAACTAAGGGCTGGTTTAAGTTGACCCTGAGCCCTGAGCCAGCTTTGTCAAATAGGAACACCATAAGTCTATTCTTACATAAAGAAAGTGTGTCAGCCCCCTGGACCCAAAGTGGAAGGTGGTTCCAAAGGATGTGAGCCTGATAGCTGAATGCTCTGCCACCTATTGTGGTTTTGGAAATTCTGGGAACAATAAGCAGGTCTAGATTCTGGGAGCGGAATGGTCTATTTGGATGATATGGTACTGTGAGATTTGTGGGATTGTGTATGTGGGAGCCTGACCATTCAAGGCTTTAAAGGTAAGGAGAAGTGTTTTGAAATCTATTCTGTATTTTACAGGGAGCCAGGGTAAAGAGGCTAGTACAGGGGATATGTGGTCCCTTTTTCTGGTTCCTGTCAGGACACAAGCAGCGGCATTCTGTACCAGCTGAAGGGGCTGAAGTGAGTTGTTAAGGGAACCTGATAGTAAGGAATTGCAGTAATCCAGCCTCGAAATTACAAAATCGTGGATCAGTTTTTCAGCATCCTTACGGGACACTAAGTGCCTGATTTTTACTGTTTTTTACTGTGGTGCTTCAGACCAAAGCAAAACCATCTAAGGAAATGATATGGTCTGTGAGTGAGGACCTCAAGTGTCACCTCAAGCTGTCAGAAGGTCGTTGGTGACTTTTACCAGGGCTGTCTCTGAGCTGTGGTGTGCCCTGAATCCTGACTGATAGTTTTCAAATACGCTGTTCATATTTTTAAAAAATCACGCAGGTTTGTCTACTATTTTTTCTAAAATTTTTGAAAGAAAGGGAAGGTTTGACATTGGTTGTAATTAGCTAAGATGCTAGGGTCAAGTGTTGATTTCTTAAGGAGGGGTTTAATAACGGCTAATTTGAATGATTGTGGTACGTAGCCTGTTGTTAATGATGCATTGAGTATACCTAGTAGGAGGTTGCTAATTATTGGAAGACTGTCTAGGAGCTTGGTGGGGATGGGATCTAGCACACAGGTAGTTGGTTTTGAAGAGGAGATTTATAGGGGAGAGAGTATTTAAGAACAGATCAGGATTATCGGCTGTGGCTGTAGTTGTACATAGAAACGGGCCTGAGTCAATGGGGGGAGGGAGTTGGCTGATTGTGTTTGTAATTGTATTTACTTTATCATGAAAAAAGTTCATGAAGTCATTGGGACTCAGGTCTGAGGGGATACTAGGTTCAGTAGAGGAGTGGCTTTCTGACAGCATGGCTACCGTGCTGAAGAGAAACCTGTGGCTGTTTTTATTTTATTCTATTAGTGTTGAATAGTATGCTGCTCGGGCGTCGCAAGGAGCCTTTTTGTCACCTTGTCCTTCCATGTTGTACGGTGCTGTGTGGAGCACCATTTACGTTCTAGTCGGTGCGACGTTTGTTTCAGTTTGTACGTCTCTGAGTTGTACCATGGAGCCAATCTCTGTGGTTTTAGTAGTTTTTCTTTTAGTGGAGCAATATAGTCTAGGATAGCATGCATCCTCTGCATTGTGAAGATGTGCGGCTAAACGTAACATCACTCATTCTATTTGGCAGGGGACCAGAGAAAATTACGGTGTACGACATTGTTTTGGCGAGATCGCACACCAATTTAACACTATGTTTGATGACCTCTGATTAGAGTAACCGAATGTCATTACTGTCGACGTGAATAACAATCTTACTTAGCCAGCAGTTTGAGATTTGACTCGATGTCACCCGCTCTGGCCCCTGGAACACATTTAACTGTGGTCGCTGGGGTCACTAACTTCATGTGTTGCAGAATAGAGTCTCCATTAACCACAGTTGGCTCCTCGGCTGGTGAGTGGGGAAAACTTATTCGACAGGCAAACTGCGTGGTGCATGGTGGTCCATGGGCTTCTGTTTGCCACTATGTTTCTTGCGGACAGTCACCAAGCCGCCCTGGTTTCCTGGCTGCTCGGGAACCACCGGGGGACTAGCGGCTAGGCTATGTTGGTCGCACCGGCTAAACGGGAGGGGGCTAGCTATCGCAGCTACGCTCTCCCAAAAGGTGCCGAGCCGAGCCTCCACTTCTCTAATCCTCACCTCCAAAGCGGAGAATAAACTACACCTCTTACATGTACCGGTATCGCTAAAGGAGGCGGGGGAGTAGCTAAACATGTGGCAGGCTGTGCAAGACAGCGCCAGAGGAGAGTGAGGGGAAGCCATGCTAGCTGCTAGCATGTGGTTTTAGCTCACGGACAGTGAAAGAACCAGAAAACAGTGGCAAGAGTGTCACAGATGTGGGTGGCGAAATAGGGGCAGTGTTAGATATAAAAAACAGTGGGTGTGGGGTAGGAGATAAATGTGGAGTGGAGAAGGCTTCCTTTCCCCAGCATGGGACCACTACAGCAAACCTGGGTAGCTGGCTTAGTCAGTAAGGTCAGCTCAGCACACCACTATCAGACCTAGACAGGCAGTGGCCCATACCCTACTCTACCCCCACTCAGCCCACCAACTCTAAGTCCACACTCCAATTTCAAATTAAGCAGAGTTCTATTTCACTTTTAGGCAGAGGCTGATCAGCCCATTTTGAAATTTGGCTCCCGCGAGACCGCGAGATCTCTTTCTGCCTTCCAAACTCAAATCGGGGAGCTAACTCCGTCCATCGACAAATACCTGCCTATGGCCCCGTCGGTGTCATGACCCGATCCGTACAAGAAACCCGATTTGTTCTGCGCATGTGCTAAAATGATATCAATTCCTGTAGAAACTTGCAGCATTTCACTGTTTTTTTTAAATAAAATCTTTCTTGATGGTAATTTAAATATTTTTTTTTTTATCATTTTTAGTCTTACTAATTAAATAAATGTGTTTTTATTGTTATAAGAGCATTTTTGGTGTTTAAAAACAAATAACTATCTTATTTTCACTAATTAAATGTTTTTGTTGTGTTTTTTCTAGAATATTATGACAATTTTCTATTGGTAAAGAGTGTGTAAATGTGTAATATATGGGGCTAATTTTGTCATCCATGAACAAAAAAATGGTATCACTCTTGCATTACTTAAATGCATTGATAGAATAAATCAAATCAAATTGCCTTGGAGTTCAATTGACCATATAACCACAGTTAGAGAGACTGTTCAACATCCTTGAACATCCTTAACAGTGAGGACCAGTAGTAACGAGTAACAACCCTGTTTTTGGGGCCTCTAAAGCCAACATACCTGTGTAGCGATAACCCAGTTTTTGTTCATGGGCAGCACAGGGGATCTTTTCGATTCAGTGGATCATGTCTCTGCGCACAAAGGAAACAGGCAACGAGTTTTAAGTTTAAGTTTTCTTGACTAAATACTAATAACACACATATGGTACTAAAATGACAAAACACAAGACAAACAAAGAATAGACACAGAACGTAAAAGAAGACAAATGGTAAACTCGGGGTGATGGTGATAGGAGAAAGTTATTGATCAATTATTAATCCCTTAATAACTGAACTAATGACTAACCTATCGTATGTGAGAATCGCTGCTGATGAGCAGTGTGTGTGCATGCGTGCATGTGTGTGTACGTGCGTGTGTGTGTATGTGGTTGTGTGTGTCAGTTACTGGACTTTTGACATCAACTCTTATGAGCAGCTCAGAGATGTAACAGCCTACTTGACTTCAGGAGCTGAGGCTGGGACCCAGTGATGCTGGATTCTGCATGTGACGTCTCCAAAG